>JAABKJ010075445.1:236879931-237019434 GCA_011634705.1 Andricus grossulariae | reverse complement strand
ATAACACATTTAGAACAGTGTTTCGGAAAAATTTTTTAGTTTGGTGCGTGTCAAGAGTTTGAGTTTTGAAAATTGGTTATGAAATGGGACACCATTTTTATATGCAAAGGTAAATAGTATTTCAATATAATATGAACTAGATGCAATCTATAATAAGTGTTTGGATTGAAACGTATAGAAAAATTAATTTTTTCTGTACATCGTTGACCATAAATTATTATTCAAAATTTAATTTAAAGAAGCATTCTCAAAAGAATTAAAAAAGTTTAAGGTGTTCCTTATATTTTATCATCATGTAATGAAAACTTCAATTTATCATATTCAATTTTCAAGTTTAGTAGGGACAGTATTGGGTCGTTCCGGAACAGATCCTCTGATCAGTGTTGCGACCTATTAAAAAAAAATATATATTGATTAAAACATGCGGATCTCTTAAAAAAAAATTGCCTTATTTTGAAAATAATTGACCTGTTCGAATTTTGGTCCAATCAAAAATTAATTTTTCGATTAGGCAGTTGAATAGTTTCAAAACCTTCTTAGAAAAGAATTGAATCTTCAACAAAAAGTTCATTTTCAACGAAGAAATGAATTTTTAATAAAAAGGACTAATGTTTCAAGAGGTAATTTAATTATGAACAACAAGTTAATTTTCAGCCAAGTATCATATATATGATTTTTTTATATGAGTTTCTAAACCATACATTTACATTTTCAAGCAAATAATTGGATTTTCAAGCCAAAAATACGATTTTTCAACGAAGAAAGATGAATTTTAAAGCAAAGTGTTAAAATGAAAAAAAAAAAAGAAATTAACGAAACAGTTGCATTTAAAACCAAATAGTTGTAATTTAATTAAAAGGAGATGGATTTCCAACAAAATAGTTCAATTTTTATCTAATTAATTGGATTTTCAAGAGATAGAACGAATTGTCCAGAAAGACAATTGAATGAAAACAAATAAATTTGGAAGAAAAAGTTTATTTTCAACCAAAGAAGATGAATTTTCGCAAAAAACATTAAAGCCCAATAAAAAACAGCTGCATTTTCAACCAAATAGTTGAATTTTCAAGCCAGAAATCGAATTTTTTAGAAGACCCAATTGAATTTTCAACAAATAGATTATTTTTGTTGAAAAAATACGATTTTTTAAAATCAAATAGATGAATTTAAAAATAATTATTGTTAACCATACATTTACATTTACAACCAAATAGGTCAAATTCAAATCAAAATAGACGAATTTTTAACAAAATAAATTAATTTTTCACCAAATAGTTCAATTTCTATTCAAAGTAAAAAAATTTATCTGATATTTATTTATTTTTAATCAAGAAAGATTAATTTTCTACCGCAAAAGAGGATTTCCAATACAAAAGGATGAATTTTCTATCCAAAAAGGTGAATTTTCCACAAAACAGTCAAATTATCGACAAGAAAAGGGTAATCTTATAAGAGACAGTTCCCGAATAATAATATTCCCGAACAGTAATAATATTACCGAATTTGAAAATCCCAAATTTAAGTTAATTTTTTTTATAAATATTATTTATTTATTAAAAATACAATAATCAAATATTTTTATCCAAACAATTTGTTTAATGTTGAAAGTTTCTAAAATTATCGTTTAAATTTAAAATAACAATAATTGGAAACAATTTTCATCCAATAATATATCTTTTTCAATTATTTTAATTTTAAATTCAAACAATAATTTTAAAAACTTTAAACATTAAAAATAATTTTTCGTATTTTTTTATAAAAATATTTGATCATTGTATTTTTAATAAATAAATAATATCAATAAACGAAAATTTTTCAATTATTTAAATTCGGGCATTTTCTATTTCGGATATTTTATAACCCGGCAATTTTCTGTCGGGAATTTTCAAAATCGGCAATATTATAAACTGTCGGGAATTTTATTTATCTGGAATTTTCTATTTCCGGGATTTTTTTTATTCGGAAATTTCATAATTTTATTATTCGGAAATTTAACAGTGTCGGGGATTTCATTTTTCGGGATTCTTCAGTCGTCCCAAAATTGTTTTCAATTATTGTTATTTTAAATTCAAACAATAATTTTAGAAGATTTAAACATCAAAAGTAATTTTTTGAATAGAAATATTTGATTATTGTATTTTTAATGAATGAATATTATTTATTATTAAAAATTAATTATTTAGATTTGGGAATTTTCTAGTTCGGATATTTTATAATTCGGCAAATTTCTGTCGGGAATTTTGTTATTTGGGAATATTCGAATTCGGTATTATTATAAACTGTCGGAAATTTTATTATTCGGTAACTTTCAAATTCGGTGATATTATAAACTGTCGGGAATTTTCCAATTCGGGAATTCCACATATTATTTAGGAATTTTATAATTCTAGAATTTTCCAATTTGGGGAAATTTGTTATTCGGGAATTTTCCAATTCGGATTTTTATTTTATTACTGACGATTGAAAAATCCCGAAAAATAAAATTTCCGGCACTGCAAAATTCCCGAATGGGAAAATTCCCGAAAAATAAAATTCGCGAATTTGGAAAATTCCCGGATAATAAAATACCCGAAAAATAAAATTTCCGAATTGGAAAATTCCCGAATAATAAAATTCCCGAATTATATAATTTCCGCATAATGAATTTCCCGAATTGGAAAATTCCAGACAGTTTATAATATTGGGAGGAGAGAAAAATTAGGAATAATAAAATTCCCAACACTGTGAAATTCCCGAATCATAAAATTCCCAAAATTATAAAATTGCCGAAATATAAAAATCCCGAATTGGAAAATTCCCGAATAATAAAATTTCCAAATAAAAAAATTTCGGAAAAATAAAATTCCTGAATAATAAAATTCCCGAAAAATAAAATTCCCGAACACATAAAATTGCCGAAATATACAAATCCCGAATTGGAAAATTCCCGAAATTTTAAAATTGCAGAAATATAAAAATCGCGAATTTAAACAATTAAAAAAATGTTGTTCATAAATATTATTTATTCATTAAAAATACAATAATCAAATATTTCTTATAAGAAAAAAAATATTGTTAATGTTTGAAGTTTCTCAAATTATTTTTGGAATGTAAAAAAAAAACAATAATTTAAAAAAATCATCCAGAAATATGTATATATTTTTCAATTATTGTTATTTTGAATTCAAACAATAATTTTAAAAACCTTAAACATTAAAAATATTTTTTTTTTTCAAGAAAAATATTTGATTATTGTATTTTTATTCAAAAATATTTATTTAAAAAAATGTATTGTTTAAATTTTGATTCTTTAACTTTAATTAAAATTGAAAGTGATTTTTTTTTATTTATTTGAAATTAAAATTTGTTCTTGAATTTCAGTGGAAATTCAAAAATATTCTTTAATTTTAATTTCAATTTGTCAAGTTGGCAAGTTTTTTATTTAAATTTGAATTATAATGTAATGACTTTGCAAACAGGTGTTTGATATTTTAAAAATCGATTCTTCCATTTTGTTATTTATTTTCAAATTGACATGTTCTCGAATTCAAAATTTAGTTCTAATTTAACATTGTTGCAAATTGATGTTTGACATTTGGAAGATTGATACTTTAATCTTAATTGAAATTAAAATTTATTCTTTAATTTTAATTGAAATTAAAATTGATTTTTTAATTTTAATTGAAATTAAATTTGATTCTTTAATTTTTATTGAAATTCAAATAGATTCTTTAATTTTAATTTTAATTTGTCAAGTCGGCAATTTTTCGAATTCAAACTTTAATTCTAATTTAATGACGTTGCAAAAAAGTATTCGATATTTTCAAAATTAATACTTTAATTCACATTAAAACTAAAATTGATTATTTAATTTTAATTGAGATTAAAATTGAGTTTTTAATTGTAATTGAAATTAAAATTGATTCTTTATTCTTAATTAAATTTGAAATTCATTCTTCAATCTCAATTGAAATTAAAATTGATTCTTCAACTTTACCTGAAACTAGAATTTATTCTTTAATTTTAATTTTTCAATGTGACATGTTTTCGAATTCAAAATTCATTTCTAATTTAACATTGTTGCAAACAGGCGTTTGACACGTCGAAAATTGATCCTTTAGTTTTAATTGAAATTAAAATTGCTGCTTCAAATTTAATTGAAATTAACATTAATTCGTTAATTTCAATTGAAATTCCAATAGATTCTTTAATTTTAAATTAAGAGCTTAAGGGGGAGGGTCGATTTTGGTAATTCGCAAATAAAACAAATAACTCGCAGTAATTATACAGAAATTTCATATGAATTTAAATTTACGCGCCAAAGAAACCTGGTGAGTGAAAACCGAACCTAGCCAACGACAATTTAAAAACAAAGTCAGGGAATTTTCAGGGAAAAGGGAAAAGTCAGGGAATCAGAAAAAAAATCTTGCAAGAGTCAGAGAATTTCTATAACTTCAAATAACTGTCAAGCAGAATAAATTTGAAATTTTTTAATTTTAATTTGAAATTATTCTATTCCGTTAAAAATTCAAGTAACTTTGTAGAAAATTTACTTCTCTTTTAAAACATATATTTTGATGTTGAAAAGTCAAACTGTTTGTTTAAAAATTCAACTGTTTTGTCAGAATTCTTCTTTTTGGGTTGGAAATTCAAGTATTTTTGTAGAAAATTTATTCCTTATTTAAAACTCATATTTTGAGGTTAAAAAGTCAAACTGAAATCTTTTTTGGATGAAAATTCAATTATTATTTTTGAATTTTTTCTTTTTATTATAAAAATTAATTTATTTTAGTAAAAATTCCCTCTTTTGGATAAAAATGCAACCGTTTTTTGGAAAATTCAACAATTTTGTTAAGAAGTTATCATTTTTAGTTGAAAACGCAACTGTTTTATCAAAAATTCGTCTTTTTGGGTTTAAAATTCAAGTATTTTTGCAGAAAATTTACTCCTTATTAAAAACTCATATTTTGAGGTTGAAAAGTCAAACTGAAATCCTTTTTGGATGAAAATTCAATTATTATTTTCAAATTTTTTCTTTTTAATATGAAAATTAATTTATTTTAGTAAAAAATGCATCTTTTGGATAAAAATGCAACTGTTTGTTTAAAAATTCAATAATTTTGTTCAAAAGTTGTCAATTCATGTATTTTGTTGAGAATTCTTCTTTTTAAGCAGAAAATTAATCATGTTTGTTAAAAATTTATCTGTTTGTTCAAGGATTCAAGTATTTTAGTAAAAATTCGTATTTTTTTAATGCATGGACAGTTCGAAACATCGGATTTTCAACATAAAAGAACGTCAATGGTAGCCGATCCAGCCTAATCTAGATGACGGAGGCCGAAAAGTTCGTTTGCGCGACACCATCGCGCTGCTGAGCACGATGTACACATCTTGGTTGTGTGAAAGGGGAGACAAAGTCTAGGTTATCATAAATAGCAAGACACTGAAGCACGGCGAAAGGATCCTATAGGCATGGCCCTGAAGTAATGTGATAGCAGTTTCGTGGTCATAGTCTGACTTGCGAGGGGCGGTGAGTTTAGTGGTTAAAACGGTTTGTAAGTCAAGCCCCATACACAGTGCGCAAATTCATTCTCACCTCCCCTACCAAAAAAAACGATCTAACTAATATGTCAAAAGGAGTGCCAGGTGGGCGTCTGGCAAAATAATAGCTGAACAGTTAAACCCACAGCTCGTTGTTCGGAGAGTTCCATAACAAGTCTTTTCGTTTACGCGCCTGGAGAAGAAGCTATCCTTACCTGTGATGGAAGGAGAAAACCGGAGATGTTGGACGGAAGAGAAATGTTAAAAGTTTTTAGTAACTCTTGAATCCTAAAAGGGACTGAAGTAGCTGACGCGCGATTAGCTCTGAAAAAAGCAGTTGGTTCCTTGGAATTATAGCCAAAGAACAAAATTGGATTAGTTAGAACTATAGTTTATTCTTTCAATCGCCCTAAGCTGGTGGAGCGGAAAAACTTGGGATGCAGGTGAACAGGTGTACCGATCAGAGTCACATTTGTAAACAAAAAGGTGGGCATAAAGGAACATTATTACACAATATCTTTTATTCAAAGTTTAATATAATAAATATGCACTGAATTTCATGTATGAAGATAGAATAAAAATTTGTTTTCATTTTTATTCAAATTTACGGACTTAATTATGTTTGTATTATTATTAATTTATTTAGTCATTCGATGGTGATAATTAATATATTTAACAATATCCTGTAATCATTTGACAAAAATTTCTGTAATCAAAATATTAATTAATTAATTTGAACAAGAGATTAATTTTCTACCAAAAAAGTCGAATATGCAACAAAATATTTCCACTTTCAACCAAGTAGTTTAATTTTCAACCAAAAAAGATGAATTTTCAACAACAAAGTGGAATTCTCAATTAAATAGATTACTCTTTCACCAAAAAGTTCCATTTTTACCCAGAAATTTTAATTTTCTACCAAGAAAAACGATATTTCAACTAAATAATTGAATATTTAGCCAAAAAGATGAATTTTTGAACAAAATAAATCGTTAATAAAGAATTTCAACGTTTAACCAAGTAGTTGAATTTTCAATCAAAGAAGATGAATTTTTAACCAAATAGTTAAATAGTTAAATTTTCAATCAAAAACATGAATCTTTCACCAAGAAGATTAGTTTGATACAAAAAAAAAAAAATTGTTGATAAAATACATGAATTTTCAAACAAATAGTTGAATTTTGAACGTCGAATTTTCTACCAAACTGTTGAAATTTGAAATTAAACAGACAAATTTTCTACAAAACAAGTGATTTCTTGACCCAACAATATGATTTTTCAACGGAATACACACATTTTCAAACAAATAGTTGAATTTTCATACAAAAAGATTAATTTTAAACGAAGAAATTGAATTTTTTAACAAACTGTTAAAATTCTAAGCCATAAACACGAATGTATTCAACAAAATAGTTGAATTTTCCACGAATTCAAGCTATGGCGCTTATGCCCTTATGCTTTGCCAAATGTTGGCGCTTATTCCCAGTTAGAATTTTAAAACTGTCGGACTTATGCCCTTTTGCTTCGTCATATAATGGCGCTTATGGCCTTTTGGAATTTTCAAACGTTGGCGCTCATGCCCTTTTGCTGTGCCAAATGTTTTCGCTTATGTCCTTTTGCTTCGGCAAATCTTAGCGCTTATTTCCTTTTGGAATTTCAAACTATGACGCTTATGCCCTTTTTCTGTGTCAAATATTGACGCTTGTGCCCTTTTGCTTTTCCAAATGTTGACGCTTATGTCCTTTTAGAATTTAAAAACTGTGGCGCGCATGCCCTTTTGCTGTGCCAAATGTTGGCGCTTATGCCCTTTTGCTTTTTTAAATGCAAACGCTTATTTCCTTTTGGAATTTCAAGCTATAGCGATTATGCCCTTTTGCTTTGCCAAATGTTGGCGCTTATTTCTATTTAGAATTTTAAAACTGTCGCGCCTATGCCCTTTTGCTTTGTCAAATGATGGCGCTAATGGCTTTTTGGAATTTTGAAACGTTGGCGCTTATGCCCTTTTGCTGTGCCAAATGCTGGCGCTTATTTCCTTCTGCCTTGCCAAATATTGGCGTCTATTTTCTTCTGGAATTTCAAACTATGGCGCTTATGCCCTTTTGCTGTGCGAAATATTGGCGCTTATGCCCTTTCGCCATGTCAAATGTTGGCGCTTATGCCCTTTTTCTTCGCCAAATGTTGGCGCTTATTTCCTTTTGGAATTTCAAACTTTGGCCCTTATGTTCTTTTGCAGTACCAAATTCTGGCGCATATATCCTTTTGCTTTTCCAAATGTTGGCGCTTATATCCTTTTGGAATTTCGAAACTGGAGCGCTTATGCCTTTTGCTGTGCCAAAAGTTGGCGCTGCCTCAGTACTCAAGATAATAAAAAATGTTCTTAAGATTCTTGAGAAAATTTGAAATTAATTTTTGTGTCAAAAAATGTATGAAAAAAACATTTTTAAACATTAAAAAAGATTTCCAAAATTGTCCAAAAAAATCTGCAAAATTTTAAATCAATTTCTTTAATTTTCCTGGATTTTTTGAAGAAAAAATCCAAATTATTTTAACAAAGATTCTCAAGATTCCTGGGAAAATTTTTTATTAATTTTTACAGAACTAATTTTTAAAGAAAATTTAATAACATTTCAAAAGATGTACGTCGACAAAATTTGGAAGATTTTAAGGAAATTATTTAATTTTGAAAATTTAATTTGAAAATTTTGGGAATAATTCGATTCGGTTTAAAAAATATTTAGAAAAATTTTCTTAAACTTTGAACATTTGTAAGAATTTGTAAAGGTCTTAAGATAATAAATGGTTTTTGATTTTTTATCATCTTGATACCTTTAAAATTTCTTACAAAGTTTTAAAATATTTTTCTAAATGTCTTTTAAACTAAATCGAATTATTCCTAAAATTTTCAAATGAGATTTTAAAAATTAAATAATGATTTCATTACAAATTAATTTTTCAATATAAAAAGTAACTTTAAATTTTTCCAGGAATCTTAAGAATATTTTTTTATTATCTTTAAAACTTTCAAAATCCTTAAAAAGCTCCAAAATCTTCAAAATTCTACATCTTGTTAAAAATGTTTGAAATATTTTCAAATTAAATTTCTTTTTTAATCTTTTAAGCATCTTTTAAAATAATTCGAAAGTTTCCTTCAAAAAATGTAGGAAAATCAAAAAAATTGTCTCACAACTTTGCAGATTTGTTTTTGACAGTTTTGGAAATCTTTTGAAATGTTAAAAAAAATTTTGTTTGAATTAATTTTTCAATACACTCAAAATAATGTTTGATTGATTCAGAAAAATTCTTTCTTTGATATAGGGTCATACAAATATTTTTCTTCTTGGAACAACATTCATTTGATTAAAATACGCCATTGTTTGACTTAAACAAATTTCTTTTAAATTAAACAATTTTTATCGTTGATCTAGGGTCAAACAAATCTTTCTTTGATTCAAATAGACATTTTCCTGATTGTATACTAAAACTGTTGAAAACATCCTTGAGAATGCTATTCTGTATAATAACATAAAATTTGTAATATTTGGTAATGTAGCTATTAAATGGGAAAACAAAGCATTAATTAATTATTAGTGTGCATTTCGTTTACAAATGTACAATAGTGTTATAGCAAAAGCTGATGCTAGAGTCAAATCTCATAAGTATCCTACCTTACAGCAGCTAATAGAAATAACTACACTCAAAATAATATTTGATTGATTCAGACAAATTCTTTCATTGATATAGGGTCATACAAATTTTCTTCTTTCATTGGAACAAAATTAATTTTATTAAAATACGTCATTGTTTAACACAAACAAATTTCTTTTAAATAAAACTAATTCTATCTTTGACACAGGGCCAATTAAATATTTGTTCGATTCACACAAAATTTTTTCTGAGTGTATAATAAAACTGTTGAAAACATGCTTAAGAATAATATTCTGATTGAAAAAATAAAAACTATTATGGTGCCAACAACTAAAAATAATTTAAATAATAAAGCTATCAAATGGAAAAACAAAACATTAATTAATGATAAGTGTGCATATCGTTTACAATCGTACAATAGTGTTATAGCAAATGCTTATGCTCTCCCAAAAGTCCACAAAACAAATTTAACTTGAAGACTGATTGTTTCTAGAGTTGGCCTACTAACATTTCAGCTAGATGTATTTTGAATATTTGAAGAAAAATTTTTTTACCAAAAACGTTTAAAGTGCTATAGGCTTTAATAACAACAATAACATTCAAAATTTAAATAGTAAATTTTCTGAGGGAGAATTTTTTGCAGAAAAAGTTTTTCCCCAAAAATGTCAAAAGCGCTATGGGCCTCAATAACAACAATCACATAAAAAACTTCGATCGTAATTTTTATGAGGAAAAATTTTCTGAAGAAAAAATGTTTTCCCAAAAATGTCAAAAACACTCTCGTCTTCAATGACAATAACATTAAACATTTCGATACTAAATTTTCTGAGGAAAAATTTTCTGAAGAAAAAACTTTTTCCCAAAAATGTCAAAAGCACTATGGGCTTCAATAACAACAATAACATTAAAAATTTCCATAGCAAATTTTCTGAGCAAAAATGTTCTGCAGAACAAATTTTTTCCCCAAAACGTCAAAAGCGCAATTGGCCTCTATAACAACAATAACATTAAAAATTTCAATGGTAAATTTTCTGGGGAAAAATTTTGTGAAGAAAAAATTTTTTCCCAAAAATGTCAAAAGCGCTATCGGCCACAATAACAACAATAACATTAAAAACTTCGATGGTGAATATTCTGAGGAAAAATGTTCTGAAGAAATAATGTTTTACCAAAAATGTCAAAAGCGCAATAGGCCTCAATAACAACAATAACATAAAAAATTGCAATGTTAAATTTTCTGAGTAATTTTCTAGAGATAAAACTTTTTAACAAAAATGTCTAAAGCGCTATAGGCTTCAATAACAACAATAACATTCAAAATTTCAATAGTCAATTATCTGAGGAAAAATTTTCTGAAGAAAAATTTTTGTCCGAAAAATTTCAAAAGCACTACCGGCGTCAATAACAACAAAAACATTCAAAATTTCGATAGGAAACTTGCGGACGAAAAATATTTATAACTGAAATCATGAATCTTCAACAGAAAAATTGAATTTTTGACAAGGTAGTACAAATTTCACCAGTGTAGTTAAATATTCAACCAAAAAAGATTAATTTTCCACCAAAAAGATTAATATTCTAAAAAAAAGTCTGAATAAAAAGAACTGCATTTTTTAATGAAATTAGTCATCTGTAACAAAAAATTTTGGACCAGAAATTTTCAAGAAAAAAAGATGAATTTTTAACCAAAAATATTACTTTTCTGCCGAAAAATAAATAGTTAAATTTTCCGTTAAAAATTTAATTTTTAAACAAAGAGAAAACGTTCTTTTAAAAAAGTAGTTTGAAATTTCGCCCGAAAAGATGAAGCTTCAACAAAATATATAAATCTTCAGCTCAGAAAACAATTTTCAAACAAAATATGTGTTATTAACCAGCCAGTATTAGAATTTAATTAAATAGTTGCACTTTCAATCAAAAGAACAAATTGTCCAAAAAATAGTTCAATTTTTACCCAATAATTAATTTTTTAACATAATTGTTGAATTTCTAACCAAAATTATGAATCCACAGGAAGAAAATGAATTTTCAACAAAACGGTTCAACAAGAATGAAAAAGATGTTAATCAATTTGTTGGATTTTCAACGGAAAAAAATGAATTTGAAACTAAATATTTAAATTTTACCTGAAGAAGATAATCTTCCGACTAAGTAGTAGAATTTTCAAATAAAAAAAATTCATTTACTAACGAAAAGCTTAAATTAAATTAAGAGGATTCATTTTTTACCATCAAGATTAATTTTCTACTCAATGAAAAATCGAATTTTCAAAAAAAAGTTCAATTTTTATCGAAAGGGCTGAATTGTCAAATGAAATGATGAATCTTGAACCAAAAAAAAGAATAATTTTTGAGAAAGTGGTGCATCTTACAAAGTTGAGCGAAAAGTGGGCCACTGGAAATTAGTAAAAAATTACTAATTTATTTAGTCAAGACTTTTTCTCATTTAATACTGAAAAACAACTAATTGCTTCGTGAAAATATATAAAATTATTTAGAAATGTATGTAATAATGAAAAAAATTATAAGCATGGAAAACGTGAAAAATAGATAAGTTCAATAAAATGACGCAATTATGTATTATTTTTGTCTCTATTGAAACAATAAGAAGGCCATATGAAGAAATTGTTAACGCGAGTTAGTCTATTTACGTTATCACATTATCACCTTCTGATTGTTTGCATAAAGTTAAAAAAAAATTCGAATTTTTCAATCACAATAGATCAATGGTATATACATTAATTATGCATATTCAGGGTCCTAATGCAGTACTTTTGAACGGAATTCTGTTTTTGATTTTCGAAATTTTTTCACAGTTGTACATTATCCTGGTTTTCCGTAAAAATTGCAATTATTCCAGGGAGTGTGGGCTTATTGAAAATACATTGCCTAGAACGCTATTGGTGAATGGCTTGTTGTACAAAAAATTTTCCCGAGACTAAAAAGTTTCAGATTTTGTCGAAGATTAATGAAAAAAAACAAAAAATCAGTTATGTGTATCGATGGATTTTATTTATGAAATCTGTTATATAAGTGAAGCGAGAGAGTTTATGAAGAATAAACAATGTTATTAATGGTAGGTATAGATTTCGCAGCAATTTCAAGCAAAATTATGACATTGGTCAATTTTGTTAAAAAATAATTTATTATTGAACTATAAATTGCCGAAAAATTTTCCCACGAAGAAAAGTGCACAAAGTAAAAAAGTTATATTTTTTCTCAGAGATGCTGAAAATGATTTCATAAAAAAACATGTATTATTCATTCAGCAGTAGAAAAAATTAATTGTTGGATATTTTATATTGTCGGAAATTTTATTTTTCGGGATTAATCCCGAATTTTTTGAAATTGGAATTGAAATTTTTTTTATCAAATATTAAAAACTAAACAATTTAAAACTGAATTCATTGAAATTAAAAGCTTTGAATCGTTAAAACTTCAGTGTGATAAGTCTTCTTTTAATAAAAAAAAAATTAATTTCGAAGAGAAATTTAAAAAAGACTTTCTAAAATTTGGAAAGAGTATAGAAGATTTTAAAGCAAAAACTTTCAATTTTGAATAAGATGTAGATTTTTTATAGGAAAATTAGAAGATTTTGTAAAGATTTTCTAAAATTTCAAAATAAAATTTCGAAAAAGAGTGTAGAAGATTTTAAAGCAAAAATTTTTAATTTTGCGATTATAAATCAAATATTAAATATTAGAAAAATATTTTGAAATGGAAGAACTTTAAGTTAGTGTTGAATAATTTTAGATAAAAAGCTTTAAAATTATTTAATGATTTACAAATTTAAGAATTAAAAAATCAACATTTTTTGGTTCTAATTGTATGTATTCAAAATTGTACAATTAAAAAATTTAATTTTTTTAATACTTGAACCATTATAAATTATTTTCAACTGAAAGCCTTAATAAATAACTAAATTCAAAACGTTAAAATTGCATAATTTATAAGATAAACTGAGTTTGAAAATGTTTAAAAAAATTGTTCTGTGATGGCTTATAATTTGAGGTTGAAATTGTTTGATTTTAAATGTTTAATTTTCAATTTGAAACGATTTAAATTGTGAATTCGGTGATTATTTTTTAATACTACAGACTGTTTAGTTGTGAAAGTTTAAACTTGAAAATTAAAAAATAACCGGGAAAACTGTTTAAAACCCGGGAATTTTTTGGATATTTGTTGCGAGGTCCTTTACTTTCTGAAAAATGCATTTATTTTATTAAAAAATCCTCCTTTTTACTGAAAAATCCTCTTTTTTGTTAGAAAATTAATCTCTTTGCTAAAAAATTAATCTTCTTGTTTGAAAATTATTCTTTTTGGTTGAAAATTAATTTTTATTCATTAAAAATTCAATTATTCCAGTTAAAGCTTTATCATTTTAGTTGATAATTAATCATTTTGTTTGAAAATTAATTTTTTCAACTATTCCATTTTTGGTTGACAATTTAACTATTTTGTTGAAAATTCATGTATTTTTTTTTTTCAAATCCTCTTTTTAATAGGAAATTAATCTTTTTGTTTGAAAATTAAATTCTTGAATAAAAATTCGTATTTTTATTGAAAATTCATCTTGTTGGTTGAAAATTCAATTATTCCAGTTAAAGATTCATCATTTGAGTTGAAAATTTATCATTTTGGTTTAAAATTAATTTTTTTATCTATTCCATTTTTGGTTGAAAATTTAACTATTTTCTTAAAAATTTATGTATTTTATTAAAACATCCTCTTTTTTATTAAAAAATCCTCTTTTTTGTTAGAAAATTAATCTTTTTGTTTCAAAATTAAATTCTTGCCTAAAAGTTCATATTTTTTATTGAAAATTCATCTTTTTGATTTAAAATTCATCGCTTTGGTTGAAAATTTGTATGTTTTTTTGTGGAAAACTAATTTTTTAACTGAAAATTTAATTATTTCATTTCTGGTTGAAAATCCACTATTTGGTTGAAAATTAATCATCTTCTTGTTTGAAAATTCATCATTTTGGTTGAAAATTGATCTTTTTTAGTTAAAAATTCAATTATTTGGTTGAAAATTCAACTATTTTGTTAAAAATTCATGTATTTTGTTGAAAAATCATCTTTTTCGTAGGAAATTAATCTTTTTCTTTAAAAATTAATATAAATTTTCAACCCAATAGTTAAAGTTTCAACCAAAAGAATTAATTTTGTACTAAAAAGTGGAATTTTTAACAAAATATATAATTATCAATCGAATAGTTCAAATTTTTAACCTAGTGGTTTAATTTTCGAACAAGAAAGGAGGCATTTTCAATAAAATACATACATTTTTAAATAAATTTGTTGAATTTTCAACAAATTTTATTCTAACAAATATTTGTATTTCTAAACTAAAAACGATCGATTCCTAACCCAAAATGGAATAGTGCAATAATAATTAAAAAAATGAATTTTCCATTAAAAAATAAATTTCTACAAAACGTTTGAATTTTCAGGAAAAAAGTTTCTTTTTAACCAAAAAGTTGAATCTTCAATTGAAAATATTGATCTTGAACCAAGAAATAAATTTTCAACAAAGAAGTTGAACTTTTAACCAAAAAGATGATTTTTCAACTAGAATTATGAATTTTTAACAACAAAAAATTGATTTTGAAGAAAGTTGTTCAACTTTCAATTAATGAGTGGAATTCTCAACCAAAAACGATTTATTTTCAACAAAGCAGTTGCATTTTTATCAAAAAAAATATGAAATTTCTACCAAAAGAGATGGTTTGTCAAAATAGTTGATCTTGAACCCAAAATGGAATAGTTCAGTTTACAAACTAATTTTTACAAAACAGTTGAATATTCTATAAAATAGTTCAATCTTCTACTCTACTTTATCTATATTTTGTATCATTTCATTTTATAATTTATTATTATTTTCTTGTAGTGATTTTCTGTAAAGATTTTTCTAGTGAAAAAATTAAAAGAAACTTATTATAGAAAAATAATTATGGACCCAAACTGGAAAGAGTGTGCACCAGTTAAGACTATCGTCCCCTTGTTAATTTCAATCTAAAATTTGAAGTTGCAACACCTGGGGGGTTCGACGTCTGTGTAATGATCTGTGACGAAAAAGAGAAGGGTCGGAAGAAGTCTTCAAAATAGCATGATCCAGTCTATTATTTATTATATCTATTATTTATTTGTCTGTTTGATTGATTATTTTATTGATTCATCAATTAGTTCATTAATTAATCCATTAGTTCATTAGTTAGTCAATTAGTTGGTTAACTGGTTAGTTCTTTTGATAGAGATTTCTTTGGTACAAAGAAATGGTTTTTTGTGCTCAGGAAAATTTTTCTTCAATTCCAAATTATTTTGGTCATTTCTTTGGTTATTTTTGGTTTAATGAGAATAAAATTTTCTCAAAAAAAAAAGTGTGTAGCGAAAATATTGAGAGGATTGTTTTCGCTTTTTTTTAATGCTGATTGGGTAATTTGAAAAACTCGAAGAAAGAAATGTAGCCAAATTCACACACATAATGAAGAATTGAGGTTCATTCGATTAAGATTTATTTATCATAAATTGTATTATCACATTTTAAGTTGAAATAATTAATTATCAACCAAGAAAAAGGGAATTTTTAACAACATAGTTAAATTTTTAACCAAACTGATGAATCTCTGATAAAAAAATGAATTCTCAACAAAAAGTATAATATTAGATATTTCTACCGAAATTTTTTAAATTTACAATAAAAAATTGTTGAATGAAACTGAAAAATACGAATTTCCAACAAGAGAGCTGTGTTTTCAACCAAGAAAGATTTTTCAAGCAATAAAAAAAAAATCTCATCCAAAATGTTGAGTTTTTGAATCATAAAGATGAATTTTTGAAAAAAAAAGTTGAATTTTCAACCCGAAAATATGCATTTTCTAACAAAATAATTGAATTTTTTCACTGAAAAAATACGGATTTTCAACAAAAGGAGTGAATTTTCCACTGAAAAAAGGCCTGTGGAAGCCTCTACACTTTTGTAAGATATGAATAATATATAAAATTGTTTTCGCATAACAAGCGAAATTAGTTATTTTATAGTCTAATTTATTTGTCTTAAAATGATAAGAAAATCTTGTAATTGATGACCTCCAGATAAAGTCCACAAACTTGCTCGCTGCTTTTGTAAAAACTCTCAACTACAATTTTCTCGATTTGTTATTAGGAACCTACTTTTTTTATTCAATATTTTTATTTATTATTCATTTTTATCCAATATTTTCATTTTTCATCCAATTTTGACTCATCCGTTTGAATACGAATTTTAACTATAGTATTTTACTTAATTCATTAAAAAACAGTGTTTTAAACCTTGATTTATTTATTTTCTGTATAAATTTTTTTTTTTTAATTGGCATTGATGCATAATACCATTAGGTTTAAATATGCATATATAGGAGAAATATAATGTTTTTATATTTTTTCTTGGTTTTATTATATTAAAAAAAATCTGAAAAAGATAGGTCATATTTAACTCAATTTAATCTTTTGAAATTTTTATTGATGTCAACATAAACACATGTTTTTACTTGTGAGGTCCTCTTACTGCAGCCCTTGCCGACTGTGCCTGATAAACGTACTTTATAGTACAGGCCCTAACATTCAACATTTTTTATTAAAAATACTCTACATCATACGCAATAGTTGAATTTTCAATGTACAAAGTTGCATTTTCAAACAATTGGTCGAATATCCTACACGACGACTTTAAGAAAATAGTTGAATTTTCAACAAAATAATTAAACATTCAGAAGGATATCTGAATTTTTAACCTACAAAGATGAAGTTTCAAACAAGGAGATTATTTTTCTACCAAAAGACGAAGAGAATCAAACGAATTTGCAACAAAAGGGTTAAGTTTTCAAGCAAAAAGTAGGGTGGTCCAAAAATGCATTGGAAAATTTTATTTTTTTATTTTTATGGGGACACCCCAGAAATTTGTTCGAATCTACAAAAAAACGTATTTCCCATAAGAAAAAAAGTTTATGTAAATCTTATTCAGAACCCTCAATATTATCTCAATCGAGTTGAAACTCAACATCTCTCTTCAAAATTGGACGCAGAATACGAGTAAAATATTATTTTTTAAATATGAACGTCATCAGTCTATTTTATAGGGTCCCAAAGAAACCCCATAAGTGAAAAAATGGATTTTGCGAGTTTTTCGCGCTGATTATGATTTTTTTGTGGTTTTTTCAATGAACATTGTTTCTGGCACATAAAAAGCAACTTCATACTGATAATTATATGTTCACATAAATTGTTTAAACAATTTATTACTGTTTTTATCAATTTTGAGATAGAATGGAGTTAGAAAGACGCGGTTTTTTCAAAAGTTTCCCACTTTTCCAATTTTCAATTAGAGCAAAGTGATAGTTCATCAATGTTAATGAGAGTGATTGTTTAAACAATTCAATAATAATGTTAATAATATTCTCTTAGAAAAATGCTTCATAATTACAGTTAAAAAAAATCACTTCTAGTCAAATTTTCAATTAAGATAAGTTAAATAATTAACTAGAATAAAGAAAATCAATTGTTTAAACAATTTGTGATCACTATTATTGATATTATATTTGAATAATGCTATAAAAGGTGCGGTTTTTTCTGAAATTTCTTGCTTTCTGTCCAATTTTCAATTGGAGTGAAGTAATTATAAATTCAGTTTAACAAAATAATTGTATAAACAATTTATTATCATTAAATATATATTTAGAAAAAATTATTGTTCAAACAAATTACTATTGTTTATGACTATCTTCATGTATATCAGTGCCTGATAGTGGCAGTTACATTTTCTGTTGAAAAAAATTTATTTTAACCAAAAAAAAAACGAATTTTCAACAAAATAGTTCATTTTTTAATCAAAGAGGTGAAACTTCTACTTATAAAATTAGTTTTTACCAAATAAGTTCAACTTTTAGGCAAGTAATTGAATTCACAATAAAAAAAAATTAATCCTCAACAAAAAATATGATAGTTGATATTTCAACAAAAAAAATATTTTAATTTTAAATAAAAAAAACAGGAAAATTTGAACAAGAAAAAATTCGCAATAAAAAAATTAATGCTCAACAAAAAACATGATAGTTGATATTTCAACTAGGAAAATATTTTAATTTTAAATAAAAGAAAAAACAGGAAAATTTAAGCAAGAAAAAATTCGCAATCAACAAATTAGTTCTCAACAAAAAACATGATAGTTGATATTTCAACCAAAAAAATATTTTAATTTTAAATAAAAAAAAACAGGAAAATTTAAACAAGCAAGTTGAATTCTCAACATTCGAATTTTATACAAAATAGTTAAATTTTCAACCAGAAAATATAATTTTTTTGAAAGAAAATTAATTTTTAACCCAAGAGTTGAATTTTAAACTAAAAACAATCAATTTGCAACCAAAAATAGAAAAATTAAATTTTCTGTCAAATTAATTAATTTTCAACAGAAAAGGAACGGATTTTCAACAAAATAGTTGAATTTTCAACCACATAGTAGAATTCGAAAAATAGTTCGATTTTCTTATTATACTGTATGAATTTAGTTTTCTTTTAGGTGAAAAAAAAACTAAAAAAGTGGGAAAGAAGAAAATAAGGTAGAATAGGATTGTAGGAGGGGAAGAAAGAGGAGATATATTTGGGAAAATGGGGGGGGGGGGTGAAAGAAGGGAGTATGGGTGAGGAATAGGTATCTATAGGAGGAGACGTTATAAACAAACTAATTAACGAAAGTCATTTTTTCGTTATTCGCATAGATTAGCTATTTTAAATTAATAGCTTTTGTATAAAATATGACAGACATTAATGTGCGATTAGGATTAATAAAAAATAGCTGCTGTTTAGCAATTATTTAGACAATTTTTGTAAATAAATACACATTTCGACCATTTTTCCTAAATAGGCTTAATTTATTTCGAAATTAACTAGAAACGTTTTTCTAAAGATTTAGCTACCGTATTTTTTAGAATGCCAAAAAATGTAATTATTGAAAAAAAAAGTTGTAAACAAATGCACATTTTGACCACTTTTTCATGAATAGGCCTCATGTTTTTGTGGAATCAACTAGATATCTATTTCCAACAATTGATTGCTATCATATATTCCAAATTTGATTAAAAATTCAATTATTTGAACACTTTTTATGAACAAATGCACACTTGGACCATTTTTTCATGAATGAGCCTAATTTTTTTGCCGAATCAACTAGAAATGTCTTTTCAGTGACTCCTTGCTGCCATATTTTTCAAATTGCCGAACATAATTAATTATATAAACAATTTTCACAAACAAATGCACATTTTAATATTTTGTTATGAAAAGGCTTTCATAATGGTATTATTAAATTTTAAAGCCGTAAAAGAAACAGTGTCACTGAAGAGGAACAAAAGAGTTTGAACTTTATTATCAAATAACATATTAACAATAATTTGTTCAAACAATTTATTGCTCTTAGCAATTTTATCTTAGTATAAAGTTAGAAATTCGTGACTTTTTCTGAATGTCCAACTTATTTTCAACTTCTTGATTAGAGCGAGGCACCAATAAATTAAATTTAACATAATTGATTGTTCAAACCATTTATAATTATTTATAATAATATTCTCTTAGAATAATGCTGTAAAAAACTACATATGTTTCTTAATTTGCATTATTTATTACTTTACTAAGTAAAAAGTGGGTAAAAAGTTGAACATTTCAGAATAAACCGCAACTATATAGCAATAATAAAGAATGAGATAACTATAAACAATAATAATTTGTTTATATAAATAGTTTTGCTAAATGTCATTAATTATTAACTCACCCTATGTGAAAAGTAGACAAAGAGTTGTAAATTCAAGAAAAAATCGCAACTTTATAGCATTATTCTAATTGGATATTATAAATAGGAATAATAAATTGTTTAAAAATCAATTTTTGTCAACTTTACTTAATTATTTAACTCACTCGAATTGAAAATTGAATGAAAAGTGGAAATTTTTTGAAGAAAATGGCAATTTCTGGCATTATTCTAAGATAAAATGTTTAAACAATGATTACACATTGTTAAAACAATAATGTTTAAACAATGATAACACATTGTTGAAACAATAATGTTTATTAACATTAATTAAGTAATAACTCTCTCTAATTAAAAATTGGACGAAAAGTTGAAAATTTGTTTAAAAACCGTGACTTTCTATCTCCATTTTAAGAGAAAATTGATCAAAACAATAATAAATTGTTTAAGCAATTTATGTGAACATCTAATCATCAGTGTAAAGTGGTGTTTTATGTATGAGAAACAATTTGCATTGAGTAGAACGCAAAAAATCGTAATTAGCGCAAAAAAAACTCGCAAAACCGATTTTTCCACTTATGGGTTTTTTTTGAGAACCTATAAAACAGACTTATAGGGATGATATTCAAAAATTCATAATTTATAGCTGTTTTATGGCTATTTGTGAAGAGAAGTGTTGAGTTTCAACTCGATGTAACTAACATTGACGATTCTGAATAAAATGTACAAAAACGTCTTTTTTTCTTATGGGGAATACGATTTTCCACCAAAAGAAAAGAAAGTTTTAATAACGAATTATGGAATAGTTAAGATTTCAGTTTGGAAAATCAATTTTAAAAAAAATATTATACAAGAAAATAGTTTAGGCATATTTGGATTACCAAGAGATCCAGTGAACTACCAGTGATGTTTCCCAGGAATTTCCACTTTATAATTAAAATAATTCAAAAGAAGTTTTTTTTAATTGTAAGTATAAATGTAAGTATGTGAAAAAGTCTGAGAAAGCAAAAATTTTATTCGAAAAAAAAACATTTTTATATATTTTATATCATTCTCATGATCAAAAATATTTCCTCTTCTAATTGTTGCTTCATAGTTAATTATATTGTGCTACTTATAAGTATAATTTAAGATTTATTTTCATGATGTATTATTTCTTACTCGCTTCAATTAATAGTTTGAATGTAAATTGGAAACCACACCCTACAATGCGAAATCATTTGAAATCATTCAAGTTATTTTGAAATTCGTTTAAATTGTTTGAAACGAATTCAAATCTTTTAAATCCTTTAAAATTTGTCTATGTCCTTCATACCTTAAAATTTCTAAAATCCGGAGAAATCTCTTGGCATAAAATTTCACGTATGCACAAAAGTTCTCTAGAAATTCGTGAAAGTCCCTTAGAATCCCTTCAAATCTTTGAAAATCGTCAAAATCCATTAAAATATTCAGAAATCATTCTTAATTCCATCAGTACAAGTTAAATTTCAATTATCCATTAAATTTGTCAGAACTTCTCTTCAGAAAGGAAAAGCACGCAAAATATTCGGGTTATTTTCCATTTTTTTTTTTCAATGGATGAATAAACATTATAAGTTAAAGAGTTAACAATATATTGTTTTCCTTCTGTCTCGAATTAATTACATAATTGTATGTCCCGAAGATTTAGGAAGCATTTGATTATTTTTAGAAGTTACTTAAAGTTCTTCCTACAGAAATTTCCTGACGTTTGTGATTGAAAAAAATCCTTGAACTTTCAAATTTTTAAATATAGAATCTTTCATAAAAAGAAATTTAAATGTGAATTTATAAATTTGTATATTTGAACAAAAAAAATGACCAAAAGTGACTAACAGTAACTACTGTGCATTAATAATGGGATTATCGTTCTTTTTAAATTAACAAAATTCAAAAGAACTCGGTGATAAGAATTCCACATACATTTCAACGAATTAAGGATAAGTTCATAAGACTTCAAAGCAATTCAAGGTAACTTCGAAATTAATTCTTATCAATTGAAAAAATATTTGAAAATCTCTACAAACGTTTGAAACCCTACGAAATTCATCACTTTTTGAGAATGAATTCATTGAAATCCATTGAACTATTATGAAATCCCGTGAAACTCTATTATATCTGGTAATATTGCCTAAAATTCTCGAAAATTTATTGAAAAACTTGAGAGCTTTTAAAATCCCTTCAAATCCGAGAAATTCTCGAACATCTGATAAAATCCTTGAAAACTTTATAATTATCATAAGACTCAAAACTAATTAAAAAATAACTAAAAATCACTCAACATTTTTTAAAATTTTACTTGAACTTTTTAATTAAAAATTTCTTTGAAACCTTTTGAAACTTTTTGAAGCTCATTGAAATTCCTTGGATTTTTCTGAACTGACCTACAATATTTCGAATGCCTTAAAATTCCATTAAATTACTGCAAATGATTGAAAATGCCTGGGAATTTTAATAAATAACCTCAATCATTTTAAATCCTCTGATATTTTTTGAAATCCTTCTAAAATTTTAAATGCCCTCGAAAATTCTGTGGAATTTTAAAAAATACCCTGTAATAGGTTAAAACTTAGGCAAATGGAAAATAACTCAATAGATCAAATTGAGAGATTGACCGATGTATTTGTGACTAATATGAATCTTACAAGTGGTTCAAGGTCGCATGACATGACATGCGGCTACGATAAAACAAGAAAATTTCGTAAATTTCTTGAAAGGAATTCAGAAGATTGCAAATTAATTTTAATGACTACAACTGAATTCAAATTCAAATTAATTGCAATATACATAACGAAGTTGAATAATTAAAACAAACTGAAAATAGAACAATTCCATTAAACTATTTTTGACATTTTCAATACTAATATCGACTTGTATTTTTTTATAAATGTTATACGCCACAATATGAAGATTGGTAGCACTCGTAATTTATCTGAATTCTTAAAGATAAATTTCAATTTGAGAATTACCTCAATTATATTTTGACTTGGACGTTATAATCCAAATAATATGGTTAATAACATAATAAAATATTTTCTCAATATAGAAAACATTTTTTCAGCAGAATGCAATCATTTATTCTACCAACATGATATTTTTCCATTCTATTTACCTGAGGTTGAGTTTCCAAAATACTTAAAATGAAGGTAAAATTCGGATGATAATACGTGACAATTAACAGTTATTGAATAATTTTCATTCAGGCCTATTTCGCTTCTTTTGGTGTTAAAAATTTTTTTTTATTACAAAAAATTTGCCGGCATTTTTTGACCTGTAGTTTTAGGTCCTTTTCAATGCTTATTTTAGAAGGAAAAATACATCTATTGAAAACAAAATTAAAATGGAGTGTATTTAATCACTGAAAATCTTTTGAACATTCGAAATACATTAGGATATTTTTGTCTAAAAAATACTTTTATCTATTCTGCATATATTCTTCAATAATTTATAAAATTTGGTTGTTTTATGATAGTCGCATGTCATGGCATGCGATTATCAGATATTTTCAAAATATTTCGCAAAGATTTCCAAAGATTTCAGAAAGATTTGACAAAGATTTTAATGATTTTCCAAAGATTTCAAATATTTTGCAAAGATTTCAGATAGATTTATAATATTTCAGAAGGATTTTAACGATTTCCCAAAGATTTTACAAAGATTTCAATACTTTCACAAATATTATCAGATATTTTCAAAATATTTCGCAAAGATTTGAGAAAGATTTGACAAATATTTTAATGATTTTTCAAAGACTTTCCAAAGATTTCAAATATTTTGCACAAATTTCAAAACATATCAGAAAGTCTTCACAAAGATTTCAATGATTCACTAAATATTTCACAAAAATTTCCGATAGATGTAAAAAATTTCATAAGTACTTTAATTGTTTCCTAAAGATTTCGATGATTTCACAAATATTATCAAATATTTCGCAAAGATTTCACAAAGATTTCAGCGATTTCCCAAAGAATACACAAAGATTTCCAGAATTTCACAAATATTATCAGGTATTTTCAAAATATTTCGCAAAGATTTCCAAACATATCAGAAAGACTTCACAAAGATACTAAATATTTACTAAATATTTTACAAAGATTTCAGATAGATGTGAAAGATTTCACAAATACTTTAAATGTTTCACAAAGATTTCAATTATTTCACAAATATTTCGCAACGATTTCAGAAAGATTACAACGATTTCCCAAAGATTTCACAAAGATTTCAATAATTTCACAAATATCAGATATTTTCAAAATATTTCGCCAAAATTTCCAAACATTTCAGAAAGACTTCACAAAGATACTAAATATTTACTAAATATTTTACAAAGTTTTCGGATACATGTAAAAGATTTCACAAATACTTTAATTGTTTCATAAAGATTTCAATAATTTCACAAATATTTCAAATTTGTCCCTCTGAATTGAAAATTAAATTTTTTTGGTAGAAATGTTCGTGTTTGAAAATTCAACTGTCTTATAAAAAATTCGTCTATTTGGCATACAGATTTAACTAAAAGTTAAAAATTCAGCAGTTCGTGATTGAAGTTTGATCTTTTCTACTTGAAAATACCACCATTTGTTTTAAAATTCAACTACTTTGGTTAATAATTCAACTATTTTGGCTAAGTAGTTAACTACTTTGTTGAAAATATGTTTTTTGTGTTAGAAATTAATTTTTGTGACTGAAATTTCAACCTATCCCTGAATTGAAATTAATCGTTTGCAGTTCAAAATTCTATTATTAAATTTCTCATTGAATATTCACATTTTTTCTTTAAAAATTACATTACTGGGTTAAAAGTTCAACTTCTTTGAAAAAAATTCATTTAATTGGATAAAAAATTAACTATTTTGTGAAGAACTTTTTTTTCAAATTAATTTTTCAACTGAAGATTTAAATATTCTATTTTTATTCAAAATTTATGGTTTTGAGTGATAAATTTAACTGTGAAAATTTCAAATGAGAATTCATCTTTTTTGATAAAAAATCAAACTTCTTATTCAAAAACCAAACTACTTTGTTGAAAAATTATTTTAATAGTTGAAGATCTAGATTTAACAATTTGGTTGAAAATTCATCGTTTTCTGGTTGCATTTAACTGATATTAAATTAAGAAATTTAATTATTTTTGATTGAAGTATCAACTATTTCATTTTTTGTTGAGAATTCATCTTTTTCTGGCTGCAAATTCGAAGATTTTGTTTAAAAGTAATGTATTGTTAAAGCTCCTCTCTTTGAACAGAAAATTTGTCCCTCTGAATTGAAAATTAAATTTTTTTGGTAGAAATGTTCGTGTTTGAAAATTCAACTGTCTTATAAAAAACTTGGGGTGATCGCTAGTGAGATTGATCAGCAACCTGGGTCGGAGCCGTGTTGCGGAACGAACGTGTTATTCAAATCAAGGCGAATCATAAACCTTACTTTAGCGACGAAATGAGTGAAAAACTATAATTTTTCAAATAAATTTATTAGTGAGTAAGGAACATTTTTGATCTTTTATGTATTCGTCGATTGAAGAATAAAAAAATATCATATGGTCAGTTGAACGACAAACACTGACAGGGACAGTATTTTTTACCAACACGTTTTTTTCGAGTTATCGAAAAATATCAAATTCTCTCTTAGTTTCTACTCAGGTACGAGAGAGAATAGATGCATCTTATTCAACTTAACATAACCTATTTGAAGAAAATTTGGAAACAATGAAATTTTCAACAAACAAGAATAATTTTCTACGCAAGAAGACTTTCTGGTAGAATATTTCTCTTGCTGACCGATTCACCTTTCTGGTTCAAAGCTCATTTCTTTGGCTGAAAAAATAACTGCTAGGTTAAAAATTTCTTTGAAAGTTCAAAAATTGGTTGAAAATTCATGTATTTTGTTTAAAAATCAATCTTTTACTTAAAAGTTCATTTTTTTCATAGATGTTCAATCTTAGTTAAAAATTGACGTGTTTGGTTTAAAATTAATTTTTTGGTTATAGATTCATAATTTTAGTCAAAAATTTATTTTGTTGTTTACAAATTTTATTACTTCATTCGAAATTCGATTTATATTTGGTTAAAAATGAATTTTTGAGACAAAAAATATAGCTATTCCATTTTTGCTAGAAAACACGACCTTTTTTCGTTGACAATTCACTATCCTATAGATGAAAACTCTTAACCTCCATTGTAGTTTGATGGTGGGACCTGTCGTGGTAGTCGCCATTTTATAAGTCAAAGGGTGACCTCTCTTTTATTTGTGAATCATTGTACTTTGAATATGCAATAATTAAATGTTACTGTTCTAAATGTCTTACTAGAAAAATCAAAGTTCTTTGATTCGTCTAAAACATTAGCAAAGTGAAGTCCTCTTGGAAAATAGTTCATATGGCAAATATTTTATAATGAGACAAATATTTACCAAGTGGAAGTGGGTGGAATATTTTACTTTTGTGTAGCTGAACTACCTATTTTGGCTATTTTTAACTCTTTCGATAAGAGAAACAATAATGAACAATTTATAACTTCGTGATAACAAACTATCAGATAGTTTATGTTTCACAAGTTTTTAATACGATGTGAACGGATTTGAAGGAAAATATGATCGAAATATTCTCTTAAAATTTGAAATCTTGAGAGATCAATCATTCTAAATGATTGATCCGAACTAATAAATTATGATTTCGAACCAAACATTTTGAAAGGTTTCAGAGAATTTCGAAACGCTTCAAGAAAATAGAACAATTTCTTGAGATTCCTTTCAAAATGTAGAATGATGTTTCCTGTTGAAAAATTAGATTTGAGAGGACATTTAATAAGATTTCAAAACATTTAAACGGATTTCCAGAGTAGAGAAAAATCTTCGAGATTTTAATGGAATTATTTTTAATTTTGAAAGATTTTTCCTAGGCATAGAGAAGTTTTGAACAGATTCAAACAATTTGAAAACTTTTAAACGCTTCCGAAAATTTAAAAAACATTTCTAAATTACTTACACCTAGTGAAATTATTTGTTGAGACCTGCACTAAAATGTACAAAATTTACATAAAACACGCTATGAAATAAAAATGGCTTCTTGTTTCTTGTGTTTTTTGAAGAAAAGTGAAACAAATAACAATAAAAGAAAATCTCTACAATTTGAAACTTTATATAAATTATGTAAGGGTCATAATTGTATTTACAAAAAAATTTATTTAGTTTCTGAAATTAAAATTCTCCTTCAGTCAGTTTATTTCTGGTAATTTGATAGTCATCTTTATCTCGTTTTTTTACTTATTTGAATTAGATTCTAAAACGAAGAACCATCATTTAAACGAATACTTTTTTTAATTGCCCAATTGGAGTTCTGTAAATATTTCCCATAATGTTTCGCTTAAAATAAAACTATATTTCATATACGATTTGTTATAAATATATTGCAACTTCTTTTCAAAAATTTTCCAATCCATACGGAAATCGTGCATTTATTGATTTTTGTACTATTTGCTATGGAATTCTGTACTCATTGCCGATGAAAATTCATATACAATAAAATTACTGTTCTATTACAACTGCATCAACATTTTATTTATTGTGATTGTCTACAGCTTGACATAAATAACATTTCCATTTACAGAAACACAATCTTCACAAATTAGGTAAGAAAGGCATGCCCATGTCATGGAATGTGAAGCTCACCGAATTGATATAAAATTTGTTTATCTCATTTATGTTTTGTCAATGATGATAATGTTTTGGCCTGGGTATTTGCCCATAATTCTTAGGTGGTGTACCTTTTCTTTTCGTACACAATCGCCTGTATAACAAAAATTTCAATAAGTTAATAATATGCCAGTGGGATATCTCTGTGACTTGGACAACAGTGACATCTAACACGCGAACTATTGTGTATCTCCAAGTTATTTGGGCAATGTTTATGATAAAAAGCAATGAATATCAATTCATTTCAATTCGAAATGTTAGTCTTCGAATTAGTATTCATTGTTTACTATCAGATTTTCCGTTAATATTCAATTGAAAGGCATAATTATAGCATTGTATACTATTGCTACCACGTAAATTTTCCAAATATAAGAAATTAAACAATGAACCCTACAGTACAGTCGCTAATGACCCTGGCAGTTGATGCGACTATAAACATTCAACTAATAAAAAAAAAAACTTTTGTCGATTCGGTTTTTTTCGTACATTGCGCCCTTTTCCAAAAATTCAATTTTTCAATTTCTAATGTTATTTTTCACGATTAAAACAAAATATACGCAATACGAACCTTATCAACAAATGACTAATAACAAATTCGTAGCTCTTTTTGGATATATAACCTTTGTCTATTTGTTTTTTTTTTGTAGGTTGTGTCATTTGTCCAAAAATTTAATGTTTTTATTTTTAATATTGTTTTTCACGAATAAGACCAAATTTATGCATTTGTAAACCTTTTTAAGGTTCACAATTTTTGTCTTTTCATTTTTGTTTGTTTGCATAGTTCGACCGCTAAATAGAATTTTGGATCTTTCATTATTTTTGGTGCGATAAAAATTTGAATTGTAAATTTTTCGTGAAAATTAAAAAAAATGTCACCACAATCGTTTGCGGCTTTCAAATAGCAACGTTTTTCGTCGCATGACTTTTCTTCATATCGTGCGTTGTTCAGCCCAAAATTTTCATTTTCGTTTTTTTTTAAATTTTAAAAATGCCATAACTCTGATTATTTCATCTTCATGGAAAAAAGTCCTGGGAATAAATTGTTCGATGTTTCGGGTAATATGGATGGCCGTACATTAAATGTATGATGCATGAAAAAAAATTGTTCCTAAATTTTCAAAATGCTCTCAAATTTTTGAATTTCCATCCAAAATAGCTGACTTACGAAAATATCCAACCTTTTTACACCCTTAAAAATTGGGCCATAGGATTATCGAATCAGAGTAGTCTTTCAAAAGGTATCATGTATACAGACTAAAACAACGACAACGATGAAAACAGACAGACATTGACGTAAAAACTATGCCTTGGTTTGGATACGGGTTTCCTCATTTTTCGAAATAATTGGAAAACACTAAATCCCAAGCTATCACTTTTTCATCCAAAATGGTGTCAAATGTACATTGGAGAAATAGTCCAAGAAGCATAATTTCTAGTTATTATCTCAAATTTTTTCTTATACTTATAAACATCCATGCATACTTCGACAACATTTAAGGTTTCTAATAACGTTAAAAGCATGATTCGAATGCTTGGTAAAACCTAAAAGTGTTGAATTTCCAACACTTTCTCAGTGATAACTACTCTGTTTCAATTACCATAAAATTTGAGAATAAATGAAATGATAAACACTTATATATCAAGGAAAGTGTACTGAAGATTTGAAGGTTTAACTGTTTAGTTGAAATGTTCATGGTCTCATCAAAAATGTGACCGTTTTGTTTGTTTGGGGGACGGGGTAGCTCTCTTTTGCGTGATTTTTCTCAAACTATTTTTCCGTATACGAACAGCTTAATTCATTTCCATAAAAAAACATTAGTCGCTGAACTAAAAGTGACACTTATGAATTTGGAAAAGCCTAAAAAAAAAAGTTAACGGAAATTTATAAAACTTCATAAACTATGAAACCTGTTGATTGACTTGGTGGGATCGAAGAGGTCCAAAGGGTTGGCTCCACCAATACGCGCCACGTTATCACGCCTGTCGCTCTGATTGGGTCTCGTTAACGGAATATTAAGCCGAGCTAGCAGATTGTTAACCTTCAGTACCGTCTGCTATATTGCTTACAAGTTGTCAGTTCTTGGTTCTTCAATTTCACATAACGGTTTTCCTCCGATTTAGAATCGAATAGTTTGGGTAATCAGACCGTTCCGTTTTCTTTCTCGTCAGCTCACATTAAATCTGTACATCGCAGCTTCTGTCTCGACACTGGCATCCTGGCAAAACTGAATAACTTAATAACAGCCAAAACGGAATGACAGCGAAAACCGAACAACAGCCAAAACTGCATAACTGAATAACAGCCAAAGCTGAATAACGGCCAAAACTGAATAACTAAATAACGGTCAAAACTGAATAACAGCCAAAACTCAATAACAGCCAAAACTGAATAACTGAATAACGGGCAGAACTGAATAACAGCCAAAACTGAATAACTGAATAACAGCCAAAAGTGAATAACTGAATAACAGCCAAAACTGAATAACAGCCAAAACTGAATAACTGAATAACAGCCAAAACTGAATAACTGAATAACAGCCAAAACTGAATAACTGAATAACGGCCAAAACTGAATAACAGCCAAAACCTAATAACTAAATAACGGCCAAAACTGAATAACAGCTAAAAATGAGTAGTAGCCAAAACTAAATGACAGCCAAAACTGAATAACAGCAAAAACAGAATAACAGCCAAAACAGAATAACAGCCAAAACTGAATAACGGTCAAAACTGAATAAAAGCCAAAACTAAATAACAGCCAAAACGGAATAACTGAATAACAGCCAAAACTGAATAACTTAATAACAGCCAAAACGGAATAACTGAATAGCAGCCAAAACCAAATAACAGCCAAAACTGAATAACAGCAAAAAATGAATAACAGCAAAAAATGAATAACGGCCAAAATTGAATAACAGCCACAACTGAATAACTGAATAACGGCCAAGACTGAATAACAGCCAAAACTGAATAACTGCCAAAACTGAATAACTAAGTAACGGCCAAACTGAATAACAGCCAAAACTGAATAACTAAATAACGGCCAAAACTGAATAATAGCCAAAACTGTATAACAGCCAAAAATGAATAACAGCCAAAACTGAATAAGAGCCAAAACTGAAAGACAGCCAAAACTGATTTCAACTAAAAATGAAACAGTTAAATTTGCAGTTGAAGAAATCAATTTTCAACCAAAAAGATGAATTTTCGAGCATAAAGAATAATTTTTTACAAAAAAGAAGAATTTTCCACAAAGTATATAAATTAAAAAAAAACAGTTTAATTTTTAAATGCAAACTATCAATTTTCAACCAAATAGTAGAATATTCAACAAAAAAAGATAAATTAATTTTCTAGTTTCGAGAGGATTCAAGTAGAAAAATTACTTTGTGGTCAGACAACCTTAAATGTTACTTTGACTTTGGACTTTTAAATTAACATTTTTAACTTTTATTTCATTTTCGTTTTCTTTTTTTTCTTCTCTTTTTATATTAAGCGATTTCACACTATTTTGAAATCTGCCGCATAATTTTAAACAAATTTAAATATGAACAAAGTAGCACCGATTTTTCTGAATATCGAAAATTCTAATTTAAAAAAAAAATGCGCGAGAAACAAAAAAAAATTGCCTAGAATAGTTCTCCCTCTTTAAAAAATCTATAAAAAATTCATTAAACTTTTTTCAATATTTTTTTTCTTTTTGAGCGTATTTTCTGAAGAAAAAAAATGAAAATATTTTATTTTGAGAAAAATCACTGCCATTTTGTTATTTTTAATTTTTTTTTAATTTTCTGGCCATCTTCAAAAGAGTGTGAAAGGACCTTTGAAAAAAGTGTTGTACCCCTTCTAAAAAGTTTGTGGAGACTTAAATTAAAAGATAGTCCGAGTTTTCGATTTCAAAAGTAAAAATAATCAAGCTAAGACTCTTAAAATTAAATATAGGATGCGCTCGAATTCAAGATAGTCAAAGTTGGATTAAAAAAAAGATTATTTTCCAAAAAAATAGGACTAAATTTGACATAAAATAGAATATAGTCCGAAATTGATAGTCCTAAGAATTATTTGTTAGAAAATTGTTGAATTTTCAACAAAAAAGATGAACTTTAGACCCAATAGTCAAATTTTCAACTAAGAAGATTATTTTTTGTTTGAATTCGTAAAAAACAGCATTTAAAATTATAAACAAATATTTGAACAAACAACACAAGCTTCAAAAATAATTTATGAGGCAAACCTTGTTCACCTAAAAAAGAGCTAAAACTTTTTTTTAACTTGTTTTTTATTAGATGAATGTTTTTTGTTTTTTTCGTGAAAAAACAAATTTAAAAATAAAAAATATAATTTCTGTACAAACGCCACTAACTATAAAGAAAAATGGAATAACAATAGTTGCTCACACAAAAAAGAGTCACAAAGTTATGAATAATTTTCTGACTGTACGCGTAGTTTTTTTACTCGTGAAAAATAACATTAAAGATAAAAAAAATTAAATTTTTTGGAAAGCGATACAAGGAACACAAAAAAAATAATCGATAAAAGTTGTTCACCAAAAATGATCTACAAATTTGTTAATAATACTTTTATGGTAGAAAATGTAAATTTTTTTAATCGTAAAAAACACATCGCTCCACACAGTATAACCGGAGCAAATTATTTAAAATTAGCCCAGTTATACTTCAGTACTAATTTCTGATGAAATATAATTTTCTACTTATCTTGTTTATTTATTAGATCATTGCGGGCGCCAGATCCTCTACGGATCCATCACAAAGATAACAAAAAAAAATAATTAAGGATATAATTTAAAAGAAGAATTTAACCAAATTTAAAATTAGTAAGCTGGAAATCAAACGTGTTGGCTAGCTCAACCCCGTCTCTGGAAAATGGTATAGGGGTAGTTCTTCATATCGGAATAAAAACAAATTTAAATTAATCTAATATATAAATCATGAAAAAATTAATAATTTTTGACCTGAAGTAGTTGAATTTTCAACTCAAAAGTAAATTCACGAAAAAATAGTTGCGATTTTAACTAACATGATGAATTACAACCAAATACTTAAATTTTTAACATGATGAATCTTTGAACCAAAAAAATCATTATTTTACAATTAAAAAAAAAGAAAAGGAAAAAACACTGAAAGAAGATAACTTTAACAAAATAGTTTGATTTGTGACTAAAGTAGATCAATTTTAAACCAAAAGAAATTTATATTTTACAAGTAGGAAAACAAAAAAATAAATAAAAGAGGAAAGGAAAAAAAACACTTGAAAAAAGATGGCTTAGCCAAAATAGTTCAATTTATGACTAAAGTAGTTAAATTTCCAAATAAAAGTAAATTTACGACCAAATAGTTGAATTTTCAAATAACGTGATGAATCTTTAACCAAAAAAAATGCATATTTTACAAGTAGGAAAAAAATAAAATAAAGAAAAGAGAAGAGGGGAAAAAAACACTTGAAAAGAGATTGCTTTAACAAAATAGTTTAATTTGTGACTAAAGTAGATGAATTTTCAACCAAAAGAAATTTATATTTTACAAGTAGGAAAACAAAAAAAATAAATAAAAGAGGAAAGAAAAAAAAACACTTGAAAAAAGATGCCTAAACCAAAATAGTTTAATTTTTGACTAACACAGTTGAATTTTTAACCAAAAGTAAATTTACGACCTAATAGTTGAATTTTCAACTAACATGATCAATCTTCAACCAAATGAAAAATTATATTTCACAAGTGGAAAAGAAAATGATAAAAGAAAAGGAAAAAAACACTTGAAAAAATATGGCTTTAAGTAAATAGTTCAATTTATGACTGAAGTAGTTGAATTTTCAACTCAAAAGTAAATTCACGAAAAAATAGTTGCGATTTTAACTAACATGATGAATTACCATACGCAGGTGCCTGAGGCTGAGATACCGCGAGCCCCTTCATTCTTGGACCAAGGCCTCCGATGACGATTTATTGCGTCAGTATCTCGACATCATCCGATCAAAGTCGGTCATCGAGATCCACAATAACGAGCCCGACCCGGAGAGGGTGGGGGCTCCGCTTAGGATGTCATAGAATCCTTCTAAGAGCTAAAAGTTTTCTGCTCAATCACACCGAACCGACATTCTCAAGCATCACCTATGCTACACCAGCATCCACCAGACTCTCTCCGCAGTACCTAGTCAAGGCCTATGATCCGAAGTATCCTGGCCCAGACGAGTCAGCCTCCCGAGATCTCCAAACAGGACAGGAATGCAGCGACTCCAACCACGGTTAAGGCTATTGCGAATCGACGCAGTGAAGCCGACAGCGAGGTCACGGGAAGGAAAAAAGTTATGGGAGAAGTGCTTCGAAGACGGTAAAATACAAATTTGCCGCAGACCACAGACTCCAACTAGGGAATCGTACCAGGTCTCCCCTTAGGTTGCACCTACGCATTTCCGCCCCGCTCCAGACAATTCCAAACCTCATCGGACATCACTTCTCATACGATCAGTGGTAGCTCGGGCGCCTGGTACAGACAGGGGAGGGTTTCACAGGCCAGAAACCAAGCGTAGACGAAGCTAGAAAGAGGAGACCCTCAGATGTAAAGGCGTTTCTCGCAACTTCGGAACATAGACCGGACCTTTTCAGGAACCCTGAACATCGGCCCTTTTCAGGCCCATTAATACATTCAAACGAAGGATCCAGATTCTAAAACATTCGACCTGAATTACCGTATCTCTTGTATCTTTCCTATCTATTACAAGCCACCCTCCAACTTCCTAGTCAACATTGTATGTTACCCTTTCCCCTTGCTTTCTTCCCCCTAATTGAATCTCTCTATCTTTTTTTGTATCTTGCATAGTTCTACCGCAAAATGGAATTTAGGATTTTCATTATTTTTTGCACTGGCAAAATTTTCATTTTTTATTTTTCAAGAAAATTACGAAATTTGAGATAATATTTAAGGGTTTTAAAAAAGCAATGTTTTTCTCTCCCTGACATTTTTTCATATCATGCGTTATTTGGCTTAGAATGTTAATTTTCGTTTTTTTCTTAATTTTGAAAATGCTCTAACTTTGTAAATTCTTATCCAAAATATGTGGTTAACGAAGTCGATCTTTCTTTTTGGTCCCTTTGGTATACAGACGACAACGACAGGAAGACAGACACCGGCGAAAAAGACAGACAAAAACCAACGACGAAGACACAGACATATATCGACGACAGACAGACAGACACCCACGTCAGATCGACAGACAGACAGACACCCGCGTAAGACAGATAGACACCGACGACAGACAGACACAAACGACAGATAGACAGCGACCACAAAGACAGGCAGACACCTACGTCAGACATACATACACCGACGACAATGACAGACAGACACCGACGACGACAGCCAGACAACGACAAGGACAAACAGACACCGACCACGACAGACAGGCAGACAGACACCTACGTCAGACAGACAGACACTGATGACAGACAGACAGACAGAAACGACAGATAGACACCGACGCAAAGACAGGCAGACACCTACGACGACAGACAGACAGACACCTATGTCAAACAGACAGACAACGACGACAAAGACAGACAGATACCGACGAAGACAGAGAGACACCTACGTCAGAAAGACAGACAGACACCGACGACAGACAGATAGACGGGCAGACACAAACGACAGATAGACACCGACCACAAAGACAGGCATACAGCTACGTCAAACAGACAGACACCGATGACAATATTTTCTATTCTTTAGCTTTAATTATTTTTAACATAGCTAAATGTTAGTTGTTAACAATTTTTTGAATTTTATTGTGTCTTTGAAACTATTTCGATATTAAAATACTATGATAAATAATTTTCTTTTAGCAAAATAGATGACAATTTTGTATTTATTACTTTTAATTATTTATAACAAAGCTAAATGTTGATTTTTACCAATTCTCTGTAGTTTAGTAGGTCTGATAAGCCATTTCGATAAACATAAGATCAAGAATAATTTCTTTCCGAAAAAAATATGAGAATTTTCTATTTGTTAAATTAAATTATTTACAACAAAGCCAAATTTTAGGTTTTATTCATTTTCTTGTTGTTGTTCACAATTTTTTGAATTTAAGTATGTCTTTTTAACTATTTCAAATATATAATATAAAAAAAAATGATCAAAATAGAGGACAATTTTGTATTTATTAACTTAAATTATTTGAAACAAAGCTAATCATTAATTTTTATCAATTATCTGTAGTTTAGTAAGTTTTATAAGCTACTTTGATAGATACAGGATACAGAATAATGTTTATCCACAAAAAATATGAGAATGTGCTTTTTGTTAACTTAAGTTATTTATGACAAAGCCCAATTTTAAATTTTATTTATTTTTTCCAGTTTAGTAAGTCTTCGAAATTATTTGGATATAATATATGATAATAAAAATACAATTCCATGGAGGATAAGTGAAGGGAAGTAAGATAAAATGAGAAGAAATGAATGAAACGAGAAGTAGAAGAAGTGAGGGGGGATGAGTGAAGGGGATGTAGGGGAAATGAGGGGAAAGGAGTTGCGGAAAAACAAGGGGAGGTGAAGGGAAATGAGAAAAGAGGAAGTAGGGGAGGTGAGAGGAATTTAGGGGAGGGGAAGTAGGGAAAGTTAGAGGATCATAGGTATTAATTTTTTTCTTTCTGATTCTGAAAATATTTTTCGCCCTCTTTTTAAATCCGTTCGAAAAATTTGCAATAGTTTGAAATTTACCAAATGGCGGCGGTTTTTCTTATAAACTTGAAACCTAGTTTTCTCAAAAACGACATCGTTTATTTTCTCTTGATTTTTTTTTAGTTGGTACTAATAAGGTAAACGTATTTCAGTAGAGTTTATCTTGTGCCCGCCACTTGGAGAGGAAAAAGAATTTTTTTTCTTCTGAAAAATGAAAATTCACGATTTTCGCAAAAAGAAGACGATATATGAAAAAAGTTGAAGAATTAAAGTTATTCTCTAAAAAAGTTCTACAAAAAAGTCCTCTGGCATTTTTTTCTGTCTTTTAGGTTGTTTATAACCCACTGAATTGCGCCGCAAATACGCTCATATGTGCCACAAATAAAAAAGTTTGTGCCACGAAAGTCTAGGAGTTATAGCAGGTGTTATGTTAAGGGGGGCGGGCTGCCGTGTCGCCAGTCCCCCCGTTTGAAAAATCGAAGTTTAAATTGGATCACCTTGAAGATCTCCAAATGCGCTGAAATGCGACAACAAGAAAAAACTTTGCGCCACATTGATAACCAAGTTATCAGCGTTCAAAATGGGGGGGCGGGCTAACGCAATCCTTCTAAAATAATAACATTTTTTCAAATTTATCATAGTCATACGTCATAATTTTAATGCGCTTATATGCACCACCATTTAAAAATTGTGCGCTAGCTAATTAACAAATATAGCATTTAAGGGGGGGGCAGTGTGACGCAGGTGTTAAATCTTCGACAGCTATATGGAATTTGAAATCACAAATATGGAGTCATTCGTTTTCAAATGCGCCCATATGCGCCACAAAAATTTTTTGCAAACTTTAAAAACTGTCCAAGATGTTGTTGAAGATTCATCATTTTAGTTGAAAATTCCACAATTTTGTTATAAAGTCATCTTTTTTTAAATTAAAAATTCCATTTTTTGATGAAAATTCAACTATTTTGTTGAAAATTCAACTATTTTGTTGAAAATTCAACTATTTTGGTATTCAAAAATTAACTAAAACATTTTTTTTTATTGAAAATGCAACTGTTGGTCAAAAATTAATATTATTTGGTTGACGATTTAACTATTTTTCGGAAAATTCATCAATAATAATCACTTTGTTAAAGATTGAACAACTTAAAAAAATATATATTTTTGTTGTTGTTGAAGATTCATCATTCTAGTTGAAAATTCAACAATTTTGTTATAAAGTCATCTTTTTTTAAATGGAAAATTTAACTTTTTTGTTAAAAATTCAACTATTTTTGTTTTCAAAAATTAACTGAAATATTTTTTTGATTGAAAATGCAACTATTTGATCGAAAATTAATATTATTTGGTTGACGATTTAACTATTTTTTGGAAAATTCATCAATTTTAATTACTTTATTAAAGATTGAACCACTTTAAAAAATATATGTTTGTTGTTGTTGAAGATTCATCATTCTGGTTGAAAATTCAACAATTTTGTTATAGTCATCATTTTTTAAATTAAAAATTCCATTTTTTGTTGAAAATTCAACTATTTTGTTGTTGAAAAATTAACTAAAATCTTGTTTTGATGGAAAATGCAACTGTTGGTTGAAAATTAACATTCTTTAGTTGAGGATTTAAATATTTTTCGGAAAATTCATCAACATTAATTACTTTGTTAAAGATTGAACAACTTAAAAAAAATATATATTTTTTTGTTGTTGTTGAAGATTCATCATTTTAGTTGAAAATTCCACAATTTTGTTATAAAGTCATCTTTTTTTAAATTAAAAATTCGGATTCGTGCGAGAAATAAGACGAATGAATTTAAGTTGATCAAGTCTATTTCCACGTCCGTTAGCAGAAGGAAGCCTAGTGGGTAGAATCATGCACCTTGTAGGAGCAGATGGTATTGAAGCAGAAGACCTGTCTGGAGGAAGGGGTCTGGCAGGAGGTGGCCTGGTGGGAGGATGTCTGGCAGGAGGAGAACTGGACCTGTACCTCGTGGCAGGAGGAGACCTTTCAGGAGAATCAGAAGTTCCGGTACGAGAAACGCCAGGACTAGCGCCACTGTTAGATGGAGGTTCTAAATGTAAACTCAACTCTGCAACAAAAAAAACAGATTACATTCTTCTAAAGTACGAGAGGCCTTCCGCGAAAAAATTGTTCGAATTCTGAAATCAGTTACACGAATAACGCCATTTTAAATCCTAAATGTTGTGGGAGTTCGAATCTAAATTGTATTAGATATCATTCCATGAACATATCATATATAAAACATACGTTATCACGAATACTGTTCCTGAAAATACGTAGTCCAGTTTGATTTTACAAATTCATATAGTTGTACATGGTATGATTTTTGCATTGCAGATGTTTTTTGTAGGATTTCATGTTTTTTCACGATTTAGGAATATAAGACAGCTGTGCTCAGTCGATATCAATTAAATTACTAGTGTGACATTGATTGAAGAAACCAGCCTTAGGATAAAAACATGAGTTTACGAAAAAAGCGGATCAACGTGAAATGAAGACTGGATACAAACTACCTGTGTTGGAGGTGTTTCGTTGCATTAGCATTTTATTTTAATGAGCAACACGCGGTTTCTCGAATAATTGAAATATATCGTCTATCCTAAACACCTCTTGCTTTCCCATACCGTATAGATTCCTTGATCCCAATACAATAACGCATACAGAACCAAAAGTGTGACGGAAGATGGTACTCGTACACGACAAGGTCGGATACCTACCAGAATACCATACTTCGTACAAAATAGTAGAAATAAAAGACCTTATTATTGTTGAATGAAGAGTTTATTGATCTATACAATTGAATATACATAATTCACAGTAGATATAACTACATTTACAGGAATAAAAGTGAGAGAAGTGTCTCGGAGTCATATTTGGAATAGAAAGTCGGGATATTCATAGGACATATGCAGCATATCTGCAGATATTCTCAAAATATCGCAGTGATATCGCGATTTCCTCCCTGATAGGATATATCATTCGCGATTTTAGAAACCTCTATTGCGACGCAGTTTCAATGTAAGAGTAACCCGTGACCCTAAACGTTAATTTTTTTTTTGTAACGGTAAAATCAACGCGTTACAAATTTTAGTTAACTTCAATGCAAAGTAATTCACGTTAATTTAAGTTACTACACGAAATTTGTTAATGGTATTTATAATAAATTAAATTTCATAATAACCAATCGAAAGACATATTTTTATTATAGTATTATATCTCTATATATTGTACCCAGGGTAAAAATTTGTTTCCGCATGTAAATTACCGTGGATTGAAGAAAAAAATCTTTGACTACAAATTTTTAAGAGTATGGAAATGTTCTTTTGGACAAGATAAAAACTCGAAACATGTTTTTATTATTTTATCAGTGCTTACTCAAGGAATAACCAAACAGATCTGATCTGAAAGTGAACTGTTTTCCAAAAGATTCGATTTTTTAACTTAAAACCCTCATTTTTCGTTGAATTATTATCCTGATTTTTTGAATAATTTCTGTTTATAATCTTATGATTGTTTTAAAATGATCTTTCGTTCTTCAAAAATGTTCGAATTAGTCAATTGTGCAGCTCAGGTATAATTTATATTATCTTGTGAATTCAACATAGAATATTAATTTTCTTTTAAAAGGAGCGAATTCCCAGAGAAACGATTTTTTGATCAAATGACTGAATTTTCTATCAAAAAAGGCGAATGATCAATGACAAACATAAATTTTCAACAAATATTTGAATTCTACAGTTACTAAAATTTTATTCATTGAATTAAGTAATATAATTTTTAAAAAATTTTCCGATTATTCTATATTGATTTATCAAACAGTTTAAAAGTAAACGTGACAACTTATCGAACAGGAGGGTTGTATTTTTCCTGAAATTTATGAAGAATTGGTTTACTTCACAACTTTGAAAACTTTACATAAATTTTTAGTATGCATAATTTTTCTTATGTAAAAAACATTGTACATATTAAAAAAAATGACATTTTTTTGATAATGACTGGTAGACTCGCAGTTAAGCACAAAGGCTTTGTCGCAGGTCATGATTCGGCGTTATAAAATTTGATACATTTCTGTATTTTCTTGAAAAAATCATTCGGCAACAGTGTAAGTGTCGATTAGTAATGAATTATTTTCCTTCGAGTTGAAGAATCAATCGTCTCCATTACTAAACCGTCATTAGTGACAGTACTTGAAATTTACTTTTGATGTATCTTGCTCGAAAACTCTGGTTGTGGTGTGGTTTTGAAAAAAGATTTATTATTTAGTGCAAATAAATATAGTTATTGACGTGGATCCCTCTTATCTTGCAATCAGGTGCATTGTGTGAAACGTATCCTCAAGAACATAACTTATTCATCTAGAAGAGATATACAAATTTACTCAAGAGCATTTTCTGCTGCGATTTATAGTTTTTTTTTAACCGCAATAAGATTTTTTAACGCATTATGAATTCCATTTATTGACCATAATATGCGAGGTATGCAAACATTGCATATGCAAAATTGTGTTCCCTCCTCAGCTCAAACGATTCGATTAATTTTATCATTTTTACTTCGCTCTACTGAAGAGTGTGGTTTTAAATTTACATTGATAGTATTAATTATAGTAAGGAAGAAATGACAAATCTTGGAAATAAATGTTTATGAGAACGATATTAAACATATAAAAATTGTCTATTTAACTAATTTGATTTTTTTTTCGGAATTTTTTATATCACTTTCCCCTATTGTCCTCTTTTTCGTGAGAAAATTATCAATTTTCCCTTGTATGAGCTCCTTTTGCGCTGTGATCCCTGTTCATTTATTTTTCTGAATATTCTACATGTTTCAATTTGAGTCATCCCCGAAGAAAATAAGATTTAAAGAAAAGCTCACAGTATAGAGGGCCTACTTAAACAAATTTTCCAAATATAAAAAATTATTTTTTAACTACACTGAATTCTACATACCAAGAGCTTCAATTTAAGTAATTCCCAAAAAAAGTCGGACTGAAAGAAAAACGTCAAGCTTTTTCAATCCCTTCCCCCTGAATGATTGTTTGCTAAAAATTTAGAATTTAAATAGGAAACAGATTTTTTCCAAGGTTCCCATTATTTTTCCACTTTGTAACCTTGTTACTACTTTTAATTTTAATTATTTCATTGATTTTCTTAACCGAAAAATGATTCCATTTTTGGTTGAAAATTGATCTTTTGTTGTTGAAAATTCTACTATTGGATTAAAAATTCACGTATTTTGTTAAAAACTCGTCTTTTCAATAGAAAATTAATCTTCTTGATTAAAAATTTAACTACTTAGTTGAAAGTTGAAATACATTGTTAAAAATTAATTTTATTAGTTAAAGATTCATCTATGTGGTTGAAAATTCAACTACCATTTTCCCTACAATTGCATACTGTAATAATAAGAGAAAAAAATTGTCTCTAGAACAACTGCATTACAAGTGGATTACTTGGATAACCTGAATTAATCCAAATGATCAGAAATCATTAGTGGATTGTCCTGGATTGCTCCAGATTACAAGTGGATTACTCGCATTAAACCTGAGTTTTACCATCTTATGACTGGATTACAAGTGAATTACACCGGATTTCAAGTGGATTGGCTTGAATTATAGATGAATTACTCTGGATTACCATTGGATTACTTGGATTACCTAAATCAATCTGATTATTCGTTTTTCTAAATGGATTATGCTGGATTACTTCAGATTATATGGGGATAACGCTGGATCAAAAGTGGATTACTCGGATAGAAAGTGAATTACAGTGGATTAAAAAAAGATTACTCCAGACTGGAACGGGATTACAAGTGGATTACAAGTGAACTACGACATATTCAAATGGGCTTACTTTGAATTTCTTGAACTACTCTGGATTACAAGTGTGTTACTCTCGATTATAAATGGATTACAAGTGGATTACGTCGGATTACAATTGGCTTACTTCGAGTTTCTTGAATTATTCTGGATAACAAGTGGATTACTCCAGATTAAAATTGGATTTGTCCATTTAAGAAGTGGAGTAAAAATGGATTACTCGCATTAAAAGTGGATTAATGAGAATTTCTGGAATTATTTTGGATTAAAGTGTATGACTCCAAATGAGAAGTAGATTACAATTCGCTTACCACAGATTTCTGGGATGACACGATATTAGACCTGGATTAAAAGTGGATTAGGGCAATATACGTGTGGATTATTTCGAATTTATTGAATTACTCTAGATTACAAGTGTATTACTCAGATTAGAACTGACTTACAAGTGGATTGATACAGATTACAAGTGGATTACTTTGAATTTCCAGGATTACTTCATACTAGAACTGAATTGCAAGTGAAGTACGGTATTTTTTGACAAAGTAGTTCAACTCTTGAACAATTACTTGAATCCTTAACCAAAAAAGTTAATTTTAGACCATAAAAGATGATTTTTGAACCAAATCGTTTAATTTGCTACAAAAAATTAGTTTTTAAACCAAAAATGTGAACTTTCAACCAAAATGTTCATTTTCAACCCAAAAAAAGGAATTTTTAACAAAACAGTTGAATTTTCAACCAAAAATGATGACTTTCACAAAATTGTTGAGTTTTCAAAAAAAGAATTAACTTTTCAACCACATAATCAAAATTAAAAAAAAAAGATTAATATTATTCTGAACGAAAAATGTAATATTTGGTATTTTAACCAAAAAATTTTTTTATTTTAAATAAAAAAAGTTGAATTTAACCAAAAATACGAATTTTTAACAAAAATTGTTCAATTTTCGATCAAAAATTAATTTTAGACCCAAAAAAATATTCTAAAATGTTTTTGAATTTTAAATGAAAAACTTGAGTTTTCAAGCTGAAAAGTCGAATTTGTTAGAAAACAGTTGAATTTTAAACCCGAAAAGATAAATTTCAATAAAGAAGTTAATTTTTCGAACAAGACGGATGTTTTTTCAACCAAAAACAGTTGACTTTTCAATAAAAAAGGATGACTTTTTAACAAAATTGTTGAATTTTCAAAAAAAGAATTAACTTTTCAACCACATAAACAAATTAAAAAAAAGATAAATTATTCTCAACGAAAAATATAATAGTTGATATTTTAATCAAAAAAGATTTTAGTTTTAAATAAAAAAAGTTGAATTCAACCAAAGAGACATATTTTTAACTAAAATGGGAAATTGTTAACCATAAAATAATTTTTTGACAAAGTAGTTCAACTCTTGAACAATTACTTGAATCCTTAACCAAAAAAGTTAATTTTAGACCATAAAAGAGAAAATGTAACTATTTGCTTAAAAATTCATCTTTTATGGTTGAAAATTCACCAATTTGGTTAAAAATTCATCTTTTCTAGTTGTTAACCAATTAATTTTACAGATTGAAAATTTGATGATTAAATTTTTGGTTTATGAAATATCTTTTTTAGTTGAAAATTCAACTATTTTATTTTAAATTAACTTTTTAGTTGAATATTCATATTTTCGGATCCAAAATTCAACTTTTTTGTAGAAAATTCGTCTTTTTGGGTTGAAAATTCCAGAATTTGGTTTAAAATTAACTTTTTTGTTTAAAATTTAAAATTTTGGTTACAAATTGAACCATTTTATTAAAAATTAAACTATTTAGTAGAAAATTAACTTTTTTGTTAAAAACTCATATTTTCGGGTGGAAAATTCCACTTTCTTGTAGAAAATTCGTCTTTTTGTCTTCAAAATTCTACAATTTTCTTGAAAATTCTATTTTTTAGTAGAAAATTAATCTGCTAGATGGAAAATTCATCTTTTTGGTTGAAAATTGAACTATTTTTTAAAAAATTAATTTTTTTCTGGTTGAAGATTCATCATTTTGATAGAAAAGTCAATTATTTGGATGTAAATTAACTTTTTAGTTGAATATTCATATTTTCCGATCGAAAATTCCACTTGTTTGTAGGAAATTCATCTTTTTGGCCTGAAAATTTAAACATTTGTTTGAAAATTAATTTTTTTGTTTAAAATTCAAGTTTTTGTTTAAAAATTCAACAATTTGAATGAAAATTAAACTATTTCGGGTTGAAAATTCGTATTTTTTGGTAGAACATTAATCTTCTTGGTAGAAAATTCATCTTTTTGGTTGAAAATGTAACTATTTGCTTAAAAATTCATCTTTTATGGTTGAAAATTCACCAATTTGGTTAAAAATTCATCTTTTCATGGCTTCTCCTTCCGAGCTTATTGCTGCTTCTCGAGGACGCATATATGGATATGATCAACTTGAATTTATTCGGCTTACTCCAAAGAATAATCCGCACTTGCAATTCAAACTTCGAACATACACTTTTCCTGCGGATGAAAGAATTTGAATACGCGCATCAAAAGGTCGATTTGAGCCCATGCCTGCCCAAGAAAAAATTGTATTATCAACATTCAATGGTGAGGTCTTTGCAATATTGGAGAGTATTTATAGCCTTACTGGAATATATACATACGGTCGTCGCACCCGACAACAACAGCGGTCAAAATTAAACACAGAAACCGGCGCGATTACCTTGTTGACCCCAGATGAAATTGCGGAGACTCCAGTAGATACCTCACGCCCAATCTTATTATTTTATACAGTACAGCATGTAAACCATAACCTTCCACACCAATAATTCAATTGAAAAAATGAAAAACTAAAATATAAAATTATTTGTGATCCGTATTGATCTTCAAGTATTAGAAGTAACTTGTGAGTACAAATAATAATCAAAACTTGATGTATGATCCTTCCCGAAGCTTTAATCTTTCGTCAGTGCCCCAGCCGTTCTTTTTCTTTGGAAGGCATTCGAAGACTGCGTAGGAAAATGTTGAATTGCATAAAAAGGTATTTAAAAGTTCTAGAAGTTTTGAGAAAATATATAAACAAATTTTAATCCTATGAAGATTTGAAAAAATGTTAAAGAAAATGTAGATTTTTTAAAGTTTCAGGAGAATAAAAACAATTTTTGAAGATTCTTAGAAAACTTTTAATTTATTTTTTGTATTTAAAAATTTGTTTTAGAAGAATATTTAAACAGATTTCAGAACATATAAGAATTTGAAAATTGAAGGACGCGTATAGCGTCTTTTTTACTAAAATAAGCAACTACTGTTTTTGAATAGGAGAATTTCATGCTGTTATTTTCAATGTAAAGCAAATTAATCTGGGTTTCCACCAGCCAGAAAATAGCCCTGAAATAATACTTTTTCTTACAGTGCTTGGTATGTTTAGAAAAGGAAAATTCGTTATTGATTATAATCAGCAAAGAATTACATAGGAAGAAGAATTTTTTTGAATTTGTATTTGATACACTTCATATTTGCCATTACGTTAATATTATTTGTAATATCGTTTGTAAAAAACTTTTATTCATAGTAATAAAAGTTAACCCCAAAACCGTTCGATTTTCAATGAGTATCATATTTGTTTAGGCTAAAATCTATGAGTCTATTTTTTTAACCATCATTTTCCTACTTCTCACTTCCTGATGCAAAACTATCAATAAATTATGGAAAATAAAAAATTTGTGATGTCCCAAATCATTAAACAGACTTTTACAGAGTTTTTTTTTAATTTGATCGATAATTTCCGCCGGGAAACATGGCACCTAACTTTTTGCAATAATACAAAAAGCTAGCAAATAAAAAGTAAGCGCAGTGCGTATAATTTTGTCTCAGTGCTTTCTCTACGCCTCCTTCAAATATTTTTAAGGCTTTACACATATTGGTCAATAAAGAGCATACTTCGCGCTTTAAATCGACTTGGTGCAAAGTTTCGAAAATTTTACTTTAACCACAAAAAAATTCAAACTAATTTGATCCATAGTTACCCGGCTTGATATATAATTACGTCAGTTCATGTTACTGCAATTATTATTTCACTTAAAATTACAGATATGATGTTTACCAATAGGATTAGGAAAAATCAGTAGGATAAAACCCAGAATGCCACTCGCAGCCCTCATTTGCTTAAAACGGAAAACTTGTGAATAATATCGATAAGAATCTAACGAATGAATAGCCTCCAATTATAATAAGGTGAATTAAAAACGAAATAAATATTTTTCTTCGAAACCTGTGCAAACATGAGCTTAAATTAAAAGAATTTTTAAACATATGACATAAAAACATTATGCTTATGATTTTGTAAAAGTATATTTCATCAGTTGGATGAAAACGAAAATGAAAAACAAATGTTAGAAAGCCATTTAATGTGTTTTAGTATTCCATGGTTGGTTTCCTCAAATTGCCGAAAACGTGCCAGGCTTTCAGAAGAATAGATGCGTATTCTTCTGAATGCCTAAATAGACACTCAGAAAATGTCCTCTTGTGTCAAAAGGATGCGTTCTGACACAAATGAAATTTCCTCTTAGCTTCATGGTAGAGAAGATTTTCATTGGATGTGATTTCGTTGGATGCAGAAAGCTGTCATCCTTGGATCGCCTCGTGTCCTCAAAACGCACGAGTGTTTCGCCGGCCTGTCGTCGTAATTTCACCATTTTCATACCAAACGGAAATATATATGTCAAAAATATAGAAAAAGAACTGATGGTCTTAAAAATATCTACAATTTTTGTTGTAGACAATTTGTCTATTTTTTCAATAGATATTGCAAAAATAGTGTGAATTTCAATGTTTTCTCAAATTTTCAATAACTTCCGTAATAATGAATATTTTGTAATGTTCTTGGGCTCACTTGAAAGTTATTTTTCTAATTTATAAATGTATAAAACATCTCACCATAAAGCTTCTATAATATTCTCTTCAAATTCTGCGATACTGTAGAATGCCGAATTTCGCGAGCATTCTACCCTTCAAAGAGAACAAAGTTTAGTTTTGACATAATTGAAATTAAGAGAACTTTAGCAGTCATCAAAAAAGAGGTGGTTGTAAACTTTTGCATTGCAGTGTAAGTAAAAAGGTTTCAAAGAAGAATTTTAGCTCTCTCTCTCCCCAACACAGGGTTCTCAACGCCAAACATTTGCATTTAAACCTTTCCGTATTTTCGACTTGAAGCATTAATTAAAATAAACATTCCTGTGGAAGCACTCTTGATAAAATATTTAGTTCAAGTTTCAGGTTATAATTTTGCGTCTATTTTCTGAAAATATAATAACTTAGCCGGTTATTTTCTGATTTGTCTTACTTTTATATATTTTCAAAATTCTTTGAGGTAGGATTGAAACATAATAATGATAATAATAGGGATGTGGCGACCCCATCGCCCGAAAGCTACGACTCTCGCAGTCAGCCACGTTGCATTGGGCTAACTCCCCAACGCAACGAATTATTCGTTCACGTCACCAGTATCACGCAGTGCCAACCACAATAGGCCTCTCTCGGATGGAGGCCATAGTTCAGTTGGGAGTGGCAATAGGACCAAACCGAGACGACGACCAGGCAATGGCCCTGGACAAACGCGAGAACATAGATTTAAGTGGTCGGACCAGCTCCGGGAGGACATCCTTACCTGTTGGCAGAGAAGTTCACCAGCGGAAGAGGTTTCATGCAGAGGTTACATGAACGTTGGGTCAATATGCACCCGGAATATGCTTATAAAACGCGTCAGTATTTAAGAGATCAGGTATCCTTTTTTCGCAAAAACGAATATGATGCTCTTTATCGGCAAGAAGAAGAGCATCATCCTCCAGCGAACATATCACCCAATCCAGTAACACCACCTTCACAGAGAGCCGATAATGTCAACATCAGATGGGATATATTATGAGAGAAGTTTTAGGCTCCGGAAGCTACGAATATGGTTCCTTAAAGCAACCAATCTCGACGCAACTGGAACGTGTACGTCGTCCACTTCTGCTCCTTCTGTCCTAGAAGGTAAGCAAGAGCGGGAAATTTACGCTACAGAATTTCAAAAATAGATTTATGTGAAGCACATTTAGGTACATCAGTTTTCTTAAACGGACATAGTAAAGTATGAAAAAAGAAGTGTGAAGGAAATCAAGGCAGGCAATTTTTAGAAATGAAGTTTTTGAAAAAAAATCCAAATAAAACATCCGTCCATCAGCGCTGTCCATCACGCGCTGGACGACCGCGAAGTGACTTCGTGCTAGGTCTGTACAGGACATTCTGTTGTGCACATTAACTTTTTCGGAAAATTTCTTCAATTCCTTCAACCAGTTATTGATTACAACGTCAAAATTGACTATAGCAGCAGAATATACTTCAGCACAATATCATCAGGCAAAAAAAAACACCAAAATAGCTCAAAAGTCAAAAGATTAAATTTGTAACGAAAATGACAATCAATGAAATTTATAAATAAGTCAGGTTACGACCATGGTTCCAAAGCACAAAACTACCATCAGTCGATGATTAGAATCAAGAAGAAGTTGAGATAAATCGACGTAACGGTCGTACAACACGTGATGGATAGCGTTCAACAAAATTCTACAATATAAGCAACTGCATTTGGAAATTTTTTCTAGTTCTGCTTTTCCTAAAATCAGTCTCCAGATTATTTAAATACCCTTTACTCACCAACAGAATTTAGAACAACTACTAGGGTCAAGAGCAGAGCAGCGATTTTCATTTTATTTAACCGTAGAAAACACTGATTACCGACAAAATTTCAAAGAAATTTTGAAACCGAAACTAATGAATATTCTAATGTATCGTGAGAGTATATATAATATTCTGCCATATTTGTGTTATCCCTTTCCGAGGCATAGATTACAGAAGACTTTCATCGCGGGGCTTAGTGAGATAAAAATTGTTCGTCAGGCTCACATTATTTATTTATTTATTAATTTCTCGGGCGAATATGAGCAATATCCCAGATAAACTTCGTTCAGCCCAATATATATCGAAAATATATTTCAGTCAGGCTTTTCATTGAAATCAGTTGTCGGCTGAAAGTAAGCAGTGTATCGCTTTTGCGGTTACAAGGAAGGGCTTATATTAATATGCCAGAATGCCCTGCGGTTGGCCGAATCCCCTGGCCATCTTTTAACGTCTGTTTTACCGATTGATAACACCTGACATCGAACCTTATGTGTTCGATTATCACGATGATATCATCGTAGTTACCGAGACTTTCGAAGAGCGCATGATTTGGTTAGAAAGAGTCCTGGACGTGATAGTTAGTGCTGGCCTCACGATAAATCGGCAGAAAAGCCAGTTCTGTTACGAGAAGGTAAAGTATCTGTCCGTTGCAAAAAGCTGTAGATTTTTTTGGGGCAAGGAGCAGCAAAATTCCGTTGAAAAGTGAAAATCAGCTTCAACCTTAGCTTCCACGTCGGCGAAACCAGATTTTAGCTTACCCTCAATTTTCAGACTAATTTGCGTAGTAATAGACTAGGGACCGTTTTGACTCAGTTTATGGATGATGCAGAGAGAGTAATCGCTTATGCCAGCCGGACACTGACAGCCCCTGAAAGAAACTTTAAGCTCATTGAGCAGGCGAGTCTGGCCGTGATTTGGGCAGTTCGAAAATTTCGTCCGTACCTTGAAGGTTATCCCTTCGAACTAATTACTGATCACAGTAGCCTCCGTTGGTTGTACAATTTGAAGGACCCAACTGGTAGACTGGAAAGGTGGGCTATGGACTTACTTGGAAATCAAATTACCATCATGCATAGGAAAGGTGCATTACATTAAGTGCCAGATGCTCTGTCTCGTATGTATGAGACCGGGGTTGAAGCAGTCAATGCTATCGCTGATACAGACGACTTCTATCATGTTTTTATGAACCATGATTTTTCATTAAATACGATGTTTTGATGAAGCTTGATGTTTGATGAAACATTTTTTTTATGAAACATGTTGTTTGATAAAACATGAGATTTGATAACGCATGATTTTTTGATGAAACATGATTTTTTTTATGAAACGTGATTTTCGATTAAGCATGAAGTACTTGATGAAACGTGATGAAGCACTGTGTTTTATGAAACCTTATGTTTTAATGAAACATGATGATTTGATGAAACGGGATATTTGACGTAACATAATGTTTGTTAATATATAATGTTTTGTTGAAACAGAATGTTTTTATTAAACATAATGTTTTTATTAAACATAATGTTTTGATGAAACATGATGCAATATGGAACATGATATTTTTGTGAAACATGATTTTCAATTAAATCTGATGTAATTAATAACACCTGATGTTTAATGGAACGTGATAGTTTGTTAAAACAGGATGTTGTTATGAAATAAAAAAAAGTTTTTATGAAACATGATGTTTTTATTAAACACAATGTTTTTATGAAACATGATGTTTTTTATGAAACAAGATGTTTTATTAAACATAATGTTTTTATGAAACAAGATGTTATATGGAACATAATGTTTCATGAAATATGATGTTTTATGAAACGTGATGTTTTTATTAAACATGTCTTTTATAAAACACCATATTTTGATGAAGCGTGATGTTTGATCAAACATGACGTTTTCATCAAATATGACATTTTGATCAAATATGATAGTTTCATGAAACATGATGATTTGATGAAACAGGATATTTGATAAAACATGATGTTTGATAATACATGATGTTTTATAAAAATAGGATGTTTGGTTGAAACAGGATGTTTTTATTAAAAATAAAGTTTTAATGAAACATGGTGTTTAATAGAACATGAAAATACAGCTCTGCTGCTTTTGACTTTTTTAACACCCTCATCTGTTTCTTCATCCCCTCGTCATTCAACTCCTCCATCTTTGCTTCCTCGTTCCTCCTATTTCTCACTTCCTCACCTCCTCCTCTTCACCTTGTTTTTCATCTTTTCACATTCCCTATCCCACCACGGCCTTATCATTCCTTACCTCTTCTTTTTAAATACCATCCTTTGCACACTCCCATACACTTTTTTCTTTAAATCCTCCTATATCTCTTCCACCGACTACCCTTCAAAGCGTACATTACCTTACTGCTCCTGATACTCCTCTATCGCCTCCCTCGTCCAGCTCACCCCTTCTTCCGTTAACACTACTTCACCACCTTGCCTTCCGCCACTATTCCTCCATATCTACAAACTTTATGGCTGATGGTCAGATTCTACCCTTCCTTCCACGACAAATCTCTCCGTCTCCTCCCACCCTTGCATATTCATGAGTACTGTGATGTTGCAGTTTTGCACCACACAAAAATTAGATTAAAAATTCCAATCTTAACGCAGTTACAAAATATTTGACGCTTCGAGTAGATTCGGCACTCCATGGTTTTGACTTCATATTTCGTTCAGTTGATTAAGTGAAACTTTGTCTCTTTCATTTTATTTTATTTTTTTTGCATTATTGTGAGGATTTGGGCGGTCTTGAGTTGGGAAACTCAAGAATTTATCCATCTCGTTAATTCATCGATGAGAGTCAGCTGTCACCTCCTTCTTAGCAAGGGTTTTACTGTCCAGCGACCTTCACTTCACTTTCTTCAGGTAGCTCCTAGTTTCTGTGAATTTCTACTACCGATAGTCCAAGATCCTAAGCAAGTTTCGGGTGCAAGCGTACTCAAGAGAAGTACCCTGGAGTTCGCTACATGAACAGGTAATTTTCCTTCAAATTGTCACTCTCTTTCGGTCATACATAGTATTGCTTCGGAATGGAGAAACAAGAATTATTTACACACCTGTTCATATATTTGATCTTACTTTAATCGAGTTAAAAATATAGAAATTGTTTATTCTATATAGTCTAACTTCTCTTTGACTCGTTAATTATAATAATTATATCATAATTATTTACAATTGCCAAGAATGATGATTTAAACACTTCATAACAATTCATACGTAATTAGATCGTAGACGGCTAGACTCTAAGAAAACAATTCACAATATTCGGGGCGAAAAATTATTTAAAAAAATTAGAGATGTGCAAGATCCGGAACCGGACCGATATTTTCAGGTTCGGATCCAGCAGTTTGCATGGTGGACCCGATCCGAAAATTTCTGTTCGGATTTCTCAAATACAGGATCAGGGCGGATCTGCAATCACTATTGATAAGACTGCCCGAACGTGTTCAAATTTAAGATTTCGGAGATATGTGGAGGCACGTGGTGACGCATTTCCAACTGCGCAGTAGCGTTATAGGGCATGAGCGGTTGCACACCCGAGCTTTGTCGCATTTCCGGCTGCGCAGTAGTCTAATGTGGCATACTCAGTTGTGCAGCAGAGTCATATCGCGCGCTAGAGTAGTTAAGCTATGATAGTTCAGGGACACCACTACGTAGTTCCAGCTGCTACCGAACCCACTAGAAACTTTTATAAAGGTGGTGCATGTAAGTCGTTAAACAGTGATCATCGAAATTTCTGGAAAGCTGGAATGAATTCGTGGTTCGCTTGACAAGGTGGGTCCCTGCAATACCAACCAAGAATCAAATTCTGAGGATGCCCAGGTTTCGGGAAAATAATCGAACTTCCTAGAAATGTTGACGTGAACTCTGACGATTTTCTACACACTGAAGTTTCTGGAAGGCTTGAATATTGGCGGACATTTTCTAATTTCTGGAATTTCCCAGTGTCAAAAATTTTATTTTTGCAGATTTTTCATCAGTTTCTTAATATCTTCTGTTGATTTTTTGTATTTAGGTATTTAGAAGAACATTTCTAATCATTAAAAAATATCGCAAATGTTTAGTATTAAGAGTTTTGTTAGTGAAGGAATGAAGAAAGAACATTTGCGCAATGTCAAGTTTTTTTAAAATGCACAAAAAACATGATTTTTCGTTATTTGATTAAATTTTTGCAATGCATGAAAAGTGCAAGTTTTTGGAAAATTTTAATAGGGTAATAGCACGAGTTATGCGCATCTTAGCCAAATTGTTGGCATGCGAAAGCCCGAAATGAATTTATTTTATTCTATATGAATATTTGACAGAACGTGTTAATAAAATGTACTGTTTAAAAAATGAGAGAAGGGTACCGACAATTACGGGGTTGCAAGAATTGGTGCTCATATTTAACTTTTCCCAAAAGCAGGCATGTGGCCTAATAAAAAAAAAAATGTTTTTTGCACATTTTCAAAAAACTCCTCACAGAAAAAAAAGTTCTTAAGATTTATCATTCTTATTACTGTTCACTATCAAAAATAATACAAAAAATATTTGAATTTTTTAACTGAAAACAATCGCAAGGTCAATTCTAAGAAAATTTAAGAAGAATGAGCATGTCATAATGAAGATGTTCAACTATCTTATTTGTCAGTTGCTCGACTTCAAATTGAATTTTAATTACCTGTTTTTTCTCATTTTCACACAATGTAAATATTTAGTAAAACTTGGTGAAATGAAATGATAATTCTTAACAATTAAGTGAAAGGTGAAAGACTCAAAAAGTGGTCAAAATAAAAAATTGCAATATCATAATAGTTTTCTTCATGATGAAGATATTTTTCGTTATACATGAGAAATTGCAGAGGTGTAATAGCATATGATACAGACGGGATACTAGACACTCTGAGAGACACTTTCAAAGAATCATTGGGAGGTGAAGCTATTGGGAAGTACAATTGACATAGAACACGGTACGTTAGATAACCTAGTTGAAAGAATCTGTGCCTCTGAGTGTAGAGACATAATTAAGAACATAAAAAATGGTTATACTGCTGGTGTAAACAGTATTGAGGCTGAAATGTTTAAATACAGAGAGATCATGTAAGAAGACATCATGTACGGATCAAGTACTTAGCTTGAAAGAGATCACAGAAAAAAGTTTGAGAGTAAATAAGAAGGATTTCTGTGCATTTGATGACCTAGGAAAAGCGTTTGACAAGTGTTAATGAAAAAAAGTTTTAAAAGTCGTGAAAGAGTACAGAGTCAATATATGACTCCCACAAGCAATAGCAATAATACATGCAAGAAGCAAAGCGAGTCTGAGGATGGATGGGCATCTGAGTGACTGCATCGATATGAGGCACGGTGTTAGGAAAGGATGCAGTATGTCCTCTTAACTATTTATCATATTCATTGACAAATGTCTCAGAATTTAGAGCAAACTGAATACTAGCATATTATTTCACAGAATCCACAAAGGGGATGAGAAGCCCATCACTCAAGAGTGGAGGCAAGGTTGCAATTGTTGCAAGTGAAGGAGAGGAAGAAGGTCCTATGATTATAGTTAGCAGGGTTGAGAGTAAGACCGTTTGACAAGGTTCACTGCACCATCAAATCAATATCCTCCTGCACCTTTTGAGGTAAGCTCTTACGAGTGGCAATAGGCCCGGATATAGCTATCTGAAAGTCGTCAGCATATTTGTGATAGTTGCAATGACGAAGTTCGCTACCAAGTTCAGAGGTATACATAATAAACATAGTGGCTATGGCTTCTCCTTCCGAGCTTATTGCTGCTTCTCGAGGACGCATATATGGATATGATCAACTTGAATTTATTCGGCTCACTCCAAAGAATGATCCGCACTTGCAATTCAAACTTCGAACATACACTTTTCCTGCGGATGAAAGAATTCGAATACGCGCATTAAAAGGTCGATTTGAGCCCATGCCTACCCAAGAAAAAATTGTATTATCAACATTCAATGGTGAGGTCTTTGCGATATTGGAGAGTATTTATAGTCTAACTGGAATATATACATACGGTCGTCGCACCCGACAACAACAGCGGTCAAAATTAAACACATAAACCGGCGCGATTACCTTGTTGACCCCAGAAGAAATTGCGGAAACTCCAGTAGGTATCTCACGCCCAATCTTATTATTTTATACAGTACAGCATGTGAACCATAACCTTCCACACCAATAATTCAATTGAAAATATGAAAAACTAAAATATAAAATTATTTGTAATCCGTATTGATCTTCAAGTATTAGAAGTAACTTGTGAGTACAAATAATAATCAAAACTTGATGTATCATCCTTCCCGAAGCTTTAATCTTTCGTCAGTGCCCCAGCCGTTCTTTTTCTTTGGAAGGCATTCGAAGACTACGTAGGAAAATGTTGAATTGCATAAAAAGGTATTTAAAAGTTCAAGAAGTTTTGAGAAAATATATAAACAAATTTTAATCTTATGAAGATTTGAAAAAATGTTAAATAAAATGTAGATTTTTGAAAGTTTCAGGAGAATAAAAACAATTTTTGAAGATTCTTAGAAAACTTTTAATTTATTTTTTGTATTTGAAAATTTGTTTTAGAAGAATATTCAAACAGATTTCAGAACATATAAGAATTTGAAAATTGAAGGACGCGTATAGCGTCTTTTTTACTAAAATAAGCAACTAGACTCTTAATCGTCTGTCTGGTATTTTTTCCTTAGTTTGTCTTGGCACAAATTGAAGTTGCGATTTCAAGTATTGCGGCCTCTAAATTCTAGGTTTCTTCTGCATCTTTTTCAGGCTAAATCACGATTGAAAGTCAAGGTAAAAAATTCAAAAATTTGTTGATTGATCAAAATTGTTACATTTTTAAGTTGACATATGTACACAAACTTTCTAAATTTCAATCATTTTCCCAATCGTCTTGTTTGAATAAACTTATCTATTTGTCCCCAGTAAAATTCTACTATGAATTTTGAAATAATAGATAATGTATAGTGCTTCCGTTTCCGGTACCGATCGTGAGAGAACTCTTTCGTGTCAAGTGTTGGTTTCTTGGCTTTGTTGAAGGGACTAAGCGTATGTGGATGCAGAAAGAGCAGTAAGTGTGGAGATCAGGTGTAAGGGAAGAAGGGTGAGTGAAGGCAAAGGTGTGAAGGGTAAAAGTAAGTTGTGTGAAAGAGGAATTTGAAGCGTGCGAAGTTTTTGAGGTTAGGAGTAAAAAAATAGTTGTTGGGCAAGGGGGCAGGAGGTAGGAAAGTAAAAAGTGGGAAACGTAGCAGAGTACTGGTAAGATAGGATGCCGATTGTGCGAAGTCCACAAATGGACGCCAGAGGGCGACAGCTACTGGGTTATCGCACAGATCAGCAGGCGGTAGTAGAAACAAGAGGTAGCACGGGCTGGAATAGGATTCTGGATGAATGGCAAAAAAAGGTGAGCGCGACTAGTAGTAGAGGGGAAGATAAAAGAAAAAAGAAGGGGACAATGATTCACAATGAGACAAGAAAACCAAGAAAGTTATGATAAAACGAAAAATACCAGAAAGAGATATAGTTGATTGCGGGATGTTTGAGAAATGAAAAGCCCTCATGAAAGGGTTTAGGATAAACCATAAACTAGAGCTGAAAAACTTTAAAAAAAAATTTATTTAAAAAAAATAATTTCTTAAATATTTTTAAAAATTAAATTAATCAAATATTTATACCAAAGAAAAAACTTTTCTACTATTTTTTAAAAATTACAAACAATTTTCTTAAAAATCGAATTTTTAATTTAAAAAAATAATAATAAAATGGAACTTAGATATAAATTGGCGCTGATTTGAATCCTACAAAGTTTTTTTCGGAAAATTTTATTAGGTTCAAAAAAAATTTAGGGAGAATTTTTTTTCCGTTTCAGGTGCACGTGTTTTTACAATTATTTGTTTACATAATTTTTGTAGAATTATTTTAATTTTAAATTCAAACAATAATTTCTAAAAACTAAATCTTTAACGAAAATTTCTTTGATGAAAATATTTTATTATCGTATTTTTAATAAATAATATTTATTAAGAAACAATTTTTTATTTATTCAAAAATTTTATAATTATGGAATATTCTAGTTCGGATATTTCATAATTTGGTCATTTTATGCCGGAAATTTTATTATTTGGGAATTTTCAAATTCAGTAATATTATGAACTGTTCGGGAATTTTACTTTATTTTTTCAAATTTTATTATTCGGGAGTTTTACAGAGTCGGAATTTTATTTTCGGGATATTTCAGTCGTCCCTAGAAGTACAGAAAATTTGTTGTAATTATAATTTGGACACCTGGATCTTGTCCATTTTTTTCTACAGTATTTTTTTATTTATTATATGAAAATTTTTGAAATCACAAGTTGTAAAGATAATCTCATTAAATACAAAAATTAAATAATTCGCTGTATATCCAATTTGTTTTCCTGGGTCTTGGAGATTTTTTTCCTAGTGCATTTCGATCACTGGTAAACGGGGGTGAATTTAATAGGAATTATCTATCACTACTTTCCAACCGAGCAATTCACGCCTACCCCGAAAAGGAAACGGCTTAATGATATAATAATAATAATAATATTTAAATTTTAAATGTAACTGAATTTTATTTAAATTTTAAAATTAACTACAGTTTATTTAAAATATAAAGTTAACTACATTTTATTTGAAATTCAAATTTAACTAAACGTTATTTAAATTTCAAATTTAACTACATTTTATTTGAGTTGTAAATTTAACTTAACCTAATATCAATTTTAAGTATACCTCAATTTTATTTCAATTTTAAACTGCACTAAATTGTATTAACATTTTAAATGTAACTAAATTGTATTAAAATTTTACATTTAGGTAAATCGTATTAAAACTTTTAATTTAACTAAAGTGTATTTAAATTTGAAATTTCACTAAATTTGATCAAAAATGTTTACTCAACTAAATTTTATTTAAATTTTAAATTTGACTGAATCGAATTTAAATTTTAAAGTGAACGAAATTTTATTTAAATTTTGAATTTAACTAAATTTGATTTAATTTGGAAATTTAGTTGTAAAAAAATGTGTGTGTCTCGGACGCATCGCAGAAATGACACTTCAAAAGAATGTTTGAGTGGAATTTACTGTCGAAATAAGGAATTCTCGTAATTCATGTAATTCAACGAATTTATGGAATTCCAAGATCTGAAGGAATTTCATGAATTCCATGAATTTCGTGAATTGCATGAATTCTGTTAATTCCGTGAATTCCATCAATTCCATGAATTTTTTTAATTCCGTGAATTTCATTAAAGGACCACGCACCAAATACATAGGAAAAAGGTCCCGGTGGAATTTTCTAATTTTGCGATATTTTTTAGTTTATGCTCTCCTGATCAAAAAATCCTCATGGCAAAAACTCAAATTATGGACAGTTTTTGCGCTAATGTAGACGAACGTGGCCTTTCGTCGACACCCCCCTCCCCCCTAAAGAAACCACGTGGTTTATGGAAGGCTCCTATGCAATGGTTTAATTAAAATAATATTTTATAAAAATTGAATTAACAGATTGAACAGTTTTTAATTAGTTATTTGTGATAAAGTATTTCATACGCAATTGCGATAGAAAGTAAAGTCTTTGCAGAGCAACAGAATATTTTGGATGCCATTCAAGTGCAGGTGGTGTTTTTCGTCGTCGCGTTCACACGATTGTAACATTAATGTGTCAATTATGAAAGCCAATATAATTGTCTGCCTCGTACATTTTAGAAATAGCAGCATATTTTTGCAAACTATATTGTTTGTTTTGGAAGAATAACAAATATTTTGTTTCCCTTTCCGCCTCTCGTCTTTATTATGAACTCTTGAAAGTCTTAAGAGCTTCCAAGTCAAGATTAACTCAGTCTGTGTGTGTATTAATACTAAACTTTGAATGTAAACTGCAAGCTATTTTATCCAAAAATAATTTAAGATAGAAAATTTTGCAATTTTACAATAACAAATTACATTTTTTGTTGTCTTGTTCAATTTTAAAATAAAAATATACAAATAATAACTAATTTTTGCATTTTTTACATTCATTTACAATTATTTAACTTTTTTCTAGTGCCCGGGACATATTGAAACATTTCAAGTCGCATGCAGAAATCCACATAGGGCCTTACAATCCACTTCGACATTCGCCTGCCGCCAAATTGTTTATGTGGTATGTTTAATTTTTTCTTTATTTAATAAAAAAAATTAATAAGAATCAGAAAAAAGAATTCTTCCTCCGATCTCTCTAGTAGCTCAGTTGTTAGAGCACCTGACCGGAAATCAGTTGACTTGGTGTTCGAATCCCAGCGGAGTGAAAGGAGAAGATCTAACGCTAGAGATACCAAAATCGACAGCTTGATATACATAAGGTTTTGACAAAACCCTGAAATCCAAATAAGGTGCTTCAGTAGTAGAAAGCGCTGCTGTTCCTTCAAAGTATTTTAACAAAGTCAAGGATACGAGATATGTCGCCCTGATTAAAGTGTCATTTTCGTTTTCAATCCCTGATCGAAGATTATGAGCATTTCTTTCAGACCAAGCCTTTTAAAACTTTTTAAATATCAGCACAGTCGGACCTGTAGTTCTGCCCATTTTTTCCTCGAAAACGCTTCTAAAAATAACTTTATATATATGATATCTGCAAGCAAAGTACAACGCTGGAAGTAACTCACGATCCCAGTGCACGACAGCAGCTTGCAATTTCATGTCCATGAACTTCTTTTTAATTACAGTCACCTTTGCTTTCAGTATTTTTTCACTTGCACTGTGAATAGATGACCTGTTAATGATAACATCCTGGTCATCATGGCCTAGTGCCTCGGTAGTTGCAATCAGAGCATAAACTGCATCCCTGTCACTGATTTTAGATTTACTTTTGGTGATAAAAATTCTGATTCTGTATCTTCTGGGAGAGGAGGTTCTACCACAATATTATCAGTCAATTTTCTAGCAACTGATACATTTATATCTGTACCTGATGCATGATTGCAATTTTTTATACATTACTCACTTAGTCTTTCAATTTCAAGATTGCTTCGCTCCTTCCCCATCAATGCTGTCTCTCCCCGCTCCGCAACTTTTCTTTTTCCTAGAACTTTCTTGAAATCAATTCCGAATATAAACCCTTTTCGATCCTTAAACCTTCAATTTATTAAAACTGCTTATCTTCTTCTATAGAAATATTGTCCAAAACGTTCGCATGTGCAATTTCGAAAACATCCCCGAGTTTCGATTTGAAATTTGCTGAGTAACACCCGTTCCTACACAAACTTATTCTACACAACGTATACTGACCATATTTTTCCTACACAAAATATTTTCTACACAAAATATTTCCTACACATAATTCAGTATTGTTTAAAAGCCAAAAAACGGAAAACTAATATTACTGTTATTTTTTTCCTGCACAAAATATTTTCTACACATTATATTTCCTACACAAAATATTGTCTACGCAAAATATTTCCTACACAGAATTTAATACTATTATATTTCTCATACACAACATTTTTTCTACACAGAATATTTCCTACACACATTTTGATATTACTCAATACTGTTATTTTTTTCCTACACAAAATATGTTCTACACAAGATATTGTCTACACATAATTTAATATTGTTATGAAGCCAAAAAACAGAAAACTAATATTGCTGTTATTTTTTTTCTGCGCAAAATATTTTCTACACAGTATATTTCCTACACAGAATTAATAATTGTTTAATTCTGTTATTTTTTCCTCCACAAAATATTTTCCACACAGTATATTTCTTACACAGAATTAACTATTGTTTAATACGAGTAACACCCGTTCCTACACAAACTTATTCTACACAACGTATATTGACCTTATTTTTCCTACACAAAATATTTTCTACACATAATTTAATATTGTTTAAAAGCCAAAAAACGGAAAACTAATATTACTGTTATTACTGTGTTACTCATATCAAACAATAATTAATTCTGTGTAGGAAATATACTCTGTAGAAAATATTTTGTGAAGGAAAAAATAACAGTATTGAACAATAATTAATTCTGTATAGGATATATACTGTGTAAAAAATATTTTGTGTAGAAAAATGAGTAACACCCGTTCCTACACAAACTTATTCTACACAACGTATACTGACCATATTTTTCCTACACAAAATATTTTCTGGCTTCCTACCTTACCGACACTTTTTTTATTTGTAAACTTATTTTCACACGAATAGCCACATCGAGTTGAAAATTTTCTGATAATAAGTAAGAAGCACTAAGAAACGCGGCTCTGGTCCTAAATTTTTATAATTATGAAAAAAGTTTTTTTTTTGAATTTTTTGTTGTTGCTTTTTTCATAATTATAAAAATTTGGGACCAGAACCGCGTTTCTTAGTGCTTCTTATTTATCATCCCAAATTTTCAACTCGATGTGGCTATTCGTGAGAAAATAAGTTTACAAATAAAAAAAGTGTCGGTAATGTAGGAAGCCGGTCACGTGACCCACTCGTCACATGGCCTGAATTTAAAAAAATTAGTTTTCAATAAAGAAAAAACTAATCTACTACAAAAGAGTTGAATTTCCTACCAAACTGTTGACTTTTCAAGACAAAAAGGCAATTCTGTACAAAGCAGTTAAATTTTAAACACAAAAATATGAAGTTTAAACAAAAAAAGTTAATTTTCAATCATATAGTTAAATTTTTAGTTGAAAAATTAGTTTTTTATCCAAGAAATACATTTTCAACAATTTATATGAATTTTTAACCAAATAGTTGAATTTCCAAGACAAGAAGACGAATTTTGTATACAAAACAGTTGAATTTTCAAACCCAAAAATATGAAAGAACTTCAACCAAAAAATTCATTTTCAACCAAATAGTTAAATTTTCACTTTAAAAAATTAATTTTTATAACACATCCATGATTTCAGCCCTTTTCGATGCCTATAAAGCAGGGCTAAAGCTCTACTTTTTACTCACTAGGGAGTAAAAAGAACTTTTTACTCCTTACTCCCTTGGGACTGAAAAGTGACGTCAGAGGTGAATAATGAAAATTATACATCTATGAGCTCGCATTTTACAATTATCAGTCCAATTATATATATAACAAAAATAATAAAAATAAAATATGTATAATATACATAATATATTTGATACATAGTAAGATATAATAATACTTCCAATAATTTGTTAATAGGTAAAATCTGTTTGAGAACTATATCGTGAGTTGAGGAATTTTGGAAACCAAATTTCTAAATAACCACTATTAAATTTACGCCACACGAGAACAGAGGATAAACCGAAAAACTGAGGAGATGCTCAATTTTACACCAAGCTGTGAGCGCTCTTTTTTCACACACTAAATATTAGGCTCTGATATCCTGAGAAGGTCCAGAAATATTCGGAGATGAAGCAGGAGATGCTGACTATGAACAATAATAGCAGCTAAAATCGTCTTCTATGGCCATCCCGCGTTCACGGAAAATAATTGTGGTAATCACTTTTTTAATTTTTGAGTTTTAATTTTTGACATTTTTTTTGTATATAATTAAAAAAACAAGGTTGAACAACCACCGCAGGGCCCCACTGAGAGCAACTGCCACCTAGAAACAAAACCGGCTCCTAATAGAACAGCGGTAAGTCACACTTATGGCCACGTCTCACAACTGTGAGACGGGCGGTCACAGGGCACGATGAAATTACAACGACAGGTCGGCGAAACCGTCGTGTGTCTTGAGCACACGAAGCGACCCGAGAATGGCAGCTTTCTGCAACCTTCTCGCAAGTGCGTTGGCATATTTTTGGCACGCGGGTATGGCTTTAAGGTGACGAACCAGGAATAGTGTCGCACAATCGAGAGCACCTTTCACAAGGACAATTACTTTTACCGAATAATTGAGTACAGTCGTTGCAGCTCCCTTTTAAGGTCTTGAAACCTTTCCTCCTTTTCTTTCTCTTTGGCAGTGATGTTGTATTCGGAAGGAGCCGAGAATTCGATCACGAATATAGTTCGTGCCATAAAGCCTCGGTGAACAGGGATAATGCTGGCATCGTAGCAGTCTAGCAAGTCAACCTTGAGTTGATTCGTCCACTCAATGTGGGCGTTTCGCCGGTTCGTCGTCATGTTTCCATCACCGAGGCTATAATATTATTATTATTGTAATGCAATCAAGTAATCTGATAAGAGCGTGTGCCTTGACATATTGGGCAAAGCCTGGTTTATACCCCATCATTCACAGACTGGGTTGCAGTCAAGTGCATGATGCGGGGCCCTACAGCTTAAGGTGATCTCCGAACCACCAGAACCTCGGTAAAAGTGCATAGAATAATTTCAAGAGGTACTGGCTCAGGGATCGAACCCCGGACCTCTAACGTGAAATCGGAGCGTCCAACTAACTGAGCCACAGAAGCTTCTTGGCAGCAGAGCGTGGTTATATATATATATATATACGTCATCCACTTCTGCTTCTTCTGTCCTAAAAGGTAAGCAAGAACGGGAAATTGACGCTAGAAAACATCGTTCAACACTGTTCCTTGGAGTCAGATCTCTAGCCGCGGATGACCTTACGGGGCAGACGGGACAGTTGGAGATGAAAATTTCACCACTGGATACTTTTTTATTATCATTATTATTATACCATTAAGCCGCTTCCCTTTCGGGGTAGGCGTGAATTACTCCGTTGGAAAGCAGTAGTGTGTGGATGGGTATATAGGCGTAGGGTAGATAGGTATATAAGTGTAAGGTATAGATATTTTAAATTGATTTAGAACTCTCGTGTTACTTATTTAAATAACACGTACATTCCGCAACACTGCTCCGACCCAAGCTACTGACCAATCTCTCTTGCGACCACCCCACGTGGAGAGCCTCACAAAATTGTTATGTGTGGCTCTCCACTTGTGCCCATTAGTATCCAAGGTCTTTGTTTCTTATTTTTTTACGATTGAAAAAACGTCTACTCGCCTTTTGTAAAAATTATAAATCACGAATTTGTAGATACTCTTTGAATAAAAAACTTTTGCCTATTAATTTTTTTTTCTTTGCTCGTGTCGTTTTCCAACAAATTCAACTCTTCTATTTTTAATTTTATTTTTTACGATTAAAACAAAAACTAAGCGTCCTATCGAAAAATTGTGAAGAAAAATTTGTATCTGTTTTTTGGATGAGCAACTTCTGTCTATTCATCTTTTTCATAGCTTGTGTCGTTTGTCCAAAAATTTAATTTATGTTATTTCAAATGTTGTTTTTCACGAATAAAACAAAAACTACGCATCCTATCAAAAAATGATAAACAACAAATTTGTAGATCTTTTTTGGGTCCAGGATTTTTATTCCTCTATCTTTTTGTTTGTCTTGCATAGTTTGACCGCAAAATGGAATTTTTCCTTATTTTTTATGCGATAAAAAATTGAATTTTCGATTTTCAGAAAAAACTCAAAAAGTTGTGATAATCTTGTAGGGCTATCGCAAAGAAACGTTTTTCTCATCATACATTTTTTTCATATCGTGCGTTGTTCGGCATAAAATGTTAATTTTCATTTGTTTTCTTGGATTTTGAAAATGCTATAACTCTGATAATTTTCTTTTTATCGAAAAATGTCGGGAGGATAAATTGTTTATCTTTTTGATTAATACTAAAAACCATACATAGGCCTTAAAAAAGTGTGCGAAAGCACAATTCAATCCGATCAATCTTTCGAAAGTTATCGTACCACACGATACCACAGACAGACACACAGACAGACGGACAGACAGACACCTTCGTAGAAATCGTTTTTTCTGACTCAGGGGACCTCAAAACGTCGACATTTGATTGAATCCGCGAAAGTCATTTTTCACATAAATCCCAAAAATGTCAAGAGCGCTATCGGCTTCAATAACAACAATAACATTAAAAATTTCGATAGTAAATTATCTGAGGGAAAAGTTTCTGGAGAAAAAATTTTTTCTCAAAAATGTCAAAAGCGCTATCGGCTTCAATAACAACAATAACGTTAAAAATTTCAATATATAATTGTCTGAGGAAAAATTCTCTGAAGAAAAAATTTGTTATCATAAATGTCAAAAGCCCTCTCGGCTTCAATAACAACAATAACATAAAAAATTTCGATAGCAAATTTTCTGAGGAAAAATTTTCTATGAAAAAATTTTTTTTCTCAAAAATGTCAAAAGCGCTATCCGCTTCAATAACAAAAATAACATCAAAAATGTCAGTACCAAATTTTCTGTGGCAAAATTTGCTTAAGAAAAAATGTTTTCCCAAAAATGTCAAAAGCACTATCGGCTTCAAAAACAACAATAACATTAAAAATTTCCATGGTCAATATTCTGAGGCAACATTTTCTGCGGCAAAATTTTCTGGAGAAAAAATTTTTTCCCAAAAATGTCAAAAGCATTATCGGCATCAATAACAACAATAACATTAAAAATTTCGATATTCAATTTTCTGAGGAAACATTTTCTGAAGAAAAAAATTTTTCTCAAAAATTTCAAAAGCCCTCTCGGCTTCAATATCAACAATAACATTAAAATTTTCGATAGCAAATTTTCTGAGGAAATATTTTCTGAAAATAATTTTTTTTCTCGAAAATGTCAAAAGCGCTATCGGCTTCAATAACAAAAATAACATCGAAAATTTCGATAGCAAATTTTCTGAGGCAAAATTTACTGGAGAAAAAATTTTTTCCCAAAAATGTCAAGAGCGCTATCGGCTTCAATAACAACAATAACATTAAAAATTTCGATAGTAAATTATCTGAGGAATTATTTCATGTTGATCTAACGTTTTGGGGCGCTCGCCGTGGATGGCTTCTTCTTTCCATTGCGTGTCTAATTCCTATTTGTGTTCTGCCCTGATATTCAAGGCCTCCTCTGATGTCCACAACCCTCCTCTCAGGGTTATTGTTATTATCATTATTATTACACCTGGTTCTAGATTTAACTAGAGTGTCGGGGGTTGCTATGTTATGGTTATGTTAACTCTCAATTTAATTATATTAATGTAACCTTAAAAGTAAATAAACAAATACATTTTTAACTCTTATTCTTTCTTGGCTGAAAAATCATTTTTGGTTAAAAACTGAACTATTTTGATGAAAATTCTTCTTTGCGGTTAGAAAATTCGTCTCCCTTGGTAGAAATTTCAACTTTTTTGGTTAGGAATGCAACTGTTTGGTTAAAATTTGTTTTTTAGAGTGAATTCAAATGTGCTTGATTAAAAATTAAAAGTTTTCTCATTCGAAATACCAAATAATTACATTTTTCGAGAAGAATTAATCTTTTTTGGTTGAAAATTTAACTACTTTGTTGAAAGTGGAACTAATTTTCACATTCTCCTCATAATGAGAAGGTATATTAGTTTTATGCAAACATAGACATCGCCTTGGCATTTTTAAATGCCATATTTGGGGGTTTGATTCTTGGAATTTTAATTTGTCAAATTCTAAGAATTGTGTTATTGTAAATTCATTCTTATTTCTCTCTCAAAATCACTTCTGATAAAGGAGAGGTTTAGCTTGATCAATTTGAAAGTGCACAAAGAGAACCATTCGTGATGCGCAACAATCAAGAGTATTTGTTCACAACCTCAATGATTCCCGCGACACAAATCTTTTTATAATGCTTAAAAATAAGTATAATTATGGTACTCATAACCTCGCACTCTTCTACCCATACCCAGGGAACTTTGTTATGCGGCAAATTTTCAAACTAGGTAATATTATAAACTTTCAAGAATTTTATTATTCGAGAATTTTACAATTCGGTAATATTATAAACTGTTTGGGAATTTTATTATTCGGAAATTTTTCAACTGGGAAATTTTATCATCAGGAAATTTTATTATTTGGGAATTTTATAATTCAGAACTTTATTATTCGGGAACCTTCCAACTCGGAAATTTTATTATGTGGACATTTTTTACCTTGGGAATTTGGTTATTCGGGAATTTTATAATTCAAAAATTTTGTTATTCGGGAATTTTCCAATTCGTGAATTTTATTATTCGGCAATTTTCAAATTCGGTAATATTATAAACTTTCAATAATTTTACTATTCGAGAATTTTTCAATTCGGTAATATTATAAACTGGTTGGGAATGTTCCAAGTCGGGAATTTTATTATTCGGAAATTTTCAAATTCGGTAATATTATAAACTGTTCGGGAATATTATTATTTGAGAATTTTCCAATTCGGGAATTTTCTAATTCGGAAATTTCAAAATACGGTAGTATCATAAAGTGTAATTATTATTCGACAATTTTCCAATTCGGTAATATTATAAATTGTGTGGAAATTTTATTATTCGGGAATTTTCAAATTCGGTAATATCATGAACCGTCAAGAATTTTATAATTTGAGAATTTTTCAATTCGGTAATATTATAGACTGTTCGGGAATTTTTAATTTTGGAATTTTATTATTCGGGAGTTTTTCAACTCGGAAATTTCATTCTTTGGGAATTTTGTTGTTTGGGAATTTTATAATTCAGAACTTTTTTATTCGGGAACTTTCCAATTCGGGAACTTTGTTATGCGGCAAATTTTCAAACTAGGTAATATTATAAACTTTCAAGAATTTTATTATTCGAGAATTTTATACAGCTCTGCTGCTTTTGACTTTTTTAACACCCTCATCTGTTTCTTCATCCCCTCGTCATTCAACTCCTCCATCTCTGCTTCCTCGTTTCTCCTATTCCTCACTTCCTCACCTCCTCCTCTTCACCTTCTTTTTCATCTTTTCACATTCCCTATCCCACCACGGCCTTATCATTCCTTACCTCTTCTCTTTAAATACCATCCTTTGCACACTCCCGTACACTTTCTTCTTTGAATTCTCCTATATCTCTTCCACCGACTACCCTTCAAAGCGTACATTTCCTTACTGCTCCTGATACTCCTCTATCGCCTCCCTCGTCCAGCTCACTCCTTCTTCTGTTGACACTTCTTCACCACCTTGCCTTCCGCCACTATTCCTCCATATCTACAACCTTTATGGCTGATGGTCTGATTCTACCCTTCCTTCCACGACGAATCTCTCCGTCTCCTCTCACCCTTGCATATTCATGAGTACTGTGATGTTGCAGTTTTGCACCACACAAAAATTAGATTCAAAATTCAAATTTTAACGCAGTTACAAAATATTTGACGCTTCGAGTAGATTCGGCACTCCATGGTTTTGACGTCTTATTTCTTTCAGTTGATTAAGTAAAACTTTGTCTCTTTCATTTTATTTTATTTTTTTGGCATTATTGTGAGGATTTGGGCGGTCTTGAATTGGGAAACTCAAGAATTTATCCATCTCGTTGATTCATCGATGAGAGTCAGCTGTCACCTCCTTCTCAGCAAGGGTTTCACTGTCCAGGGACCTTCACTTCACTTTCTTCAGGTAGCTCTTAGTTTCTGTGAATTTCTACTACCGATAGTCCGAGATCCTTGGCAAGTTTCGGGTGCAAGCGTACTCAAGAGAAGTACCCTGGAGTTCGCTACATGAACAGGTAATTTTCCTTCAAATTATTGCTTCGCACTCACGAGATGTTCTCTGGAAATCTGCTTGTCGGCAACTTCGCATTCAAACTACAATACTTTCGAACAATTTTCAATTCGAATTTTTTTGTAGGGCAATTTCTCTGCTTTTTTCGGTTTAAATAGGTCACCTTTTTGAAATAAATTAGACTGTGGCCGTCCTTACAATAATAAATTACACATGCAAGCCTCGGGCTCAACACACTATTGACACCATTTGAAATTTTTTTCAAGCGATGACGTTATTTTCCTACTATTTTGACAAAACAACACTAAAGATACTATTTTCAAATCAAAAACATGAATTTATCAACCAAGGTGGATCTTTTAAACAATAGAAAAAAAGTCATAGAAAATGTTGAATTTCCAAGCCAAAACCATAAACTTTCAACAAAACTGTTGAATGTTAAACTAAATATTTAATTTTTCATTTAAAAAGATGAATTTTAAAACAAGAAGATTAATTTTATATCGGAGAAGAAGAATTTCAAATAAAATATGTACATAAGTTTTAAACAAAATATTTGAATTTTCAACTAAAAAGATTAATTTTCAAACAAAAAGGACGATTAATTTTTAGTTTCAATTTTACGGTTTGAATCTTTTTGCATAAATAGTTGAATTTAAAACCAAAAAGACCAATTCTGAACCACAAATGGAGCAGTTAAATGATAAACTTTAATATTTTTACACATGAAAGATATTATCTACATTTTAAAACAACAATTAAACAATGATAACGAGGAAGAATTTAATAAAAAATTAAACTATTAGATGAAAACAATGCTTCATAAAAATAAATATAAAGAGCAACGTAAGGGGCCTTCCATAAACCACGCGGTTTTTATAGAGGGGGGGGGGGGGTTAGACGAAAGGCCACTTGGGTCTACATGGGGGGAGGAGGGGGCTGGTTGTCCAGGTATTAAAAATACATCTTCCCCGAGGAAGTTTGTTCAAGACTACCAGCATTAATTATTATTCGTACGAACAGTCCTTTATAAAATCTTCCAGGTAGCTTACATTGCAGCTCCTAATCAAACTTTCTCGATGAAGATGTATTGATAATGCCTGGACTACCAGAATCAATACTTAGTGCACGACGAGACCTTTTTAAAATCATCCGAGTATGTTAGATTTCAATTCTTAACCAAACTTCCTCGGGGAAAATGTATTTTTAATACCTGGACTACCAGGATTTATATTGAGTACGAAGAGATCCTTATAAAAGCATCCGGGTATTTTAGATTCCAATTATTAATCAAAGTTGCTCGGGTAAGAGGTATTTTTAATACCTGGACAACCAGAATTAATTTTTAGTACGCCAAGACTCAATAAAGACATTCGCGTATCTTAGATTTCAATTGGTAACCAAACTTCCTCGTGGAAAATATGTTTTTTTTAAACCTGGACCACCAAGGCTAATTTTTAGTACCACGAGACTCTTATAAAAGCATCCGGGTATGTTGGATTTTAATTTCTAACCAAACTTCCTCGGGGAAGATGTATTATTAATACCTGGACTACCAGAATTGATTCTTAGTGCACGACGAGATCTTTTTCAAATCATCCGAGTATGTTAAATTTCAATTCTTAACCAAACTTCCTCGTGGAAGATGTATTTTTAATACCTGGACTACCAGAATTTATATTTAGTACGAAGAGACGCTTATAAAAGCATTCGGGTATCTTAGATTTAAGCTCTTACCCAAACTTCCTGGGGGAAGATGTATTTTGAATACCTGGACAACCGGGATTTATTTTTAGTACGACGAGACCTTTTTAAAATCATCTGGGTATGTTAAATTCTTAGTCTTAACCAAACTTTTTACGACTGACCGTACTAATTTTCAGGTCAATAGTTTTAAGAACAACATTTCCAGAACTGCAGCCAAAGAGAAATCTTGAATAACTGATTGTTTATGTTATACGTGCAATATTAATTAATTCTAAAATTTAATTCAAGAAAAAAAGTACAACTTTTTCCGTCCATATTAATAGCGTATATACATACGTTTTATGCAGTTTTTATCTCCAAAAATGTATATCCCGTTGATCTAGTTTTCATTTTTCACTCTAGGAAAAAATATAAGATTTTATTCTTTACCTTTTATACTATTTGACTTCTAGATTTGTTTAAATTGGGGGGGGGGGTTTGATTAAAAAAAGTATTTTTGACAGAAAAAAAAACCTCGAAAAAAAATTATAATGAAAATTCCAAAAAGAACTTTTTAGCATTAATTTTAATACACATTAGATACACCGTTATATAAGATTTTTTCAAATTTAAAATTTTGATTTACTATTTTTAGACCAACTTTGATATTTAAATCGAATATTAAGTACATTACATTACATTTGGGAAATTCATCTTTATTTGTTGACTTCAACTGTGATTGATTTCAAATTAAAATATAAATTCAACTCCTCGGTTGAAAAATAATTCTTTCGTTGAAAAATCATATTGTTAGTTTGAAGATGCAACTGGTTCGCGGAAAATTTGTCTTTTTTCTTTGAAAATTGCAGCGAGGTTTAATCTGGGCCTAAAAGATTATACCCCGAGCTGAGATTATAATTATTCCTACCGTTGAATTCCAATTAGTTCCAATTACGTATATGGAGAATACCGTGCAAAGAGAAGATTGACCGATTCTAACATACTATAATGACGGGAGTAGGTTCGGTAAAAATAAAATTCACTAGGCCACCATTTTAAATTAGTAATAATATAATAAAATGAGTTTTTTTCAAGGAGGGGGACAAAAAGTATGGTGTGTATCAAGGGCGTAAGGCTATTTTGCCTCGTGTGACTGCCGCCCTCTCTTCCCTCGGGCAGCAAATTCACACTCGACAAATTAGCCTTCTTTACGCCCTCGATACACAACATACTATTTTAATTATGCAGGATTTGAAAAAAATTTAAGGAAAACGTTCAGTTATTTCGAAATATACTTAGAAGTTTCCGAAATTTTTAAAACATTCGAAAATAATTTCAATCTTAAAATGAAAAAAAAAAAATTAAATCAAAATCTAGAGTTTTGTAGACTTCGAAAAAAAGAGCTTTTGTAGAATTTTGAAGGGTTTCACGAAAAAAAAAAATTCTCTCCAGATTCCTGGAAAATTTCCAAATGAATTTTTTATTAATTTAGATTTAAAATAATTTCTAAAAACATCAAAAAGAATCTGGAAGATTTTCTGGCATTTTTTTAGTTTAGAAGATATTAAAAAAATTAAAGGAAAAATTCAAATCATCTAAAAATATATTTAGAAGTTGTGACAACATTCTAAAAATAATTCAAAATTTGAAAAGATTTAAATATTTTTATGATAAAATGTATATATTTGAAGATATCGAAATAAAGTTTTTAAACCTCTCAAGGATTCTTAGAGGTATCAAGACATAAAAAAATGTGCTTAAGATTCCAGGGAAAATGTTGAATAATTTCTTATTTTGAAAAATTAATTTCAAGAGAATATTTAAAAAAATTTTCAAACACTGCAAGCTATTGAAAAAAATTGTAAAAGAAAGAATCTTGAAAATTTTAAAACATTTTGTTTATTATGATAAATTTAAATTAAAAATTTAAAGCTTTTTCGGGTTTCAATCTTGTGCAAAACTACGAATCTTGCCGACGTTTCGTGAACATTGCAGTTCACTTCTTCCGCAACTTTGAAACTTTACAATTACTTGTACTTATACTACGTTAAGAGCTGTGCAAGTACGCCGCGTTATCAATTGTCAAATTTCAAGACGTGAGATTGAGTTTGAAAAAAAATTTTTGAACAATTTCTGTACTTTTACCAGCGTCAAAAAATTCAACAATCTGAAAGTAGGTCCATTTACTACCTACTCTGAAAGTCACAGATTCACAAGCAGAAACTGTGCTTCTACAACGCCTTGCTATAGTGTCAGTCTCAAAGTGGTAAATTTACAAGATTGCTTAGAACTTCTAACATGCAAGTGGTACTTACCCCATAAACAGAGTAGTAAAATTGCACCAATTTTTTGCTGGTAATTTTACCATTCTAACCGGTACAATTGTTTTATTTTTTACAGTGTTACGTTCGTAATATTCCGAATACTATTGAACTGAAATAAGCGATATGTAAATTGTACCCATTTACGTTAGGGCGGAGTGAAACTGCTAAAAATAATTTAATGTGAGTTGATACCCAAAAAAGTGCAGAAAACAAAATTTTTAAAATCGCTGAACATCTTCTGTTTTCCTTTTTGATTTGAATATTCAAAATAGCTTTTCTATTGTTTCAAAAATTGTGACAAACTTTTATAAGTACTCGTAAGATAAACGTCCCAGTAATCGTGACTTAACTTCTCTCTTACGTTATACAGATATTATTTTATTTCCTTAGTACACTTTTATTCTTTAGTACTTATTATTCACCATTAGCACAATAATTCTTGAAAAAAAATATCTTTCGAATTTCTTTAAACTTTACTTATTAAGGTAAAACGGTAACTTCCTCCGATCAGTTTGTGCAAAAAATCTCGCAAAATAATGCATGAATTGAAATAATTTTTTCTGCATTGTGAAAGGTTAACCGGAATCTATGGCGGGCGTATGAACGTTTTGATAAAGCAATGAAAGAAAGAGGTTTTAAAAATTCCTTGGCTGATAATTGTTTATATCATCTGGAAAGAGGTCATATAACTAAAAACATATATTTACTCTCATATGTAGATGACATTCTAATAGTAACAAAAAATCAAGACACAATGCTAAGTTTCAAAAGGTATCAATGTAGTTGTTTTACAATGACTGATTTAAAAGAAATTGAATTTTTTCTCGGAATATCAATTGAAAGAAGTCAGGAAATGATTTCATCAAATCAAACTTCATATTTGAAAACTCTCTTGCAAAAGTTTGGCATGGTTGACTGTAAAGCAATAGATATACCCTTACCATTAAAAGTAGATTATGATGCTTTAAATTCAGGTGAAAGCTGTGATGTACCTTGTAAAAATTTAATTGGTTGTTTAATGTATGCGATGTTATCTACAAGACCTGATCTCTGTTTTTCAATCTATTTTTTGAGTCTATATCAAAGTAAGAATTCGAAAGAATTGTGGAAATGCTTAAAAAGGGTGTTGAGATATATAAAAAGGTACTTTAGAACTAAAATTAACATATGTTAAAAGCGACTATAAAAATGTGTTAATTGGCTACGTTGATGCCGATTGGGGTAGCAATAAACTTAATAAGAAAAGTACAACCGGATATCTATTTAAAATTTTTGAAAAATGTTCAATAGCATGGAATACTAGGCGACAAAACTGTGTCGCAACCTCTTCAACAGAAGCGGAGTACATAGCGCTGTTTGAGGGTGTCAAAGAGGCCATGTGGCTTAAATCTTTGCTGACTAGTATCAACATAACCACTCATGAGCCAATCATTATATATGAAGATAACACTGCTTGTATTAGTATTGCAAATAACCCGACGCGTCATAAAAAGTCAACACACATTGATATTAAGTCTGCGAAAGCCAAACCACGCACCTTCACTGTTTCGAGATCTACACCTTCTTCATCGAAGAGAGCCATTCTTAGACATTTATCCATAAATATAATAAATAGCCATGAGGACATAATGCATCCTTATTTAACGCCTTGCACAATATCGAAACAGTCACTCCGTTTCCCATTTACCCTTTACAATTTCGGGAATTTTATTATTCGGGAATTTTGCAATTCGCGAATTTTACAGCGTCGGGTGTTGCCGAAATGTAAAAGTCCCGAATTGGAAGATTTTCGACAATTTATAATATTCTCGAATTTAAAAATTCCCGACAGAAAATTTCCGAATTGCAAAATATATGGAACTAGAAAATTCCCAAATTTAAACAATTTAAAAAATGGTTTGTTAACAAATATTTTTTTAAATAAAATAATCAAATATTTATATCAAAGAAAAAACTTGTTCAATGTTTGAAGTTTTTAAAATTATTTTTTGAATTTTAAATAACAATAATTGAAAAAATATGTTTCTGAGTAAAAATTTATTTTTGAAAATATGCATTGTATTTTTTTCAAATCACAAAAAAATGTCTCAAGAATCAAATTATTAATTAAAAAATAAGTAATTGAAAAGAACTTCGAGATAAATCAGTGCTCCATTGAATCCTACAACGTTTTATTTGTTCGAAGCGCACGTGGTTTTAAATTTATTTTTTCATAACATTTTCATGCAATTATTGCTATTTCAAATTCAATCTTGTCATCTGCGAAAGCCAATCCACGCACTTTCACTGTTTCGAGATCTACACCTTCTTCATCGAAGAGGGCCATTCTTAGACACTTATCCATAAATATGATGAATAGCCATGAGGACATAACGCATCCTTGTTTTACGCCTTGCACAATATCGAAACAGTCACTCAGTTTCCCATTTACATGGTGCCACAGATGACACATTCAAAGCAAATTTGGAAGATGATGTGATTAAATGTTTTAAAAGGGGATTACGTTCATAAATAGACATACGATCAAAAGATAACGCAGATGAAACTTTTAAGACTCTAGAAATTGGAAGAAAATTAAATGCCTTTTCAGAATTGCGAAAAAATAAGTCAATTAAATCTTCAGAAGAAGAATCAGAATCGCAAATTATCACAAAAAATAATAAATTCAATGTTGCTCAGGACACTAAAATAGCGGTTTAAATTTGCGGAAGACCGGGACATGCGACCGAAAAATGTTACCACCTCGAAAACTTTCGGCAAAATGTTTTTCCCGAAAATTCTGGTTATTCAAATTCAGAACAAAACCAATTTTGGTCAAAAAGACCCCTAGGAAACTTTAATAAATGGAATTCTCCACAAAATTCAAGTTTTGCACCCCGACAGAATCAAAACTTTAGACCAGGACAAAATTCAAATTTTAGACCTGAACTAAACCAAAACTTTTTACCTGGACAAAATCAAACTTTTGGATACCGACAAAATAAAAATTTCGATAATCAACAAATTCAAAATTTTGGATATCGACAAAATCAAAATTTCGGATACGGAAAAAATCGAAATTTCGGAAACAGACAAAATCAAAATTTCGGATATAGACAAAATCAAAATTTCGGATACTACAAAATCAAAATTTTAGACCCAGAGAGAATCAAAATTTTGAGCCTGCACAAAACCAAATAGAAAACAATTCTGAAAATGAGAATAATCAGCAAACCCGCCCGTATCTCACCCAAGAATCCAAAACTGTTTGTAATTTTTGTATTATCCCTGACCACATCGCTAAGGATTGTTATAAAAAGAGTAGATATTTACAAAATCGAAACGGACAACAAAGCCCTCAAAATTATAGACTTTTCTAAAAGTTGATCAATATACATGTATATGAAATTTAATATACAGCCTGTTAATTAATATTTCATAGACCGGTATTTTAGATATAATATACAAATGTATAGTAAATTTATATTAGAATTACAAACATTTTTAACAGTGTAGATTCTGTTATCCCGGAATGATCGGAGACAGTAGAATTATATTATTTCAATTGATTTAAAATATCAAATGAAGGTATTTTTAAAGGACGAAGAAATAAAAAATGCATTATTGATGGGTATTACTGGTGTCAAACGCCGTGAAAATAACTCAGGAAATATTAAAGACGTTGATAATAGTCAATTATACAAAGAAATTTAGAAAAAATACTCGAATGCGTCTTATCTTGCCACATACAATTTCTCTCAGGATGGTGCTCCGGTGTGCAACAGTGAAACGAGATCTTTCTGGCCAATACAGCTCATTATGAATGAATTGACTGCTAAACTCCGGTTTAGGTATCCACTTTTGGCTGGGCTTAGCATTGATAAAAAGGAATCATCGGCACAATTTATGAACTCATTCTTAAAACACTTTGTCACTCAATCATATTTATTAGCAGAAAAGGGCATTGAAATCATCGACGAAAATGGAATGCTTGTAAGATTGACAATAGTTCCTTTGTGTAGTCCAGGAGACTCTGTAGTCCGACCTATTTTGCAAAATAGAATCCAATACAACGGTTTTTTTGGTTGCATTTGGTGTTACAACAAAGGATTGTGCGATGCGTTATCCTTTAAAAAGTGAGGATGATGCTTTAAGGACTGACGAAAGTCATAGAAATGATTCAAATAACGTAAAAATGACTGAATTCCTAACAGTCAATGGAGTGAAAGGTTTTTCGGTACTACTAACACTTTTGGCTTTTGACATGGTGTGGGGATTTCCCATTGTTCATGCAACATTGTAAAATATTAAAGTTATTCACAGCTATCATAACTACCAATTATGATAATATGCAAAGTGCAGAAAGTAATTATCATATTCATGAGCCTATAATTATCATCAAGTATGAAAAGCTACACTTAAAGATATCCTAACTAACTTCAAGTATATAAAACTCTCAAAAATATACATAATAAATATTTCACAAAATCGATCTTCAGTATTAATCATAATTCAGGACTCAATAAACTTCACTCCTTTCACCAATATTTTTCTCTAACAATTTAAATTATTCATTAGGCTATTCATTTCAGAAATCCGGTAATTAACCGGAAACCTGTTTCTCTCTTCTCAAAGGATTTCTCAAAAAATTAATCTTATGACTAAATATTTACTCGCCTCAAAAATGCAAAAATGTGGGATATAATTGTTGGTGTGACTTTCTCGCCTCCTGAAAGGATCGATTAATCTCGATCGATTGTCGATTAAGAATTTAAAATTCAGGTAGCTCGTCGATTCAAGAAGCGCCACTTAACGAGATTCTTATCGAGAAAAGGTTTTTTTTTTATTTTTTATTTTTATTTTTAGGTTTACATAGCATTTCGTCGCTACTTCAGGACCCAAATGTGTCTCGGATCAAATTATCAGAGAGCTGTTACATCCATCACTTTCAACTGATGATAAACACTGGGTAGATGGTAATTTAATAAGCGATTACAGATCGAGTCGAATATTGGTAGCTTCCATCACACTTGTTGATTTTGTACCTTTTATTTTTTACATTTTTTGGTTTTTATTGCAAAATTCCACATTAATCTTTCCCTCTCTACCGGAAGCAAGACTGTTCAAAGTGTCTACAACCTTCCATTTCGACTCTGAAGAGTTATCACCATTTGGCTGCTTTCCAGTGAGAAAATTTACTTTTTGAGAAGTAAAACGCTCATTTGCCGAAAAAAAAATCTTTTAGTCGAAAAGTCACTGACTTATCAAACAGCCCTCGTACCTTCTTAACATTTTTTTAAATTATTTAAAGTCCCATCTCTTTAGATGAATATTTAACTATTTTCTTGAAAATTAGTTTTTTTGTTTGTTTAAAATCAATTTTTCGAACTGCAAATTAAACTATTCCATTTTTAACAGAAAATTGATCGATTTTAGTTGAAAATGCGACAATTTTGTTGAAAATTGATGTATTTTGTTGTAAATCAGTCTGTTTTTGTAGAAAATTAATCTTCTGGATTGAAAGTTCAATTAATTGATTTAAATTTCATCTGCTTTGTTAAAAATTTATTTAATTATTTGAAGCTTCATCTCTGTGATAAAAAATGTAACTATTTTGTTGAAAATTCATTTTTTTGGTTGAAAGCCAATTTTTGCAACTGCAAATTTAACTATTCTATTTTTGGTGGAAAATTGATCGCTTTTAGTTAAAAATTGAACTACTTGGTTAAAAATTAACTTTTTAATTGAACATACATATTTTTGAGTTGAAAATTCAACAGTCTTACAGAAAAAGCATTTAACTATGTTCTCGGAAATTCGCCTTTTTGGTTTGATAATTCATCTCTTTTGGTAGAAATTTTGATATTTTTTGGGTGAAAACCACACTGTTTGGTTAAAACTTAATTTCTTTCTTTGAGGATTCACCTTTTTTGTTTAAAATTCATACCTTTTGCTTGATATTAAAATATTTGGTTGCAAATGCAACTGTTTGTTTGACAACACTAGTTTACAGCCAAAATGTACATATAATGCAGCTATTTTCTTCTTATGTATTTCAGCTCGCTAAACTCGAAAATCACATTAAAAAAATTTTTATGGATAGGTTTTCGAGATATGATTCTATTTTTCTTCTATGCAGATACAATTTTCAAATTAAAATTACTCTTATAAATGGTATGTATCTTTATTCACTGTTTGAACTCATTATTATTTATTATTATATAAAAAAAATTGTTTTCTATGAAAACTAAAAATTTATTTCGAATAAAAAGATTTGGATACGAGCGCTTTACCACAAAAACCTAATTTTTTCTTCTGTTTTATTGGGAATCAAATAAATAAATCGATAATATATCTGTCTTATGTGGAGAAAATTTCCCTAAATAAAAATTATTCTTAAAAATTTTACATTACTGTTGTCCTTATTAATAATTATTTTTGCATTTAATAAAAAATGCACCACTTTCAAAAGATACCATTGAAAAATATTAGGAATATCTTACCTAGACGTCTCGGTTTTTTGGATGAATATCGAATACCTCGCGAACTTGTTTAATGGGAGGAAGCGGGGAGGGGAACTGTCCACCCGGTGAAGGCTATTATTTTGTCGGTACGGTAAAGCTAGATGAATAGATACTACGTATGAAGAATGTAAGGATAATAAAAAAGCCTTTCAAAATTCCACACAACTTTGAAAATATAGCCTGAAAACCAATTTTTTAAAGGAAATAAATCTTTCGTCCAAAAACTAAGTTCGTATACTTAAAAATACTTTAAGAAAATATTTATTTTATACTTGACTGTGAATAAAGTAATTAGAGTAACTGTAGAAATTTTTTGAAAAATAGAAAAAAATTATATGACAAAGAATTATATACAGAAAACCGAATATCCAAATACACTCTCAAAATGAAGTAATAAAATCTCACTGGTTGAAACAGCCAGAAGTGTGTCACGGAACATCAGTGAGATTTCACTGGTTCACTCCGCGGAATTCCGTCACTGGTTCAATCAGTGATGTTCACTGATTACTCAGTTTGCGAAACTTTCTGGCTTACATTAGGGAACTTCCCCCACCACGAGAGCCCCCGGACCTGTGTATACGACCGTGATTAAATCTCTAACTGGGGTCGACATGCTTAATTATTCTATACAAAAGAATTTAATTTAACTTAATTTTCAGATCAAATCGGGAATTTTCTTAAAAAGGCCACCTTTGATTATTTTTTTGATTTTTTTTTAGATTCATCATAGTAAATGCAGATTTCGTTCTCTCATGCGTTATGTCCTCATAGCTATTTATTATATTCATGGACAAGTGTCTAAGAATGGCCTTCTTCGACGAAGAAGGTGTGGATCTCGAGACAGTGAGGGTACGTGGGTTAGCGTTCGCAGATGATAAGGTTGGTATTGCAGAGACAATTGAAGACTTGCAAAGAATGTTGAGCAAACTGATCAGGGGCCTCAAAATCGACGCAAATGAAACAAAAATTATGGTGTTTAAAGGAAAGGATATTAAAACAATATGCAACATTGTCCTAAACAATGAGAGAATATAACAAGTTAATAAGTACGTTGGATTCTGAACCAATCTATTCCGTTTACTACATTTTTGAAGTAGTTAAGCTTTCGAAATTTATTGCAAGTTTGGACATATTTTTAATTTCTTTAAAAGTTCTAAGATACATAAATATCTTTTAAAATGATTCAAAATTTTGTTTTAATCCTATAAAATTAAAAAAAAATGCTTCAAAATCCTCCGAATTCTTTTTTTGACAATTCTGGAAATCTTCTTAAATTTTCTCTTAAATTTAATTTTTGAAAATAAAAAATATTTTTAAATTTTTCCAGAAATCTTGAAAAAATGTTGTATTCCCTTAAGGCCATGTGACGAGTGGATCACGTGACCGGCTTCCTACCTTACCGACACTTTTTTTATTTGTAAACTTATTTTAGATTATACCTTACTCCTATATACCTATCTACCCTATACCTATATACCCATCCTCACATTAGTACTGTCCAACCGAGCGATTCACGCCTACCCCGAAAGGGAAACGGCTTAATGATATAATAATAATAATAATCTAAAATAATTACAGGAATATAATTAACACATTATTATCCTTTTGGAAACTCTTGTTATCATTAGGTGATATATGAAAAATTGTTATTTTTTAAAATAATTCCGAAGCTTTTAATTTTAAAATTGTGAGAAAATTTGACAATTTAAAAAAAAATCACTGGTATGATTTTGTTGAAAAAAACATATAAAGAAGTTATAAATATTGTTGTGAAAATACATTCAATTCGCTGATTTTGCCAGAATATTTGAAGTACGAGATAAAAATTTGATCGAGTCCTTTTTTTGACAGTTCAAATTTTGATTTTCCGACATTCTTTTTTTTTATTTTCAATTATATGTACGGTGATATACGTAACATTTGCAGTCGAAAAATTCTAACAAATTTTATGTCAAACAAAGACTGGGTCCTCTATGGAGGGTTTTGTAGCACTATTTGAATTAAAAAAACCTCTATAAAAGACCCAGTTTTTTTTACGGTAATGTTTGTGAGAACTTTTCCACTATATATTCTATGTATAATAGTATGCACATAATAAAAACTTTTGAATAAAAAAACAATCTCACAAAATCAAAATATGAATTTACAAAAAAGGGCTTGACCGCTTTTTTTATTTATCACTTGAAATATTCAGGCAACATCAGATAATTAAGTCCTGCGAAGAATTAATTTAGAGTAAGAAGTTTAAGTTTAAGTAAATTTTCCAGTATATTTAGGAAAAATGGGAAGATTCAATTCAAAATCGAGTCAAGGAATAATTTTTGGGATATTAGCTTTTTTAATGAAGTGAGAGTGCGATGTTTCCAAGGGTAACCTCAAATCTTTGTCAATCACATATCGGAATCATGAGATGATTTTTTCTCCATAAACCTCTGCCTAAAGCATCTGCCGGCATAAAATTATATCGGCAGAGGTTAAAGTGAGTGATTACGAGTGATTATAAGTGATTTATGTCATTCGACGAGAAAAAATGTCTCACCATCCATATGTCGACTTTTGGCACATTCGCACTGTCACAGTTTACAAATCCTGGTATTAGTACAATTCTAGGCATTTTAAATGACTTTTAGGCTCTTCTTTATAGGTTCAAAAAACGTTTACAATAATAAACACAACAATATGTTATGTTTACTGTTTACCTTTGCAATAGTTGGCGACCATATTGATTCCCCTATGAACTTGACAACTGCGCTACTCAGACAGAATTACTTCCGGCGATTCGTCCAACCAATCAGATTTTCCCGCAAAAATACAAAAAATATACTTTTTAATAATTAAAAAAAAATGGTAACTTATTTGAAAAAATTGATTTTCGAAATTAAGTTCATTTCTTGGTACTCTTTTAGTTGAATTGTAAAAAAAATATTTAAAAATATACAACCCCATTAATAGGATAATAATTTTTTTTTTCAAACTTGTTCTCGGGTTAAAAAGAACCCAGTTTTACATCATAGCCACGGACTAAGTCAAGTGACTGATGAGATGAAGATGTGATTAGTTAATTTATTACGTCGTATGAAATTATTTGCGATGATGTTGTAGGTACCAAATTAGGAGCATGGTGTAGTTTGCAGTTCTTCTTTCACCGCTGTTATGCTCACACAGCGGCCGCGAGGGTTGGAGGTGACAACAGTCACCTCTGGATGCTTTCTTAGAGCTACCATGGGATATATATATATATATATTTTTATTATATATATATATGCGATGGCTTTCTGCAAAGGACCCTATACGTGTTTCTGTACAGGATCCTTCCAAAGGTTCCTTTGATGTCTTTCTGTAAGGGATCCTATACGCGTTTCTGTATAGGAACCTGCGCCTTAATTTTCTTCTCAATGGAACCTGTACAGGAAGCCGTACAGGATCAGTCAAAGGTTCTTTTGTCGGTGCAGTTTCCGTCGCCAAATTCCTGCACAGGAACCGTCAAGATTACCTATGCAGGTTCGTTTGCAGTTTCCTGTACAGGAACATGTGCAAGATCCTCCGAGGTTCCTGTACAGGAATTTTCAGATGGGCTTTTCATGAAGGTAAATTATAAAAATGAATTTCGGTGCAGTACAACAGAAACTGCAAATTCTGGTTGATCAATAGGGCAAGAAATAAAAGCACAAGTTTTTCATATATTTATTTTATTGAATGGTATATTTTCCTCATTGCAATATATAATTGATTCGAGGAGACCAGAATCACAACCAAACTGCTATTTGGGTCTTAAAACACTGTAGACCTAATTCATTAGCTAATTCATTCGTCAATATCTCGGTCTTATGGGTTTCCCTATTTTGAACAGTTATAACGCGAGCAGAATTACGTATTGGACGAACACGATTGTCGTGGATTCCTGCAATAATGTATTTTCCCTTTTCATATGCTTCTATTGGACTTAGAATTTCATATATGGGACCATTATCTTCATGCCTTATGTAAGCACCAGGATAATCTGTTGGTATAATTACTATTTTCTTCACATCCGAAGCTTTGGCTGAAAGTTCACGTATGTAACCGGGGCAAACTGAAACACCAGGGAAACTATTTTTATATGTCAACACATCTTATATTCATGTAATCAAGTTTGTCGCACTGCTTAACCGACTTTAATTAAACTTACAAGGAGAGGTCGCATTATGAGTAAATTACTCTAATTTACAAGTGGATTACTCTCCATTATGAGTAAATCGCTCTAGATTACAAGTCAATTACCCTCCATTATTAGTAAATTACTATAGATTACAAGTGGATCACTTTGTATTATGAGTAAATCACTCTAGATTACAAGTGGTTTACTCTGGATTATGAGCAAATTACTTTAGATTACAAGTAGATCACTCTGGATTATGAGTAAATAACTGTAGATCACAAGTGGATTACTCTGGATTATGAGTGAATTACTCTAGATTTTAAGTGGATTAATCTAGATTATGAGTAAATTACTCTAGATTTCAAGTGGATTACTCTGTATTATTGGTAAATTACTCTAGATCACAGGCGGGTTACTCTCCATTATGAGTAAATTACTCTAGACTACAAGTGGATTACTCTCCATTATGAGTAAATTACTCTAAATTACAAGTGGATTATTCTTCATTATGAGTAAATTACTCTAGACTACAAGTGGATTACTCTCCATTATGAGTAAAATACTCTAAATTATAAGTGGATTATTCTTCATTATGTGTAAATTACTCTAGATTACAAGTGGATCACTCTCAATTGTGAGTAAATTACTCTAGATTAGAAGCGGATTACTCTACATTATGAGTAAATTACTCTAATCTACAATTGGATTACTCTCTATTATGAGTAAATTACTCTAATTTACAAGTGGATTACTGTCCATTATGAGTAAATCACTCTAGATTACAAGTCAATTACTCTCCATTATTAGTAAATTACTCTAGATTGCAAGTGGATTACCCTGGATTATGAGTAAATTACTCTAGTTTACAAGTGGATTACCATGGATTATGAGTAAATTACTCTAATTTACAAGTGGATTACTCTCCATTATGAGTAAATCGCTCTAGATTACAAGTCAATTAAGTGCAAGCATCTTTTCCCCGCAATAGTTGTTTCGTTGATAATATCTTCAATTTGGCCGCCATTTCACACATAAATGATGAGGATAGTGGAAAGCTTATATGAGAGAGCATCAACCCTGTAAAGGTGGAAGATGAACTCTCAGATGAGTTTTCGGTTACGGAAGGGGTTCTGCAGTGAGAAATTTTAGGTCTGATAATATTTAACCTCTTAACTTCCAAAATTGAGTTTTTCTTTAGGAGAAAAGGTCTGGTCGGCCTTAGAATTTTGGGTGGTAATGACATGATTGTTTTAATTTATGCAGACAATTCAATTATTCTAGCTAAATTCAAAATTGATGCAGTGAGAAATCTTCATGCCCTGAAGGAACATTGTAACATAAATAAACTAACAATCAATAAAGACAGAACCAAGCAAACTATTTTCAAAAAAAGGTCGAATTGGCGAAAATCTTCTTGGTTCGAAATATGATTTAGAGCCAACACATGAAATACAATTGGCTGGGTCAGCTTATAAGATGCCTGAAAAATGCGGGCATTGATTTCAACTCCATTGAACTAACTGGTTTCACCCTTAAAGGTCAAATTGTGGACATGGTTAACAGATATGATGTATACATGCTTTCTCAAGATTTGATAAGGTTGGAAAATAGCAATTTTAGTTATAAAAAGGCCCGTTTTATTTCATACATATTTTTATCCAGATTAGGACATCTTCCAAATTCATCATTGAGCTGACATCAAAAGTTTTTACTACCGTGATTGTTTCACAACAAATATGTCAACTTTCTAATCTGGGTGAAAAGGAGGATCTCCTACACATCCTTACAAAATGTTCAATCTACTCGTCCATTAGAGATAACAATTTGCGTAACGCTCACGATTGACAGAGAGAATCCACATCTATTGTTGTCTGATAGATAAGAGAAAAGAGTGAGTAATTAAATTTTCCAGCAATTTCCATGCTTGCTAAGAGGGATCAATTTTTACATGTCGTTTGCTTGAAATTCGTACGTAAGCATTTTTCGAAATATTAATGGCGATAATTAGATAACGGTTTCTTGATTGATATAGAACTTGCAGGAAACTTTTTGAGCATGTTTTACATCTGAAATACACATTAAAGTCTAGAAAATATAAGACATTGTATAGTACCCATAATTGCGAATTTTTACCAATGAGTACCTACCGATAATTACGTTCTCATCCAGAGAAGGTATTCGATTTGTGTAAAATTTGACCCCCCCCCCCCGTTTTTTGTCAAATGTCCACGTTTTGAGATCCCCTGAACCCAAAAAACAGGTTTTTATGAATGTGTATATCTGTCTGTATGTATGTCTGTCTGTGAGCACGATAACTTTCGAAAGAATTGACTTTTTGGATTGGCCTTTGGTATACTCTTTTAGTCTCGTAAACGAAAGGTCAAGTTCGTTAACCAGCCATTTTGGATGGAAATTCAAAAAGTGAGCGCATTTGGAAAAATTTTTAAGCCATTTTTTCACCATTTGAAAATTACATGTGCGCCGCTAGGTAGAGATGCCGCAGTTGTGACTTGCCACAGAGAGACTTGCCGCATGTGAGATGGTATGTCCCCAAAATTTTCAGACTTACAGCATTTTCAAAATCCAAAAGACGAAACTAAAATTAACATTTTCAGCCAAACAACGCAACACACGGAAAAAAGTCAGGGCGAAAAAAGTGTTTCTTTTTCCACGCCCTACAGGATTATCATAACGACTTTTTGAATTTTCTTGAAAACTCGAAAATTCTCATTTTTATTGCACAAAAAATAATGAAAAATCAAAAATTTAATTCCACGGTCAAACTATGCAAGATAGTTTCTTCTTCATCTTCCTTTTCATCTTTTTCAATTTTATTTTTCATAAATTTATTTTCTTTGATTGATATATCTGCGAGGGGCTATTCACTAAGTGAAAATGAGTGAAAAGTCATTCCTCAATCAAAACAGGTCATGCGAAATTTCTTATAATCCGGGCAGATCATGAGAAATTTTTCCAAATCTTAGGAAATCACGCCAACACAGGGAGAATCACGTACATTCTTCGCAAATCTTCTCAAATCTTCTAAATTCTTCTAAACTCTTCTCAACTTAGCTTCGATCACTGTAAAGTCTGCGCGGTCCGAGGCGAGGTCATTTTTGGGCTATGCATAAATCATCCCAAATTTTTTTCTCCGCCAAGAGCGTAGACGCATCTGTTCAACAAGGGTATGGTGCATCTCCAGCAATGAGGGACAACCCCTTGCAAGATTGGCAAGTATGAAAATTATTCAGTTATAATACAAATCTCTGCAATTATTAGAAACTTAAAATGACACTTTGTAAATTATTGTTGATAGCGCAAAAAGTTATTATTTTATTTAAAACTAGCAGATTCTGATGTTTAAATGAAGTTTTGCATTATTAATATATAAATTTATAGACAATTTTATTTATAATCACTAAAGACATAGCACGTCAAAGTATGTTCATTCAAATATGAGCATTATCTTGTTAAATATAAGCATTTAAATAAAATTTTCTTCATGAAAGTTGAAGTAGACGAAGAGAAACAGCTTTCTATCCTGTCTTTGAACTTTTTTATTTCTGTAATAAATGTTTTCTCGAAATTGATCACTTTCATTACAGAATGTCTTAGAAAAAAATGTTTCTCTGGTAGTAGACCAACTTTTGTATAATACTTTTTGCTACAGAATCAACATTCTAACTAAAATAAGCACAATTTCATTTTTCCTCTTTTTATAACAATCCTTAGCGATGTGGCCAGGGATATTACAAAAATTACAAACAGTTTTGGATCCTTGGGTGGGATACGGGCGTGTCTGCTGATTATTCGTATTTTCAGAATTGTTTCCTATTTGGTTTTTTCCAGGCTCAAAATTTAGATTCTGTCTGGGTCTAAAATTTAGTTCGTATCCAAAGTTTTGATTTTGTCTATATCCGAAATTTTGATTGTATCTGTTTCCGAAATTTTGATTTTGTCTGTATCAGAAATTTTTATTTTGCCTGTTTCCGAAATTTTGATTTTGTCGGTATCAAAAATTTTGATTTTGTCTAGGTAAAAAGTTTTGGTTTGCTTCAGGTCTAAAATTTGAATTTTGTCCTGGTCTAAAATTTTGATTCTGTCGGGGTGGAAAACTTGAATTTTGTGGAGAATTCCATCTATTAAAGTTTCCTTGGGGTCTTTTTGAAAAAAATTGGTTTTGTACTGAATTTGAATTACCAGGATTTTCGGAAAAAATTTGTTGTCGAAAGTTCTCGAGGTGGTAACATTTTTCGGTCGCATGTCCCGGTCTTTCGCAAATTAAACATGCTATTTTAGTGTCCTGAGCAATATTGAATTTATTATTTTCTGTAATAATTCGCGATTCTGATTCCTCTTGTGAAGATTTAATTGGCTTCTTTTTTCGCAATTCTAAACAGGCATTCAATTTTCTTTCAATTTCTAGAGCCTCATTGATTAGAGTTTTAAAAGTTTCATCTGCGTTATCTTTTAATCTTATCTCTATTTCTGAACGTAATGCCTTTTTAAAACATTTAATAACATCATCTTTCAAATTTGCTTTGAATTGTGCTGTGGCACCATCATTGCCTAATTTATGCGCGTCTTCGATCCTATCCGCTAATTCTTTTATTCGCGCAGCGTATGATCTCAAGTAGGAGCGTATATCGTCTATTTTAGTTCGTGAACTGGCTAGGTGCATTGGGGGCGCTTTGATTTTAGTTCGAAAAAGCTTAGGTGCAGGGGGGGGGGGCGCTGCGAAAAATCACTCGAAATTGAATGTATGGGATTGGCAATCTCCCTCCTCATCTCTGAGATAATCCAGCAGTGGCGAACTGGCCATAAGTTGGGATGCGGGAAATCCCGCCAGCGACCACCCTATCAGGCGCCCCCCTAAGGCATGTAGGCGCCCTCTAAGATCATTTTTTAAAACAATATACATGTTTTTAATATTAAACAAGAGAAAGGAAAAGTAATTTACGTACAATGGTACTCCGCATACATATTGTACTCCATAAGCTATTTAATCATCAACACATAACATCGTACATGAATTCCAAATTATACTTCCAAAGCAAATAAAAGTTTTGTGAGAAAATTTGTTTGTCGTTCCAGGATTCATAACTATGCAAAAAATAATTGTATTCTCTTGCATATAACAGAATTTTTTCTCATTATATAAAGCGTCAGAAATGTATTGATTATCTGCGTTTATCAAACTATAAATTGTTCAAAATTATTTCGTAAAACTTTAAACGTTGCAACATATTATTGTGTAAACGAAAGGATTTAAAATACTTTTTCTATAAATTAATTCTATAAAGACACTCCCTGAAATTGTAATTATCTAAAAAATATATACTATAAAGAAAAAATATAATTATTTTCAAAAATTAATTATTATCTTCATTATCTAGTTTCGCTTTTTAACCGATATAATTCTGTTCAAGATATTCAAAATGAAGGTAAAGGAATATTTGAAATTATTGTTGTAGAGGAAAGTCGTGTCTCCCAGAATTGGAGAAACAATCAAAATTTAAAATACTAAAGTTTGATTTTTTGTAACGCAGCCAACTTCAAGTGACTACTCTAACCTCTTATCTACTGTCAAAATATTATAGTCGATTATTCTGAACAAAATGAATTCGGTTCGCGAACAGAGGAAAATCGATCTCCGATGAAGGTATGATGAAAAATAGCGTGTGCAACTAGGGTTGAAAGGCTATGATTGCAACGAGTGTGAAGTTTGCTGCCCGAGCTCTGAAAAGAATATCAGGGGATTAGAGGAGCTTCGTCAGGCTTCAATTTTAGCCCATGTATTAAAAATCACAAGTTTCCTCCTACACGGATGAATCGTTCGATGTAATATTTTTACTACATAATCTCAATGGCATATTGCAGAAATAGAGAGCGATCGTTTCTTGAAAAATGGTCTTGTTTTTGTTATATTTTAATTATTCGAAAATTTGCTTCATTTATGCGCCTGGAAACGAGCAATCCGCCACCGGGAAAGTATCCACGATGAACGTGAAAAAGGGGTCGCTCGTAACTCTTTCGACCTTCCTATTGTTAGAGCGCTACATGGTTCGAGACGGTTGCACGAAATTGATAATTATTGAAATATTAAGAAATTAAATTTCCATATGCTGCATTAGGTTCCTTACATATTGACTAGACGATGAAAAAAAGAGAGAAAAAAATCGGCCAAACCGTTCAATTTCTGTTGGGAGTTTTTGTAATTTTATATTTTATTTAAGATTACCTTCAATATTGAGTATATTGACCCATTTTCCTAATCCTATTTTCTTCATTTTTTTCAAATTACATCAAAACCGCGACGAAAATGAATTTCGAAGTATCCAAAAATATAAATAATTTACAGGATATCGAATCTAATTTTTGTAACCAAATTATATTAACCAAATGTCAAGATATTGGAAATTTTGCTTGCAAAGTATATTTTTAAGTTGAAATTGCTTGATTAGGATTGTTCGGCGAATTGAGCCTGTATGGCGTGAGATGTACGAACAACGTGGCTCGAAAAAAGGTGTAGCAGGCTGCCGAGAGAACCTGCTACTTTATGTCCACTTTTCACTTGGGGTGACTTAATATTTAATTCAATTCAGCAAAAATAATTTTTGCAACAATTTATTATTGTTTATAACTATGTTTTCCTATAGTAATGCTGAATACTTGCGGTTTTTTAAAAATTTTTAACTTTTTGTCCACTTATCACTTAAAGCAAGTTAACAAACGTTATTGTTTGAAAAACTTATTATTGTTTACAACTATCTTCTCCTATAGTAATGCTAGATAGTTGCGGTTTTTTCTAAAAATTTTAACTTTCTGTCCACTTTTCACTTTGTGGGGTAATGATTAATACAAGTTAACAAGCGTTATTGTTTGAATAGTGTATTATTTATTTTATAACTATCTTCTTCTATAGTAATGCTAGATAGTTGCGGGTTTTTCTAAAATTTCCAACTTTTTTTCACTTTGTGCTCAGAGTGAGATAATAATTAATAATATCTAAGAATCCTCATTGCTTAAACATATTATTATTTTTTATAACTATCTTCTCCTATATCAATGCTAGGTAGTTCCGGTTTTTTCTGAAATCGTTCACTTTTTGTCCACATTTTAATTGGAATGGCAAAAATTAATGCATGTTGAACGAAAATAGTTGTTTAATCAGTTTATTATTGTTTATAACTATCTTCTCTTAGATAAGTGCTAGAAAGTTACTGTTTTTCTGAAACTTTTAACTTTGCTTTGCCTTTTTAGTAATGAAGGAATAATACATAAAAATCAGAGAGAATCATATTTTAAACAACTTCTTCCTTTTTTGTGAACATATTTTTTTGAAATAAAAGGGATATTTTAAATATGCTTCAAATTTCCTCAGCGACCGTTCGCACGTCGTAGATGTAGCTGGCACAGTGAGTAGCAAGACTACCAGCTTTTCTACCTGATCAATATTTACCCTTGATATTTTGGGCAGATTAGCCAGTTCTTTCGCATACTCCCGACAGTTTTCACTTTAGGTATAGCTTTTGTAGCTATTTTCATTTGTAACGTGAGTGAGTCAATGTCAAAATCGGTTGCGTGCACGCCTAATTCAGCCTCGATTTCACTTACTGACAATTCCTTTGAATGGTTAAGAAGAAGATATTCAAGCTGGGCGAAGCGATTCATTCCAGGCTGCTCAAACCTTCTTTCTAACTCATTTTTGGACCAATCCGACACTGAGATAAATTTCTGGCGCAGACTGTCTTTAGGCGACAGCTGCAGCAGCTCTGACATCGATCTGATCCTGGCGTTTTCAAAGGGATCGAACACGGGACATTGTAGGCATAGTGAGCTCCATATTTTGATCAGTACTAGCCTTTTCCGTAGCTGACCATATACGATCTAAATCTGGTTCACCCATTGAATTGTATACAGCCCATAAAGTCCGTGCGGATTGCTGTGCCCCGGTAGCAGTATAGTCAATACTCTGTAGGGCCTTAGCTAGTTGCTCTGCTGGCTCACAAATGGCAAGGGCGATATTTAGTGCAAGTAGAGTGGAAAATTTACCCATTTTCCCTTGTTAGTCGCGAAGAATAGCTCTGCGTTCATCTGTAATGTTACATGACCTATCATTGTCTAGCATATTGTAAGAGTTTCCTGAACTCGAACATAATTTTCTACAAAGCGCCTCATTGATTTTGCTCGAATGCACCATCTAGTAGGGCATAACGCGATTAACTTCTTCGGTTTTAGAGATAAATTATCACCTTCAGCGCAGGGTTCTAGGACTATGTTAGAAAATATTGTTATTTTAATACATCACGCGAGAAATGGTAGAAAATTAAAAATGTGTAATGAAAATTAGTTTAACTATAGTTTAACTACGTATATTTTTATTTTGTTGTGTTTTGGTAGAAAATCAATTCAACTATTTGGTTAAAAATTCTTTTTTTTTTAATTGCCAGAGAATAGCTCGCATAAAAATTTGAAAGCCGTCTTTCCTTGACAACATTAGAAGTCAAAGTTTTGAATTCGCCCCCCACCAGTTTCGTCCGTGAGTCTTCCAGCCTCGTCTAAAGCCGAAAATGCACGAAGCTCGAGCGCGAAGCCGAGATCGCCCGAGGCACGAGCACGCAGCCGAGCTCGCCCGAGGCCCCATCCCGCCTTCACGATTCGCTTTCGGCGGCTATTATAGAAGGTTTGAGCAGAGATGTGGGTTTGAGTTGATTTCGGATTGCAAAAATTGACACCTTGAAGAAAGACTTCAAGAACTGTAATGAAGTCTTGAGGTATTTAATGATTATGTTTTTCAGGAATTATTGTGGAATGTTTTAGACTATTCGATTCTACAGTTTCTTTTTTTCATTATTTATATTTTAGTTTTCAATTGATTTTAAATATTGTGAAGTCAAAATAATAATTAATAATTATTATTTTGAAATAAGTCTTTTCATGCTATTTTGGGCTCTAATCACAATTTTGGGGATTTTAAGAGAAAAGCAAAAAAGTTACTAACTTGACCTCATATACTTTCTTAATACATAAAAACTTTACAAAATCCTTAATGTCTAAAAATACTTATCTCAACATTACAAAATTTAGTTTTTACAATTTTATTTTGATTGGAAAATAATTGTAATTGGAAATTAATTGTATTAATTTTAAAATAAATTTAACAAAATTTATTTTATAAAGACATATCTCATGATTTTAAAAGGATAATACATTTTTATTTAAAGTTAATCCAGAGAAATAAACTTTTAAATTGCAGTAAAATATTAAAGCACGTAAAAAATACAAGAAAAAAAAATTAAATACTGCTTTGTTCGAGCGGGAATTTGAATTTTTTAAATTATTATAGATTATTTATTTATTCTCGAGGACTGAAAGTAACTTTTCCCCATTTGAAAATATTCTTAGTATGTGTTATTTATTCGTATTACTTAAAAAAAGTAAAATATAGTGTTTATATTAATAAAGAATGAACAAGTCACTGAAAGCATAATAAAGATAATTCGGTTTAAAATCTAGATTTAGAAAGAATGGGATAATTTTACCATTGTATATCAAATTTTATTGTTGGTTATACTTAAAGCAATAATAATAACAGAATGGAAGTAATTGAAGTTATTGATTGAAAATCCTAACCTTCATATTCCATCTTTTTATTTTTATCATGAAAACTTATGAAAACCTACCCCCATAACACGCAATGTTTCAGAAATATTTCTAGAGTATTTAATTGGAACATTGGAAATATTCCAAATGAATATTGCAGCAATGTTTAAGAAACATTTAAATGTCCGACCCAGACAATATCGGTCCGGAATATTTCTGCAGCAATTAAAAAATATATTGAATTGAGCTTGCTTTATGTGTCTGCAAAGTGTCCACGAAATGTTGCTATAATACTGCCGCGCAATGTAGCTGAAACATTGGCTGAGATATTGGTGGAATGTCTCCATAATATGTTTTCAAAATATATTCGTGAAAATTTCTTTCTAAATATATTTTCGGGATATATTATTTTAAACTACGTATATACCTATAATTAACTTATAAGGGCTTATTTTAAATTCAGTAACAGAAATTCACGAATTTATTTTTATTTGTAATTCTATGTACACATACATTAAAAATAAGCTAGAAAGGCAAGGCAAATTTAAGCATTTTCGAAGAAACCGCATTCTTCTAGCACTTATCTAAGAGAAGATAGTTAATAACGACAATGAATTGTTTGAACATCTATTATTGTTAATTTGGCTTCATTATTACCTCACTAAGTGAAAAGAGGGCGAAAAGTTGAACATTTAAAAAAAAGGAAGCGTCTACACGTACCGAAAAAATCCAACTATACGTACCGAAATTTCGGTACAAATAGCTCCATTTCCTGCTCCCCTTATTTGTACCGCAAAAATCCAGCTATTTGGAACCAAAATTTCGGTACACGTAGCTACGGCCTAAAAAAAACGCAACTGTCGAGTATTACAATAGATGCAGATTGTTATTAACAATAATAATAATTTTTGAAAACAATCATTGTTGCTCAATATCATTAATTATCAATTCATTCCAAGTGAACAATAGACAAATAGTTAAAAATATCGCTAAAAGCCGCAACTTTATAACGTTAAGCAAAGACAGTATTCTTAACAATGATAAAAAATTGTTTAATGAATTATAACTGTAAACTTGAATTAATTGTTACTTCGCTCCGATTGAAAAGTGGACAATGAGTTAAAATTTTCGGGAAAGCCGCAACTACCTACTATTACTACAGAACAAGATAGCTATAAACAATGATGATTTGTTCAAACAATTATTAAAATAAATTGAATATAAACTTACTCCAAGTGAAAAGTGCACAAAAGGTTATAAATTTGAGAAAAAATAGCGATTTCTATCGTTCTTTAAACACACACCGCGACTTTCTGTCTCTATTTGAAGAGGAAGTTGCTAAAATCAATAATAAATTGTTTCAACAATCCATCATACATCTAATTATCAGTTTCGCATTGCAAGAAAACGCGAAAAAGTCCTAACTGGCGGCGAAAACTCGTTCGAACATCTCCCCAGGAATGGGTGCGCAAGTATACCTGAGGTCTTAGTACCCATTGTGGCGCACTCGTAATTACAAACATTGACATATTGTGGATGAGTCTTGTTAGCCCCAGAACATTTAATTATGTTCATCATTTTAAATTTTGAAAAAAATGAGGCAATGTTTTATAACACTTTTCCATCAAACCAAAATCCCAAAAGCTACAGCAGTTTCAAGTGATCCAAAAATCATGAATTAAAAAATTGCAAGACTTACAAAAGTTTTGAATTTTGAATTGAAAAATTCTACTCAAAAAAGTTCTAATCCGAGTTCTGCTCCCCACCCCCACACCCGGAAGAATTATATTAGAAAATCTTATACCACTTTTTGATCAAACCAAAACCTAAAAAGCTACATTACTTTGTAGGTCACACAATTTGCAGTTGAAATTTAAATACATCTAAAAATTGATTTGAATATCAAAAGGTTTGAATAATATTTTGAGATTATTTTTTAAAAAGTTTTGGCATTTTCATACATTTACATTTTAAGCAGCATCTACTGCCTATATGAGAAATTATTGTTGTAATGAAATGTTGTGTGTTGTATTAAATTTAAACTTTTATATGATGAAAATTAAATTTTATTTAATCAAATTTTGCTAGTCAGTGGTCACACTTGATTAACAATACTTCTTCTTCATAAGGGAAGTTCCAAAAAGCGAGTCGCGATGTATTTTTTATTCACTGATTACGAATATGGCCATAAAATGGGCAAAAAAAAATTTCAAAGTCAAAACTTTAAAAAACCACGTTTCAAAAAGAAAAATGTTATGTTCACAACATTTTTTGAAAGCTCGTATAATGATGTATTTCGATGCGTTTATTACGAACATGGACATGAAAATAACTGCAAATATAATTTTCAATGTTAAATCAATAATGGAAAAAAACTTTTTGCCGTAGAGGGCGTGGGCAAAATCATGAAGATGTGGCACAGGGTATTTATCTGGCCCAGCCAAAAAAAGTGATTGTCTTACGACAATAACTTTATTATATTTTCTCCAAAAAAATTAAACACATATTTAAATACTCAAAACAATCAATAGTTTTCAAAATTGGTAATAAACTTCAGAAACAATATAAATCTAAAAAAGATCCCGTAGAAAAAGACCATAAAACACAAGTCGTCTATCGCAACTAACTTGCAATCAATGTGGATGGGTTTACATAGGTCAAACTCAAAGAGAACTTATAGTTATAATGAAAGAGCATAAAAGAGATGTAACATTTTCTGGTAGTAAAGCAGCTTTAGGATAACACGCCATCACTATGTTTCACAATTTCGACTTCGACAATCCCATTATATTGGGGTATAGAAAATAATAAAATTAAAGAGGGATTCTTGAAATGATTCACATAATTCGGAATAAAAATTCAGTTAATTTACGTGCAGACATCCAAGGTCTGAGTACTCTATATCACAATTCAATTTTTACTGAGCAAAATAATTTTAAATAGTTTGGTAACTTAAGTGAACTATTAATATTGACATTCAGAACTGTATTGTTTTGAAATGGAGGAAATGGCGTCGTTGCAGTCACGTGATCATCTGTAAGACGTGACTTCAATAACCTACTTCCTCAAAAATATTTCTACATCAAAACTAGGGATGGGTACGTACAATACATCACGTATGATGGTTTTCGACGTGTATATTACTAGGTGTATTACGTGCTTAGTTTTCTACCAATTATGTATTTTCACTTCAACCACCAGCTAACTTCACTTCGTTGATTGCTGAGGGGAATACAACGGACAAATGCATGGGACAAAACTTTATTTTTGTAATATCCGCCATCTTGGCACGTAATTTACTAGGTATTTTACCTGTTTTCCACGTAAAATACTTCACTTAGGTATTTTACGTCAAAAACCTGCAGTTACGCGTAACTGCACATCCCTGCCCTCAGCACACAACGAAGTGAAGTTAGCTGGTGGTTCTCCCTATTTTTAGGGAGATTTCAGTAGCATAGGGAGAAAAAAATAGAGGGTTTTCTAGGGATTTTCTATGTGAAGTTATACATAGCCTAAGAATTTGCGAGATGCGTGAAACAGCATGAAGTCACGTTTATACCTCGGTTGGAAAATGTTCATCTTCTCACTTTACCATTCGACTTTTCTATAAGTCTGTCTGATTCTACACATTTACGGGGTAAAATGTGTAGAATGAGACTAACTTTTGGGATCATCACATGGTAGAGTGAGAAGACGAACATTTTCAAACAGAGGTGTAAACGCGACATGAACAGCATTTAAGAATCGAGTAAAATTACATAGGAAGAAATATAGGGATTTTTGAGTTCGAACTTAGGGAGATTTGGGATGAAATAGTAACAGTACTGGGGGGAAATCCTGAGACTCATCTGGCAACACTGGTTGGCAGCACCATCGACTTATCTGTCAACTCCAGGAGGGTGCTTCCACTGTACTGCCCAATATAAAAAATGTGTCATGAGAATTGAAAACGGCCGTGCGCGGCGCTAGTAGTAACTTTGTTCCCCAAAACCATGCAATACCATAAGAAAAATGCATAAAAGTTAGAAAATAAATATGAAAAACAATTTAAAATAATTTTTTCTTTACATTGTAGAGTCAGATAGTAAATGAGACTTATGTAGGGAAAACCACCGTACAGTAGATAATGATTTACAGTAGATAATCTTAATTAACTGGAAAATTGACAAAAAAAGTCCTTTACTTTTGTTAGGACTGTACCCAAAATATTCGGTACGAGTAATTGTCCTTGTGATAGGTGCTCTCGGAGGTGCGAAACTATAACTGGTTTGTAACCTTGAAGCCATTTCCGCGTGCCAAAAATATGCCACGGCACTTGCGAGATGGATGCAGAAAAAAAATTCGTAAATCATTTTCCGTAGAAAAACTTTTGGCTATTAATTTTTTTCGTCTCTTGTGTGTTTTTGCCTAAAATTTAATTTTGTTAATGCTATTTTTCACGATTAAAACAAAAACTACGCTTCTTCGAAAAAATTATTTATGGAAAATTTTTACAACTCTTTTTTGTATGCGCAACTTTTGTCTATTAACTTTGTTCATAGTTTGTGTCGTTTGTGCTAAAATGTATTTCTTTTATTTTTAATTTTATTTTCTACGAATAAAACAAAAACCAGGCTTCTTCAAGCAAATTATTTATGATAAATTTTTATAGCTGTTTCTTGTGTGAGCAACTTTTGCCTATTAACTTTTTTCATAGTTTGTCTCGTTTGTCCAAAAATTGAATTCTTTTATTTTTAATCTTATTTTCTACGATTGAAATAAAAGCTACGCATCTTATCGAAAAGTGCTTGTTAACAAATTTGTAGATCTTTTTTGAATGAAGGGCCGAACGTCCTATGACAAAGCCACCGAATGCGCCCTCGGGTTTCTGCTGAATATGGTTACAATAATTAATGAGAAGTCGCGGACAATTGTCCAGGGATAGTCCCGACGGAATAAACCCTAAGGGGAGGCGTGACAACCGTGCCGAAAACCGAATGGCACCTGGGTGAGATGTCTCAAACGGTGACTCTGGAATACCGGGCGACCTCTTAGAGTATGCAGCCTTATCCTTGCATGCGGGGCTCTACAAGGATGGACGTACCCTTTTCCCTAGCTGCTCGTGGGAACGTCACCGTTTGAGACACCTCACCCAGGTGCCATTCAGCTTTCGGCACGGTTGTCACGCCTCCGCTTAGGGGTTATTCATAACATTTAATGTACGCCTACACGCGACACTATTTCACACATTCAGTTGCTAAATAAAGGCATTATTTTGTGATAAGAGGCCAAAAATAAATAATTATTTATTGCTTTATTGTTTGTGTTTTATGTTGAGTAATTCAACTATTAGAAAACCACAGGTTTAAGTAATTGTACATAATATAAAGACGGCTACAACCATGAGTAGGTTCAATATAGCCCCTTAAATTTTTTTATTCATTTAAATTGTTGATAATAAGTACAAAAAACATGATATTTTGCAATGCTCATCCTCTGGATGTAGATAAAGATCGTCATATAAGCCGCTTAATGTAGTTCCAAAGTAGCAAAAACTATAGGTAGTCTTTATGCAGGCCCCCGAATATTTTTTAAACAAAATTAGTAGTTACAAGTTTCAAAAAATGCTATTTTTCCGTGCGCAGCTCCTATGTATCGGCAGCCCGTAATAATGAAGCCCCTGCATTGAGGGCAAAGTAGCTACAACTCTAACTCAACTTTGAATAGGCCCCAAAACACCCCCGTTAACTTTCGTGTTTTTATAAAATAGTCCAAGGTCTTTCCGTCCAACGTCCTCGTTAAAACACGACGCTAATAATCAAAAGGGGGCGACCACTGGTTCTACTATCGTATATTTTAGTTTGAACGCATAAGATATGCTAGTAGCTAGAATATAAAAATCACAACCATGAATAATTAATGTATATATTATTTACGAATAATGAATTTCTGAGCATTAACTTTATAGACCAGGAGCTCATAACATAAATGGTGTCATGATAGGGATAAGGACAATTTTCACCTGACAGGTTCGACTGACGATGACGCTGTATTCTCCTCCTTGCGTCAGATAACAGCCGTATTTTGTCAACAATATGCTGCTTCATTGTCAGCAGCTTTGACTGGTTCAGTGTGTGATTCAAGATCCTCAGTACTTGGTCGAACTTTCGAACCCTTTCCGTGAATGGTCTACCAGATGTTATAGTCAATCACACATTGAACACGGGAGGCATTCTGTCTTGCTTATCCAGTCTTGTCGTTCAGTTGATGCAAGCGTCTTTTGGTCTTTTGATCCATCGTCGATTTGTGCCTTCGAGTTGAATCAGCCAAGCTCTCGCTGCATCATGAACTGAGCAATTGATGGTCCAGAGGTGGAATTCTTGCGAGATTTCTAAACGAAGGGAGGCATCCATTTCCGCCAGATCTTGGGGCTCAGGAGATACTTGCATGTTAATATTCCTTCTTGTCCTGAAATCGTGATCATCTCTTAGAAGGTGCCTGCTTTCCGCGGTTGGTATGATTGTTCATCGAGACTTTATTGCGCGTATACATACTCTTTGGTGCCAAAAACACTCGGAGCTTCAGCACGTTTCGATTCAATCCTTGCGAACTCAACGTGCCTACCTCTCGAAAAATGGATATGTACGCGGAGCGCTTCCCCAACCGCTGTTTGATCAAGCTGCAGTAGAAGATGAGGAAGCGGCATTAATATCAACCGCAGAAAGCAGGTACCTTCTGAGAGATGTTTACGATTTCAAGACAAGAAGGAACATTAACATGCAAGTTCCTCCTAAGCACCAAGATCTGGATGAAATGGATGCCTCCCTCCGTGGAGAAATCTCGCAAGAGTCCGACCTCTGGACCATCAATTTCTCAGTGCATGGTGGTGCGAGAGCTTTGGCTGATTCAAATCGAAGGCTCAAACCGACGATGGATCAAAAGACCAAAAGACGCTTGCATCAACAACCGTAATGTGGATAAACTAAGAAAATTTTACTCCAAAATGACCATAATATAAACAACAGAATTGAAATGTTTTAAAGGATTTATCAACATCACTACAGGTAAATAATCAAAAAACGTTTTTAAACTAACTTTATAACTATCTATCAACAAATAAAAAATGAATATCTAATTAGAATTTGCAATCATATTAATTTTTGACTTAGGTGATAATTACCTTTGAAGAAGACCTGCAATTATGTAGGTCGAAACGTACGTCGGTTAAACATGACAAATAAATTTTGATTGTTTAACATCTGAATCCATTGCCTTTTATATGACCGTATGACCAACTTAATTGTATTCATGAAGAATAACTACGTTATTTAAAAAAATGGTCGAAGAAAATTTACAGTGAGGAAATACTCCAATTCACTGAATATACATATACATATGGATACCTCTTTATATACAATATAACCTCTGAAAAGTTGTGAATACTCCGGGGCCGAAGGAACGTAGGTTATCTATCTTTCTCGCTCCTTACGGAGTGTGAATGTAAAGGTATTAGAGTAAGCGAGACACAAGCATATGGAAAACCGTAATTTGTTTTCCATATGCTTGTGTCTCGCTTACTCTAATTCCTTCACATTCACACTTCTTAAGGAGCGAGAAAGACAGATAACTTGCATTCCGCCGACCTTGCCTCTGAAGAGTAGCAAGGTGGCTGCAGGTTAGAGAAAACCTGCAAAAAAGAGAAAAGTGAGAGAAATTGATTAATCAGGGAACGTTAGGAATAAGACAGAGATAAAAAAAATATATTGAAATTTGAATAACCGAAAAGTTTTTGGGGAACCAAACCTCGAAATATCTTTTCGATTATAAAAGCTAGGAACAAAATTCAACGAGATTTCGGAGATTTCCATTAATATTAGATGGAAACGACGCAAATATTTCGTGGAATAGTGAGTTTTGTGGCATGACGTCGATAGGTGGAAATGTCAGCCGTCAGGAAGGTTTTCACGAAATAAAATATCCTAAATTGCAGGTTAGTGGCACTCTACCCTCAAATTTCGGACAGGTGCTTGTATTTCGTGACACTGAAAGGTCGTGAATCGACAAAAGAATGGAATATGGCTGAGAAAATCCATTCTAAACTTGAGAAATATTACTATTTGTAATCTTATGACTTTTTCGTTCGGAATATTTTCTCGAAAAAGTTGTCTGCGTTCCCATGACGGCATGTCAAAATACTCAATTCAACGCTTCCCGCTCTTCGGGCCCCTTTTTTTTATTGGTCACCCACTGATGTGTGCGTGGCCGTAAAATCCGTACAGGGATCGTGGTGGGAGATGACGTAACTGCGTAAATTAGAATAAGCATGTATAGCGGATGTAGAATAGGTGAATTTTGGAACAATTTGAGGTTATGTTAACATTTTTCGAAGAAATGGCTTATTTTTAACAAATATCCCACCTAACACAGTTACCAGCCTGAGTAGTCACATGCTTGTAACAAGGTTCAGAAAACCAGTCACTAGTGACTTCCTCGATGGTCACCCAGTGACAATATATTTCCCACTCAAAGCAGTAACATGTTACAAGTGAAGCAGGTAAAATTATCCCGCCAGAGTAATCACATGCTTGTAACAAAGTGTTATTTCAAAAAATAACGTTCAATGACAGATTATCCTCAAAATATACAGCGTTTCGGAATAAAAAGTATTAATACTCTTACAGAAACGTTAGAATGGGATATAATTACGTGATTAATAATTTTCGGGAAAGTGATATAATATTATAGACTTCCAAATTAATGAAATAACATATGAACACATATTTTGTAAACGAAATAGCCGGACCCAAGTTCGATTCCTGCTGGAGGTGGATTTTTCATCGAATTTTTCTGTTTCAGGTTCATCAAGATTTTAAATCACGTGAATTGTTCAAATTAAATATTCATAATAATAACAATGTTAATAATAATTAAGGCTGAAAGAATCCACTTGCTCATTCAGGAAAATATGTGCAACAGTTGAAGTACGAAGCCTTTTATTGCATTCACGCATGGTTTAGGCCAAAGAAATATTTTTTTGAATCAGTGGGATATTTTTTTGCTTCAAATATTTAAAAATTTGGTGTGGAGAAATGGGTTTTCGAGCCTATAAACTATTTGCTTGTCTTAAAAATATATTTCTTTCCATCAATTCACATTTCCTCATTTCAAAGAAATATTCATTCCCATTCATGGGACATTCATTTGGAACAAAGAGTCATTTACTTGGTTTAAAATGTATATTTTTATCTTCAATTAATATTTCTTTGATCCAAAGAAATATTGTCCTCCAACCAATAGGTCGTATTTTTGAATCAAACAGTGTTAACTTAATCCTATTAACATTTTTCTGGCTTTTTTCAGTGAAGGAATTCCAATTTCTTTCAATCAATAATACCGTTCTTCCACTCGAATACTGTTTTATAGAATCTGCTAAATATTTTTTTGAAATAGTAGATCGTTAATTCGAACCAAAACTATTTCTATTCTCATCAACTGTCATTTCTTTGTTGTCGAGAAATATTTATTAAAGTGTTCAGTACGATTCTTTGAAACAAGAAATCAAATCTTTCAATTAAAAAAACATTTATTTTATCCGACCGTCATTACTTTCAATTGAGAAAACATTTCTCAGAATTTATGTTATATTCGATCATATCGAATGACTGATTTTTAAATCCAAATCTCTAATTTCATTCAGTTAAAGACATCGTCCATTCTAATGGTAACTCCTCAAGCAGAAACTTCAAAGGTAAATCATTTCAGAAATTGCTAACTTTCATCATTTACCGACGCGCACCGTGCACCTTCAAAGTAACTGTTAGGTGCATCCGCCAAGACGGCGCAGTTATCAGCGCATGTTTTTCACATGTTCTGATATTCTCTTATTTCATTAGATCGGCAATCTCCCTCCTTATCTCTGGTTCGAAAGATGGCCGTGCGTGTATTAAAAAGTCAGATAATGATGCCAGAAGTGTCCAATTTGCGTCGTGACATGCATAATCTGTTTATTGCCGCATAAAGTTTAAAAATACAAATTAATAATATTAAACAGCAAAAATTGAATTGTTTATAGTGGCATTTTGCACTTAAAAGAATTTGTTCATTTGTTTCCTGAAAATAGTCGTAAAATAATTGTTCGACATAATTACAAGTGTTGAGGGTGACAGATGGCGAGGTTATGAGTGTACATAAAAGTAGACAGGGTGCTCATTGTTTTGGAGTTTATTTCTCAGAAGGAGAGTGAATAAATAAAAAAGTATATTATCATAGGTTGATTGTGGACAAATGAAAAAATATAAATGTTCACTGAAAATCAGTTGAACAGTACATTGTTTATTTATAAAAACGAAGCGAAGTGAACGTTTTAATTGACTGCATTTGACGATTGTACATCTGTGAATTGTGAAGAAGTTGTTTGAGAAATACGTGTTCATGTTTAAATAGCATGTAAATTATTAATTTCTTAAGAAGGAATGTTTATTTTTCCCCTGTAAATATTCGGAAAATAATGTTTCTTCATAAAGACCAGTGCTGAGGGTGACAGATGGTGAGGTTATGAGTGTACATAAAAGTTGACAGGGTGCTCATTGTTTTGGAGGTTATTTTTCAGAAGGAGAGCGAATAAATATTTTAAATGACTCTCACGATAATTCCAACTATTTCCAGAGAAGAACAAACTTTTTTCAATAAAAATTACAATATTGTTCAATACATACGAATCGTAATATTTAGAATTAAATAATAACAACTTTTCCGAATGTCTACACAATTTCAAATAATGAAGGAAAAAACAAATTCCAATTTTTTGCAAAAAATTGTTTACAACATTTACAATTGTTGATGGTTCATAACAATTGTGATTAACAGTCACTCTCACTATAATTTAAAGCATATTCATGCGCAAAAAAATGTTTTTCAACAAAAATTACACTATGTGGCTGTTTGTTAATGTCATTTGTTCATAAACATCAAAACTGACAATAATCAAATTATTTGCATTGTGGGAGTACTCTTACGCCGATTTAAAATGATTTTCATTAGATGAAAACCGCTATTGAAGAGTAAATAATGATTTTGTGAAAAATCTCGATTTTCTCATACTTCAAGTAAACATGTAATAAATAAACAAATCAAAATGCAAGAATCTCTGTCCAAGGTGCTCTCGGAAATTTAGCGCCCTTTAATTTAAAAAAAATTATTTGCAGATTGGGGCAAAATTGAAGGCTGTACACCTTTTGAACGTAAAAAATGCATTTCCTCCTATACCGCGTTATATCTTGGCATACTAGCGTGTGTACTTCAGCATTTCTATTATTACTGTAAATATTAACCGATTTTCAATAATCTTTTTCTTCACTTCCTTGAAATTATACGAATAAAGTATTTCTGCTAATTAAAATTGAATCACGCGATGCTTTCATAATTTCAGTTTCTTGAACCGGCCTGTATCTCATAACAATGAAAGGGTGATTCATGGTTGATTATGAACCAATCTATTTAGATTATTACATTTTCCAATTAGGAAAAGAAACAATCAAAAATTTAATGTAAAAAGGAAAGTGTAAGCAAGTCAATTTTTTAAGGCCAACAGGCTGAAGAATAAACGTTTATACTACTACTACTACTATAGTAAGCGAGTTCCTATACCCTTGGGTGTAAACGAAAGCTGAGTCTTTTATAGAGGTTTATGTAGAGCAAATAGGGATTTGTCCCTAAGGTTATTAAAAATTCTTATTTAACAAAAACTATGAGCACGATTCAATTATCTGATTTTGCTTAGATATTTTGAGCCAACAAGGAAAAAATGCATTGAGCCATTTTTCTGAAAATTCAGATTTTGATTTTTTTTAATTCAAAATTTCAGTCATAGTTACATTATTATATGTGAGATATGTAGTGAAAAAGTTCCTATAAACTTTTGTGTAAAACGAAAATTGGGTCTTTTATAGAGGATTTTGGAGCCCTATTTGTGCTACACAGAATATCTAACTTAAAATATTCTGGAAAAATGAGCGAATTAAATCCTGCGATGAACTTACGTTGAGTAAGAAGTTTAAGTTGAAGTTGGTTGAGGTCCACCGTGACGAGCTAGTCGGAAAAATCACTTCACTTCACAATAATCTGAAAATGCAAAACACTTGACACTATATGATCACTTGTTTGAATTACCCGCACGAAAAGCGAGACTGTACTGAAAAAGAGAAAGCTGAATGCCGCCCAGTTAACCGAGTGAGCTACTAAACTAACACAACTGCCGCTTCACATTATCCACTAGGAGCTGGGTGTAATTGTGTGCCGTTCTAGGTCCGTCGGATTTTTTTACTGAATATTGTGCAAAATGTTCTGCTGATTACAAAAAAGTAGGTTGCCCCCCCCCTGCAAAATTTGGAGGTTTCGAGATATTCGCGTTTTAATTATTTTTTAATTAATGCAATAGTCCTGTTGTAATTTGAGGTTTTTCGAAAGTTATTATGTCAATTTTGAGGTTATGCCATTTTACATTGACAGTTGAATTTTACAAGAGGAACGTAAAAGTACACTGTCAGAAAGTGACGTTACGGGAATTTTCCTGTCTGCATGCGATTTTAAAGTAGCACATTAATTTTCATATATTGCAGTAAAATTATCAAGTTAATCACTGGTATTTTGATGTCCACTAATTAATGCGGTAATTTTCAACCAATTTTTTTTACAGTGTAGCTGTCCGATCTGGCATGCGCCATAATTTCCATGTCACAGCAATTTCATTTGTTCTACCAGACTTTCGTTCAGTTTCGAAGTAGTTGCTTCCCATCTAGAAGTATTTAATCTGGTTGGTAAGTCAGGTGAAGATGGCGCTGTGCAACACTTCCTACCAGGGGGATGGCTCTCCTATAAAGGCCTGTACAATAAATGTGTCATGAGATTTGAAGACGGCCGAGTGGCGGCTCTGGCTGTACTTTTAGGCCGACAATTGTTCAAATGCATGGGGAAAATACAAATTTAATTTATTTTAATTGTTAAAATACGTTTTTTGCATACATTTATCTCGGGAAAATATTTTGTAGCATATTAAATATCCAATAAATTAACAAATACTAATAAAAAGAGAAGAACCATATTTTTCGGATTAAATACGAATACACTTTTCACAGAGTACCAATAATAATTATAAAAAGTGAAAATTACATTTTTATCCTTGACATATGTAAATATTGTAAACTGAAAATAGTAAATTTCAATTGAATTTTATTTTTATTGACATTTATGATGATTATTGAAAATATAAATTAACGCTTAATTGAACTAAATTACAAAAATTTATATTTATTTTTTTAGAGCTAGAAAATAATTTATTTTGTTTCGTTATAAATATTTTGAAATAATTTTCAATTTTATCTTAAACCGCTTAGGGGTTATTCCTTCGGGACCATCCCTGGACAATTGTCCGCGACTGCTTATTAATTATTGTAACCATATTGTGCAGAAACCCTTGGTACAGGGACCCTCTATCCACAACCCGAGGACGCATTCGGTGGCTTTGTCATAGGCCCTTCGGCTCGATTCCTGAGGAATGAAAACCGATATATATATATATATATGGCCACCCATCTCACGGTTGTGAGACGTGGCCTTGAATGGGATTTACTGCGGTCATACTGGGAGCCGATGTCATTTTTTGGATGACAGTTGCTCCCAGTGGGACCCTGCGATGGTTGTTAACCTTTAGTTTTTAATTATATATATATGTGCTGATCTACGTAAATTTAATATTTTAGTGCAGTATAAAATTCCATTTATTTGTATCCATTGATCCTCTAAACTCCAAATCTGCTGCTCACTCACGAAATACATAATTCAAGCCATAGTACTTCCTGCACGGAGAGAAAAATCTAGGCATTGCGTGAAAATTTGTCACGCTTTTATAGCAAGCATTTCTCCCGGAATACATTCATGGATGCTTCTATTAATCGCACGTACGATGCAACACCACGGAAAATAAGCACAGCTCACATGCAAAAATACCAAGATAAAATATAAAAATATATAATAAATAAAAAAATAGCCTAATGTCATACTTCCCAGAGGTCTGAAAAATTGCAAATGTTCTACCTTTTCATAAGGCAGGAAAGGACAAACTTTTCCCTGCAAGCTATAGACCAATTACTCTTTTGCCTACTCTGGGCAAATTATTTGAAAAAATTATATATAATAGGATAAACCTTTTTGAAGAAAAGCACAAACTACTAATTTCGGAACAGTTTGGTTTCAGACCAAAAAGAAACACCGTCGCGCAATTAGTAAGGGTAACAAACTTTATTCACTTGTCTTTTATCAGATGTTATGACAAATCTTGTCCGCCACAAGAGCATAAGCTCTTTTATGCATCTCACTATTTCTGGATGCACCTCCAGGCACTCAAGGAGTTTGATAAGTAGCTCATGGTTCGTGTTATCGAATGCCTTACGGTAGTCAATCCAAGCATCAATACAAACAATATAATTATTTATTATTAAGATATTTATTATTGTATTCTTAATATTTTTGCTATGTTTGCTATTTTTATATTATACAAAAAGTACATTCAATGACAAAAATTATGGTTAAACTTGCAGCACTTTACGCGATCAACATTTTTAACAATAATGAATACTAATTATTATATTTTTTAACTTTTCATTGCAATAATTATAATTGATTTATTATAATTGTTTCTTGTATTTGTGATTGATAATTATTGAATTATTATCTCCTTTACAATTAATAATTAATTAATTAATTCGTAATTAATATTTCATAAATAATTATTTTATTTGTAATTATTAACTATTTATTAGAATTTGTAATAATATAAATAATAAAACCATTACTTTACCAGACTGTGCACAACAAGTACAAATTATTTATAATGATTTCTGTAATAAAAAGTACAATACAAGAAAATTGTTTAATTCTCTCCGTTCTTTCCAAAATCGATAGTGTGAATAGTATGGGATTATAATTCTTCAAATATCTTATAAAGAAGCATTTTACATTTTTTAATGGCACGCTCTTTTACATTTTATACTCTTTATACTTATAAGTTATATGTTCCTGATTTTTATTTTAGCTTTATACGATTATTTATGAGACTGTTTTCAAGTTTTTTCTGCATTTAAGGGCATATGATACTTCGTCGTGTGGTAAATTGGGTTCAGTTCCCCCGGGTTTTTGTCCACAAAAATTAAAAATTTTAAAAAAATTGCCGTTAAGTGATGAAGGACACAACGTTATAAACAAAAGAAAAACAGGCTACGTAGTTTATGGACGACCCCTTATAGAATTTTAGAAATGACAACCGGCTTTTACTGTAGGCAGGGCCGCATTCAGGGATCTGTGGGCCCTAGGGCCGGTTAAAATGTGGGGGCCTTTTGTAATTCCTTACTGCCTGCTAGAAAAAAAGAAAAGGTCATTGAAGTAGGAGCCGATGTAGAAGTGTGTCAATGTTGCAGCGATTTTGATTTACTGACTAGTTACATTTTTGGGGGCCCCTTATTTGTGGGGGCCCTGGGGCCATGGCCCCACTGGCCCCGTACTAAATTCGGCCCTGACTGTAGGACTTTCTTCTATTGATATGTATCGTATCAGGTACTTTCTTCGGAACTCTCATGGGATCCCAATAAGACTTTTTTTATTTGGGCATGAAAAGTATTGGAAAATATATTTAAAAACATGACAAACATCCTTATACCAATCAATTAATTAATTAATTACGTAAGGGTGTTTAGGGGGGAGTCCTGAAAATCTTACGAATCTTCACTTGGGGGGAGGAGGGTCCAAAGCATTTCTTACGTAAGTTACCTCTTTCTAACCCGTGTATAAATGTCAACAGGGATCCTACCGGATAGCCCCAGTTTAATCTGGGCGCTGGCCGGAGATACTGGCCGGGATCCGGCTAAAACCGTAACTTGGATTGTCTTTCAGGCTCATTGTAAAGAATACGGTGAACTTCAAATGTAAAATCAAGTTATCAAATTCTTGTGAGGAAATTAGAGAAGAGTTTCGATCACTAATGTTAGAATCTCCTAGCCATTGTTTCAATTTGGAAACCACGTGGTGATTTGAGGTTAGGAAGTAGAAAAGGAAAAAATGAATACACAACACTATACTTTAATGCCACACATCGTGAGGTGCATAGAGAGATTAATGCCGCTTTGGAAAACCAGATTTACAATCTCATCTGGAAAACATCGCACTTCGCCATTCCGAAGGGTACCTCTGCGGCGAACCTCGAGATCGAAAGCATAAGGTCACTCATGTATTTTACATGGATAATCTTAAGATCTATGCCAAAAATCAAGAGAAACTACATCTAGTTCTAGACATTGTCAAGAGTACGCTCAAGAGATTGGAATGGAGTTCGGGTTAGAAAATGGGACCAAGGTTTATTTGAAGATGGGGAAACTTAGTGGCGTCCCGGAAGATCCTGAGCTCGTTGACAGAAGCGCTATACGACACCTTGGCGCTGGAGAAACCTATACATATCAGGGCGTCCCACAGAGCCGAATTTAGGACGTGACATCTATAAAGGATACTCTCTGATGCTGATACAGACGTCTCGTCCGACAGATTTGGTCTTCCGAACTGTCGGCGCGGAGCAAAGTATCTGCAGCGAACATGCTTGCCGTCCCGGTAGTACTCTATTCAATTGGAGTGGTTCCATGGACGAAGGACGAGCTCAGAGGGTACCAAAAAGTTATGCAAATGAACAAAAGCATGCACCTTAAATCTTCTGTTGCGCGACTTTACATCTCAAGCCGTCAAGGTGGTCGCGGAATACTAAATCTTGAATGTCTTTACGACAGGATTATTCTAGGTACAGCCCAGATAGTCGCAAATGGACAAGACCCTCTTCTTAAAATGGGCAGGAAACACGAAGAAGTGGGCAAAGGCTTATTTCTGTACGAAGCAGCGAAGGAGGCTGCTAAAACACTCGACCTTGACTTCAATATGAGAGATGAGCAAAATGCATAGAATCTTATCCATCTCGAGTACTCACTCCTGAAGGCCCGGATTAAGAAAGCACAGGAGAATCGCGGGAATTATTTGAAAACGTTTATTTACTTTTTTCGAAGCAACACATTTTAAGCAATATGTTCATTAAAAAAAAATGAATGTTTTGCAATAATTTCGGCGAGATGAGAGTGCTAGGCCGTATTAGGTCCGAAAATGAATTTTTTTAATTTTCAATTTTTAATAAATACAAAATTTAAGCTAAAAAACTCTTCCATCTCTAGAAAGTATTTGTTATTTATAGAGGAATTACCCCTAAAATTTATCAAACAAAAATTAATTTCTTTTAACATATTATGAGGCCTAGAATAAGAAAATTTATAATTTCATTACAATTAATGGTCTCAGATGGCTCCTAAAAATTTTTTTCCCTGATATAATGTGCACAGGATTTCTTCTAACATATAAAAAGAATATTCTCCAAAACAATTTTCTTACCTACTTTATTGCATTTTTAATTGCTGAAAATAAGACTATACAAAATGTGTCTTTTTTGTGCATTTCAAAATTCAAGATTTTTTCTGTCTGAAATCGGATTCGAAAATTATTTCCTTCTCTCCCCGTCGAATTTTCCTTCTAGCCACTGGTTATAGTATTAAATTGTTGCAAATTTCGAAAACCATCAATTTGTATCACTTTATAATCTTAAAAACACTTAAAAACTGTCCATAAAGATATATAAAAAATGTCCAACACACCCCGCGAGGACGCGAAAAAAAATATCTTCTATTTTAGGTTATTTTTCGTCAGAGAAAACAAACGCCGGTCGCCACCTAAATTGCTGCCCCGATTGAAAACAATGAGGAACATTAGGAATGGAAATATAACCTCTATACACAATAGAAAATAATTTAAATAGATTAACAAATGGTACACCGATTAGGAACGATTGAAAACGATTGAAGTTTTGACAACTGTGAATCGTTCTGAATCGTGTAACAAATTTTTAGTATCAATCAATTGTAACAAAAATGACTACGCTGGACAATTTATTATTGGAAATCTTTTCTATGAAAAAGTCTAGAAATATATTTCGTTGAGACCACTTGATTCGTTCAGCGACAGATTTTTCATCAAGTATAAAGAGGGTAAATGTATTCGACAGCCTGTCGGAAGACATAAAATAGGCGAAGTACCAGAAAATATTGTTTCCTATCTACAATTAGCAAATGCAAAAAGATATACCGGTAACTGCTTTAGAAGAACGTCCGCGACACTTCTATCTGATTCCGGTGCAAACATGTGAATGTTTAAACAGATAGGGAGATGGCGTTCAGACATGATAGCACAGGCTTACATAGAGAATTACATGCATAACAGACAGCTGATTTATGATCGCGTTATTAAAAAAACTACAACAACAAATACTCATTCAAAACCATCGACTAGTGCACAGATGCCCATCTCAAATGAGAATAATGAATTTAGTTACAGTTTGAATTGGTCAGACTTTTTTAAAGATTTCAGCACAAACATGTTTGACGCAATTATAAGTTAGAAAAAAAAGCGAACTCATTTTATTACTAAAATACGCATATGTGACACTTTTTATACATAACAAACTTTTTCTCAGATGTAGTCGTAGAAAATGATTTTGTTACAGCAAATAATAATCAATCACTTGTATCAGTTATAAACCAAAATAAGCCAATGATTAAATCAAATTATAAAAATCAATCGACTGGTGCACAAATGTCCCATTCAAGACCACCGACTAGTGCACAGATGTCCCATTCAAAACCATCGACTAATACACAGATGTCCCGGTCAAAACCAGCAACTAGTGCACAGATGTCCCATTCAAAACCATCGACTAATACACAGATGTCCCATTCAAAACCATCGACTAGTGCACAAGGACAATTACTCGTACCGAATATTTTGGATACAGACGTTGCAGCTCCCTTTTAAGGTCTTGATACCTTTCCTCCGTTTCTTTCTCCTTGGATATATATATACATCTACCCCCCATCTCACGGTTGTGAGACGTGGCCATGAGTGGGATTTACCGCGGTTTTACTGGGAGCCGATGTCATTTTTTAGATGGCAATTGCTCCCAGTGGGAACCTGTGGTGGTTGTTGACCTTTAATTTTTAATTGTGTGTGGGTGTGTGGGTGTGTGTGAAGACCAAAAGAAGGTTTAATTTATATGGAGTGACAAAATTAGGCCCTAACAAAAGTCTAATTTTGTCACTACATATAAATTAAACCTACTTTTTGTTTTCAAACAAGTCTTGCTTTCTAAAAACAAAACAGTTTTTCTGTGATACATATAATAATCAATTATTGTAAAGATCGTCAACTGGAAATTATACAATTAAGAGTACTTTTAATATGCTAAAACGAACATGCTTATTTCTTCATTTTAGTAAAAAGATATAGACCAACAATAAAGTAAAATAAAAAAAGGCTTTAAATTGCTCATCCCAGGACTTTTAATTTAATTTTAAATGGCGCCAAGCAAAAGACATTTTGCTGCCCTGGAAGAAAGTTATCCTGGTCAATGAGTAAACATTTTAGAATTAAAAATTGAAAATCAACCTCAAAATAACTTTACATAGCCCTAGCCCATCATCATGGTGGAGTGGCGTGAGTACCTGAAAATCTTGACAACATTACAATGCAATTGTTAAATAGAAAATACGTTTCGTTTTCATAGAATGAATTCTTTAAATAGAACGCTTAAAATTGGTATTGATATATGGGAAAGAAATCAGTTAAGGTGGTTCGGACATGTTGAAAGAATGAAAGAAGAACGACTGACCAAACAGTCAAATGAAAAACGTATCGGTGGATACTTCCATTCACAAAAATATTGAAAGAAAGTGAATAGCCAGAATATAGTTCGCAAAGACCAGTCCAGGTTTAATGGTTCTAAATTTTTTGCAGTTGGACTCATGTACACGGCACACTCTCTTCACCTAACGCACTCACACATTTAAGCATAAACCACTGTTTCGTGGCACTAGCACCACGCGTCGCTGGTTCCCAAACTAAACCTGAGTACGCCTTCTCCTGCCGTCTCGCTCCTCTTGGCTTGCATTAAGCTGCCCGCTGTATTGTCGCCTCCATACCTGTCTTCCCTCTAAGATTCTATCCTCACCTAAAAAACTATGGTCCCGCCAGTGATGCCCATGCTGACGCCTTTTGCTACTGCGCTTGCGTTTGGAAGGCGCACTGGTTGACCGCAGTTGGCGCGCAATTCAAAATTGGAATTAAAACCAATTCTTATGAGAATACATAAAAAATATTTGAAGACATTTGAAACCATTATTTTGAATTAATTTCTCAACAAATTTCTTCTGAATTTGAATGTTTTGTGAAATATAAGTTATTCTTCGGAAGTTAAGGAAAATAAACTGTTATTTAATAAATATGTGTGTTATAAATTTTTCCCTTTTAAAATCAAAAGTTGTTCAATTTATATACATTCTTATGCATTTTACAATAATTATTTATATAAATTACAAGAATTGTTTTTAATTCCAATTTTGAATTGCGCGGTAACTGCGGCCAACCAGTGCGCGGCCCGAACGAAAGCGCAGTAGCAAAAGGCGCCCAGATTGGCATCACTGGGTCCCGCCTAGGGTTGTAAGTCCATGAAACGTTTCATTGAAACATTGAAAGTTTCATGAAACAATGAAACGTTTCATGTGACCAAAGTTTCTGAAACGTTTCAAAGTTTCACGTTGTCTTTGCTTAAAATTAAATAATGACCGCTCTTGCTCGCTCTGCTCGGTCATGACCGAGCATGCTCGGTCTTGCGCATGCTCGAGCACGAGCAAGGTGGTAAACGTCCATCATTATCTGTTTCATATGTTCTCTTCTTATAATTGGCAAAATAAATGTTTGATAAGAACAAAATGACATACTAATAGAGTGAAGTTAAATCTTTGAAACAATCGAAACATGGTCGTGTTTGATATCAAATTAATCAGCAATGGACAAAAATGTATAATATGCAATCATATTTCGACTTTAACTATTCATTAAAGAACTCTAATTAGGATTAGCGCGTCAGAGTAGCAAAAGAACGCTCCCTCGAACTGTCCGCTCCACTAGCGCACATCTGTCGCATTCCTCGGAAAACCCGAGGCGAGACCGAGGAAGGACGAGACGGGACAAATAATAATTGTCAATTTTGAACATCAATTTTTAACTAAAAAGGAAATAGTTAAATTTCAAGTTTAAAAAATTAATTTTCATGTAAAATGATCAATCATTCACCCACACAATTAATGTTTAACAACGGAGTTCATCATTGAACCAAGTATTTGAATGTTTGAACAAAAACCTTATTTTTAACCGAAAAGATTAATTTTCTACCGAAAATGTCCAAATAACATAATAATTTATTATCTTACCTCCAATTGTTCCATAGAAAATTGTAGACATTTCTCCTTATCATTGGCAAGTAGTTGAAACACCTGTGGATTATTTATACCGCATTCAAAATTTTGTTGATCTAAATTTGTCCATTCTGTTTGAAAACGTTTGAATAGAAGGACATCAGGTCCAGAAGTCGCTCCAAAACTTTCTTCAAATGCTGCTTTTAAACCCAGTTCGTAAATGTGATGACGGCAAGCAAGATTTAGAAGAATTCTTCTGATAGAATGCTGCGTCTTTACAGACACATCTATCGATGAGCAGGTTCTCCCGACATCCTGCTACGCCTTTCTTTGTGCCGCGTTGTTCGTACATCTTTCGCCACACAGGTCCAATTGTACGAACAATCCTATCATTTAGGATAGCTGTGAAGATCTTATACCGTGTGTTCCGACAAGTTGTTGGCCTGTAATTTTTAGGGTCAGCTAAGTTGCCCGTCTTCAGCAGGAGCAACCACTTTCAGCAGGAGCAACCCTTCAAACAACCACTCCGGAATGGGCTCTTCCGACTTTAGATATGAGGTGAAAATTTGGGGCAAATGCTGGTGGGCTGAAGGAAACTTCTTCCACCAGTAGGTCCTAATACTATCTGGTCCCGGAGCGGAGTAGTTTTTCATGCCGCTTAATACGTTTTTCACCTCCTTGTTAGTGATAGGTAGGCATTCCTCCTCAGTTGATATGAGGGCACTGCACAGCTCCTTGAAGCTATTTATATTCTTTGAGTGTTCTTTCAGTGTATGCTGGACTTCGCAGACTTCTCTCCAAAATGCCACGACCTCCTCTTGCGTGGGCGGGTGGACGACAGTAACTGGAGGGTCTTGGAAGTGTCGAGATGGGTCAGACAAAAACTGATAATATTCTCTGACCCACCTCTCCCTCCGCTCTAGACTTCTCGTAGCGTTAGATATTACTTGTATTCTGTCAACAATATGCTGTCTGATGGTCAGTAGCTTTGACTTGTTGAGTGTGTAGTGACAGACCCGCAGTTCGTGCGCGAACCGTCGAACCTTGGCAGTGAAAGTCCTACCAGATGTTATGTAGTCAATCATACACTGAATGCGGGAAGCGTACTGCCTGGCCCAGCCTATCTTTGTGCTGAGTTGATGCATTCGTCTTTTGGTCTTATGATCAACCGTTACATTCTCATCTCAATGAGAAGGTATTGTTTTTATGTGAAAAATGACTTTCGCGGATTCAATCAAATGTCGACGTTTCGAGGCCCCCTGAATCAGAAAAAACGGTTTTTACGAAGGTGTCTGTCTGTCTGTCCATCTGTCTGTATGTCTGTAGTTTGTAGTATCGTGTAGGAACGATAACTTTCAAAAGATTGATCAGATTAGATTGTGCTTTGGCACACTTTTTGAAAGCCTGAGAAGAAAGAACGAGTTCGTTAACAAGCTATTCTGGATCAAAATTCAAAAAGTGAGCACATTTTTAAAATTTTTTAGACCACTTTTTTTAAAATTTGACAATTCTATGTACAGTTATTAGTGGTACTCGAAAAGACTAACAATTTATCTCAGTAGAATTTTTTGATAAAATGAAAATGATCAGAGTTATAGCATTTTCAAAATCCCAAGAAACAAAATAAAATAAATATTTTAAGCCGAAAAACGCATGATATGAAAAAGTCATATCAAGAAAAACTTTTATTTTGCGAGACCTACAAGATTATTATAACAACTTTTTGAATTTTTACGAAAAATCGAAAATTCGAATTTTGATCGCACGAAAAATTATGAAAAATTCCATTTTGCGGTCAAACTATGCAAGTTTCAAAAACAGATTAAGATAAAAAAATCGTGCAACCAAAAAAGATCTACAAATTTGTTACTAATCACTTTTTGATAGGGCCCGTAGTTTTTGTTTTATTCATGAAAAATAACATTAAAAATAAAAAATTCAATGTTTTGGAAGACGACACAAGAAAAGAAAAAAAAAAATAATAAGCAAACTTTTTCACTCAAAGAGGATGTACAAATTAAGTTAAATTTTTTAAAAATGACACAAGAGACGAAAAAAAATGAAAAGACAAAAGTTGTTCAACCAAAAAATTTACCGCGATTTCGCTGGGAGCGGGTGCAATTTTTAAGATTAGCACCTGTTCCCGGCGAAATCCTGCGGTTGTCCTCATGACAAACTTTCAATCATATATATATATATAGTTCCGATTCTTTTGGAATGGACCTGAAGGGCCTATGACAAAACCACCGAACGCGTCCTCGGATTGCGTATAGAAGTTCCCAGTTCCAACGGTTTCTGCTGAATATGGTTACAATAATTAATAAGCAGTCGCGGACAATTGTCCAGGGATGGTCCTGAAGGAACAACCCCTAAGCGGGGGCGTAGCAACCGTGCCGAAAGCTGAATGGCACCAGGGTGAGGTGTCTTAAACGGTGACTCTGGGATACCCGGCGACCTCTTAGAGTATGTAGCCTTATCCTTGCACGCAGGGCTCTAGAAGGATGGACGAAATCTTTCCCTAGTTGATCGTGGGAACAACAATGACACCACCAAAACACCAAAAAGTTGTAGATGCGGTTCAAAACAATCAAACGCGGAGAGCACCCGACAATAGATCGGAAAACAATGCCGATCATCCTAGAGTTCGGCGTGCTGAAAATAATTTAGATGGAAACACGAAGCTGAACCGGCGAAATGCCCACATTGAGTGGACGAATCAACCCAAGGATGACTTGCTAGGCTGCTACGATGCCAGCATTATCGCTGTTCTTCGAGGCTTTATGGCACGTATGCATACTCTGTGGTTCCAAAACCACCCAGAGCTTCAGCATGTTTCGATTCAATCCTTGCGAAATCAACGTGCCTGCCTCTCAAGGAATGGATATTGAAGCGAAGCCCTTCCCCAACCGCTGCTTGATCAAGCTGCAGCTGAAGATGAGAAAGCGACATTAATACCAACCGCGGAAAGCAGGCACCTTCTGAGAGATGATCACGATTTCAGGACAAGTCGACATTTGATTGAATCCGCAAAAGTAATTTTTCACATAAAACCAATACCTTCTCATTGAGATGAGAATGTAAAAAGGTAGCTACTTTTTTGTGGATTGGAACAATTTTATGGGCAACATGCATGGCAATTCGAGAAAAAAAATTCCAATGCGTTTCTCAAACCACCCTAATGTTACACGCATTCATAAAAAATGCAAACTCAATAAATTACACATTTATTCGTATCATTCAAAGGTTACGCAATCATAAATTAGGTTGGACGTCATTATTTTTGAAAAAGGCAAGAATGATTTTGCAACAAAGTAAATGAATCATCCTTAACACAGAAAAAAGTGGATCATTAGAGCAACTCTCTGAACCATTACCTATAACTATTTTAAATTGGAGCGCTGCTTTTAGTCGGTGAATTTTGTTAAAATTACTATTTTGTGTTCTGGTAAGACAAACTGACGTTTTAAAAGAGTATAGGATGAACAATTCGAAATGTAATGTAAAATGTCGATCGACTTGATAAGGTAAAAATTATTCTACATATGATTACTGCACTCAATTTACGATTATTATCACACAATTGCTCGTACATAGACTTACACAGATGATCGCATGCTCAAACGCTTTGAAAAATCACCCCCGCTGGGGAATCGAACCCTACCTAACTACACTGTTAGAAGTTTCTATAGCGATTTTACTATAAATGTAATGGAAGCAATATGCATATACGTGCAGCAAATTTAATATACATCATCTTGTAGAATTAATATACATGTATAGTAAAACACATGGCGTGAAAGTTGAAAGTTCTTTGATGCACCCAAATCTGGTCAAATATTTAAAACTGAAGTAATAACCTAAAATTCATCGATTAAATTCTTATTTATAATCAAAGTGCAACGTACGGGTGGAATTTTCTTCAAAAAGTCTCCCTTTAAAAAATCCGAGTGTTAGCGACTTGTCACAGAATAGTGATCTGTCACATCTCGAACCCCTTTTCCAAGCTTTCCTTTAAAGAATACGCGTGTTAGTGACTGGTCAAAGATGAGTGATCTGTCACATCTCGAATTTTTTCCAGCCCTCCATTCAAAAAAATACTTATCAGCGACTGGTCACAGAAGAGTGATCTGTCACAACTCGAACCCCTTTTCCAAGTCTACCTTAAAAAAATACGAGTGTGAGTGACTGGGCACAGAATAGTGATCTGTCATATCTCGAAGCCCTTTTCCAAGTTTATCTTTAAAAAATACGCGTGTTAGTGACTGATCACAGAAGAGTGATCTGTCACATCTCGAACCCCTTCTCCAAGTCTTCCATTAAAAAATACGCGTGTTAGTAGCTGGTCACAGATGAGTGATCTGCCACATCTCGAAATCTTTTCCAGCCCTCCATTCAGAAAAATACTTGTCAGTGAATGGTCATAGGAGAGTTATCGGTCACACCTTGAACCCCTGTTCCAAGTCTCGCTTTAAAAGATACGCGTGTTAGTGACTGGTCACAGAATAGTATTCTGTTACATCTCGAACCCCTTTTCCAAGTTTCCCTTTGAAAATACGCGTGTTAGTGACTGGTCACAGAAGACTGATCTGTTACAACTCGAACCCCTTTTCCAAGTCGCCCTTTAAAGAATACGAGTGTGAGCGACTGGTCACAGAATAGTGATCTGTCACATCTCGAACCCTTTTTCCAAGTTTCTCTTTAAAAATTCGCGTGTTAGTGACTGGTCACGGAAGAGTGATCTGTCACAACTAGAACCCCATTTCTAAGTCTCCCTTTAAAAAATCCGAGTGTTAGCGACTTGTCACAGAATAGTGATCTGTCACATCTCGAACCCCTTTTCCAAGTAACACGAGAATTCTAGATCAATCTAAAATATCTATACCTTAAACCTATATACCCATCCACACATCACTACTTTTCAACCGAGCAATTCACGCATACCCTGAAAGGGAAACGGCTTAATGATATAATAATAATAATAAATGATGGGCGATAGAGGCAATGTTTCCACTCTCATTTTGGGACATTTGAATGCCAATGGCATAACCAATAATCAACTAGAACTAAAACAATTTATACTTGATCATAATATCGATATCATGCTCATAAATGAAACCAAATTAAAGGAAAAGAAAAAATTTTAAATGCCATGCTATATTTGTATCAGGAAGGATAGAAGCACAGGGGGGACTGGCGGAGGAGTTATGATTCTAATTAAAGATAATATTAAATACCATGAAATTCCAATACAGACTAAAGTCATTGAAGCTGTTGGCATTATGCTCGAGGATAAAACCGCGATAATTTCGGTATATAAAGCTCCACAGCATAAGCTGAGATTGCAAGATTCAAACAGTATTTTTAAAGTATGGAATAAAGTTTTTGTATATGGGGATTTAAATGCTAAGAACACGGCCTGGAATTGCAGAGCTAATAATGCTAATGACAGAATCATCCATGACTATGCTTTTAAACATTTGCTCAGTATTATCTATCCAGATTCCTACACACTATATCCATATAATAGCACAGACTCCCTAGCACTGTGGATACAGGGCTTGCAAAAAATATTGGTTGAAATATAGTTGCTGATGTGATAGAAGAACTTAACTCTGATCATCTACCGGTTCTCATTGTGTTATCTAATATTAAAACCATGACTGATGTTGGGGAAACTTTTCCTAATTATAGTAAAGCAAATTGGGATAAATTTAAAGAAATTATAAACAAAAAACTCATTTTGAGTGGGGGTATTGCCCTTATCTCTACCAGAAGGCTCTGCAATATCACCAGAGTTCAAGGATGATATTCCCGCTGAGTTGATGAGTTGGTATCGACATGAACTGCAAATTTGAGCTCCTTCTGGTAGTGCAGAGAATTTCAAACGCAAGTCGTAGCCAACACCACGAAGTTTAAGATTAGTTGATTGACGCCTTAATTTTTGAAAAGAGCAGTTATTCTAGAAGCATATAATATTACTTAACTGACAAAACTGGCACTAAAGTGTTGCACAAAGATCCTTGGCGTGAGCACTCTAGGGAAGATCGCGCGCCACTTGCTCTATCATGGCATCTTGTTTACGTATCGTTCTATTACTCAAAGAAGAATTAATTTACAACTCTAGAAATTCAGAGTCTTATAAAAAAGATCTCAGCTTTCTTTTAAAAGTATTTTGAAGGAGAAAAAAGTGTAGATATTTGAAAAAGTCAAATTTATTTTTGATTTTCGAAAATTAGGGTGAAATTTTGACTTTTCGAACAAATCGTTATGACCACCAGAAAGTTTGTGAAATAATCTAGCAAAAACATCGGTACGGAAATTTTTTTAAGGCAATAGGAAGAAAGTTACAAATTTTTGAAAGTAAGGCTTTGCTTAAGAAATCAAAAAATTGTACCCCCTCCACTTTGATAAATAGTTTTCAAAATAAATTAATTTTTGGTGTAAGAAGTACTATCTAGTAGGTCTACAATTGGGTCAGTTTTTGGCCCGATCGGACAACTTTCATTTTCTTCAGAAATTATGCCTCGCATGCATGTGAGTGCATATTTGTACTAAATACTGTTCTTACTTTCTTGAACCATTATCCTTACAGCTGACCCCTTTCTTACATTTGCTTTACCTAAGGTTTCTGTTGCATTCTTCCTTACATCGAAATTTCATTCTCTCTCTCTCTATTTTTATTTTACATTTCTTGGAATCTTCACGAATGTTCAATTATTCTTGAAAATTTTTCAAAACTTCTCAATATTTCTAAAACATATTCCAATTTTTTCCAAATTTGTAGCTGTTCAATGTTTATTTATTCATCAAAATTTGCTTTCGTTTTAAAATATTCTTAAATAATCTGTTTAAATTCAGGTTTTAAAATAAAAATAATTACAAATTTTCCCATGAATATAAGGACAATATTTATATTATCTTAAACCCTTCAAAATCCTTAGAAGCTTCAGAATTAAAATTTTATTTGATATTTACACATAAAAATCCAACATTTGCACTTAGAAATAAAAAATTTTCAATAAGAACAATTATAAATTAACATGATAACGTTCAAACTTTAAGTTTAGCTCTCCGAAATTTTAACGATTCAAGGCTTTCTATTTCAAACTATTCAGTTTCGAATTGTTTAGTTTTGAATATTTTATTTATAATTGTTCATTTAAAATAAACAGTCAAACGTTGCTGACCATTAAAAAATTGTTCTTTTGCTCCATTACAAATTTTCAAATTAAAGTCGTTAGAAATGATGTATTTTAGACTAAAAAAACAGACAGTTTGTAAAGTTTCAATCGGAAGTTTATATTTGATTAACTACTAAGTCTTTCGAATTGAAACAGTTCAATTTTTAACATCAACATCTTTAAATTGTATAAATTTATCAGATTCAGAATCGCCCTGTAAAGTCAATTAATTATTGCTCAATTTCGAATAAACGAACTTAATTAATTTATATTTTGAGTTGATTAACTTAAAACATTTTTTGTCAAAAAATTTCAGTTTCAAAAGATATTAATTCTGTATTGTGTAAGTCTTCAAAACTGCATTTTAACATTCTTTTAATTGAAAATGTACCCTTAAAAATGAAGATGTAATTAGATTGGCCTTTGGTATACGAAGAAAAAGGTTTGTAAAGTAAATGGCAGTATGCCCAGAGGCAAACCGCGGAAAGGATGGGTACAATGTGTAAATGAGACCTTAATCCGAAAAGACATAAGAAGCCATGGAAACAATGGACTAATGCAACTATTTAGTTGAAGATTCAATAATTTTGTTAAAGTTATCCTTTTTGGTTAAAAATTTAACTGTTTTGTTGAAAATTCGTCTTTTTGGCTTGCAAATTCAAGTATCTTAATAGGAAATTCACTTCTTGTCTAAAACTAATATTATGATATTGATTAGTCAAACCCAAATATTTTTTTGGATGAAAATTCAATTTTTTGTTTTGTTTGAAAATTCGTCTTTTTCATTTAAAAATGCATCTGTTTCGGTAGAAATCTCATCTTTCTAGGATGAAAATGCAAATGTTTGGTTGCAAATTAAACTTCTTCGCTTCAGGATTCAACTATTTTGTTGAAAATTTTGTTTTAACCACTTTGTCAAGAAATCATTTTTTTACTTGATGATTCATACTTTTAGTTGAAAATGAATACCCTTGGTTGAAAGTTTAACTATTTTGGTGAAAAGTAATTTTTCCTAATTGAAAATTCAACTGCGTCGGTAAAAGTTGAACTACTTTGTTGAAATTATTTTTTGGCTTTTTGCTTTGTTTGAAGGAAGGTTTATCTCTTTGGTTGAAAATTTAACTATTTCCTTGGAATTCCCGTTTCTGGATGAAGATTACATTTTTTTTAATATATTAAAAATGAAAATATTTTTTTATAAAATGAAAAATTGACTACCAAAAATTACGTAATGAAGTATTCAAAGTCACAAGGCCAACTAACTTTCCTTTCTGAAACGAAAACTCTCAAAGCATAGCCAGATTTTTGAAATAGTTCCATCCCACTTTTAGGAGAAGTCTAGAGCGGAGAGAGAGGTGGGTCAGAGAAAATCAACAGTTTTTGTCTGACCCATCTCGACTCTTCCGAGACCCTCCAGTTACTGTCGTCCACCCGCCCACACCAGAGGGGATCGAGGCATTTTGGAGAGAAGTCTACGAAGTTCAGCATCCACTAAAAGAACACTCGAAGAATATAAATAGCTTTAAGGAGCTGTGCAGTGCCCTCATAAGATCTGAGGAGGAATGTCCACCTATCACTAATGAAGAGGTGAGAAAAGTATTAAGAGACATGAAGAACTATTTCGCTCCGGGACCAGATGGTATCAAGACGTACTGGTGGAAGAAGTTTCCTTCAACCCACCAGCATGTGGCCCGCATTTTCACCTCATATCTGACGTCGAAAGAGTCTATTCCGGAGTGGTTCGTGGAAGGGCGCACAGTGCTCCTGCCGGAAACGGGAAACTTAGCTGACCCTAAGAATTACAGGCGAATAACTTGTCTGAACACACTGTATAAGATCTTCACAGCTGTCGTAAATGATAGGATTGTTCGGACAATTGGACCTGTGTGGCGAAAGATGTACGAACAACACGGCGCAAAGAAAGGCGTAGCAGGATGTCGAGAGAACCTGCTCATCGATAGATGTGTCTGTAAAGATGTAGCATTCTGTCAGCGTTACTTATCGATGGCTTGGATTGATTGCCGGAAAGCTTTCGATTCTACATCCCATGGACTTATCATCTGTCTGTTGGAAAGCTTAAAGGTTAATCCACACATCGTGAGGTGCATAGAGAGATTAATTCCGCTTTGGAAAACCAGATTTACTATCTGATCTGGAAAACATCGTGCGATCACTAACAGTGCCACCTTTCAGAGAGGTGTGTTTCAGGGCGACACCATGTGCCCTCTCCTCTTTTGCCTCACATCGCATGAGTTGGACAACTAGATAGTATGTGTCCCAGATGCTCGGGGTGTGCATGACACGCTCTGCAGCTATCATCGGGAATGTCTTGGCTTAAAATGTGGCGACGGCATGCTAAATCGGACATGACACCATCTTGACATGCCAAAATGAATCCCTCCGTGTCCGACATCAATCCGGGTGATTTAGGGAAAGCAAATGGTATCTCATACGACATCGACAGATCCTCCACATTTCTGTGGGAGATGCTGTGCATCTTCATGTCGAGGATCTGTTCGCGGAAGTTTTTCTCCTGTGCTTTTTTAATCGGGGCCTTCAGGAGTGCGTACTCGAGATGGATAAGATTCGATGGATTTTGCTCATCCCTGATATTGAAGCCAAGGTCGAGTGTTTCAGCAGCCTCCAGAGCTGCTTTGTACAGAAACGCTCCGTTGCCTATTTCTTCGTGTTTCCTGACCATTTCAAGGTTTGACCGCGTGGGATATAAAGTCGCAGAACAAAAGATTTAAGGTGCATGCTTTTGTTCATGTGCATAACTTCTCGGCACCCGATGTCGAGGGTTCTGAGCTAGTCCTTCGTCCATGGAACCACTCCAAATGAATAAAGTACTACCGGGGCGGCAAGCATGTTCGTCGCAGATACTTTGTACCGCGCCCACAGTGCGGAAGACTAAATCCGTCAGATGAGACGTTTATATCTGCATCGAAGAGTATCCTTCATATATGTCGCGTCCTGAATTCGGCTCTGTGGCACGCCCAGGTATGTATAGGTCTCTCCAGCGCCAGGGTGTCGTATAGCGCTTCTATCAGCGAGCTCAGGGTCCTCCGGGACGCCATTATGTTTTCCTTTCTTCAAATAAACCTTGGCGCATTTTTCTAATCCGAACTCCATTCCAATCTCTTGAGTGTACTCTTTGACAATTGATCATTTCTTGAACAATATTGTAGCATCGTCTCTTTATGTTATAATGGCACAGCCACTGCAACGGAATGCACCTTATTTTTGCCTTTGTATTTTCGGCACCGATAATAGATTCCGCACTAATCATGTCATAAACAGGTGGAAATATAGGATAAATAGTCTTCAAGAGTGCGGAATAACAGTAGTGGGTATCTCTTCTGATGGAGATTCCCGCTTACTGCGAGCTATGCGAATTCAGAGGGACATCGGATTAAGCAATCCTAACTTTGAGCCCATTAATAACGTAAATATTACAGGATTTCATTCAAAAGTACTTCCACCCACCATCTGTACTCAAGACACAGTGCACATAATCACAAAACTAAAATCAAGACTGTTGAAACCATCCATACTGATGCCAATGGGAAATTTTATAGTTTCACCCGCACATTTATACATGCTCTTAAATCAAGTATCAAAAGTTAGGCATTGCTTATCTCAAAGTACTTTGTCGTCAAACGACAAAATGAATTTTCAATCAGCCTTGAAAATTTGTGATTCGAAAGTCTAGAATTTACTCGAAGAGCATATTCCCGGAAGCAAAGCTACTCGCATATATTTAAAACTCATGTACTACGTGTTAAATTCTTATCTGTCAGAGTCGTTAACTATTTCAGACAGAATTTACTATATATGGTTTAGCGTTTTCTTGTTAAGACTCTGGCGAGCATGGATTATTGCTAATCCAAGTTATTCAGTGACGAATAATTGGATTACCTCAAATTCCTACTTATGCATCGAAATAAATGCACACGGACTATTGAACACTGTTTTTCGGTGCATCGAAAACAATTCTGTAGGTATTTTTTTACCGTGGATGTATGGCAGCCAAACTTGCGAGGGCTTCTTCAGAAATCTGCGTTCAACTAGTACAACCTTCCGCTCTAGACTTCTCCTAGCGTTAGATAGTACTTGTATTCTGTCAACAATATGCTGCCTGATGGTCAGTAGCTTTTACTTGTAGAGTGTGTGATGACAGACCTGCATTTTGCGCGCGAACTGTCGAACCTTGGCAGTGAAAGTCCTACTAGATGTTATGTAGTCAATCATACACTGAATGCGGAAAGCGTACTGCCTTGCCCAGCCTATATTTGTGCTGAGTTAATGCATTCGTCTTTTGGTCTTACGATCAACCGTTGGTTTTGTTTTACGGTTTGCATCTGCCAAAGCTCTCGCTGCGTTATAAACACTACAATTGATAGTCCAGTGGTCGGGTTCTTCGGAAAAATCTCCACGAAGCTCGTCATCCAGTTCAGCCAGATTTTTGGGTTTGAGAGGAACCTGAATGTTGATGTTTTTCCGGGTCCTGAAGCATCGCTCTTCCTCGATTGGTTGCCTTCTCGCGGTTGGTCTCAGTGTCGCCTCTCTTCCTCTGTTGCTGGCTTGTTCTGGCTGCGGTTCAGTAGGCGCTCCGCTTATATAACCCCCTTTTCGGAGTTCCTCGACACGGTTTCGCAGAAGATTATGCGAAAAATGCGAGAGCTCTAGGTGTTTCGAGCACCACATAGCATGCAGTCGCGTTATGTAACCTTTTCGTTCAGGGGCAATACTGGTCTCATAGCACTCCAGCAGTTCGTCCCTGAGTCGATCCGTCGACTTAGAAGTAACGAGATTCTGCTGGCCAATTACATTGACTCCATATTGATTGGCTCTCCCAACTCTAGGATAGTCGTCATTGTTGCCCGACCCATTGTCGGGAACCCTGCGCGTTCGATTGATTTGAACCGCACTTACTACAACTATGTTTGGTGTTATCATTGTTGTTCCCACAAGCAGCTAGGGAAAAGGGTACGTCAACAGGCACCATATAAAATCAAAATTTTGAAAAAAGAAAAAATAGGACCTTCATTTTTTTGGATTTCGAAACTTTTTGGGGGGATCGTTTGCATTTATTTAAAAGTCGCCATTTTGGACAACCCTAGTACCCACCTCGAAAATGAAAGCTGTCTGATCGGGCTAAAAATTGACCCAATTTTAGTCCTATTAGATAGTACTCGTCACCCCCTAAAAATTAATTAATTTCGATAATTATTTATCAAATCGGAGGGGGTACAATTTTTGGATTTTTAAAGCAAAGCCTTACTTTCTAATCAAAAATAAATTTGACTTTTATTCAAATTTCGACACTTTTTTTTTCTTTCAAATACTTTTAAAAGAAAGCTGAGATTCTTGCCTATAAGATCCCCAATTTTCAGAGTGGCAAATTAATTCGCCTTTGAGGAATAGAACGATATGTAATATTATATGCTACTAAAATAACTGCTCTTTTCAAAAAGTAAGGCATAACGCAACTAATCTTAAACTCCGTGGTGTTGCCCACGACTTGCGTTTGAAATTCCCTACACTACCAGAAGAATCTCAAATTTTCAGTTCCTGTAGATACCAACTCATCGTCTCAGCGGGAATATCATCCTTGAGCTCTAGTGATATTGCAGAGCCTTCTGGTAGAGGTAAGGTAGATATTGAGGATCATTAAATGATGTCTGAAGATGATGAAGATCAGCTATATGACAGCGAAAAAGATTGAGATGTCTTAGACACCAAATTGCAGTGTGAAAAAAATAGCATGAAGCCGGTCTTGAAGTACTTGGTCAAATCATCGAAAAATTCAATGCCTCTAAAGATCTTCAAGAATAATTTCAACTTCTCTCGCTTGCGCCAAAATCTTGGGGACGAAGGAAACTAATGCAGGCGTTCAATACATCAGAGCGAAATATGTTTAACCACCTAAAAACAAATCATAAAGAGGTTTATGATGAGATAATCAAAGTGATTGAAATGAAAAAATCGAAAAATCGGATGCGTCGATCGTCTGAATCCTGTTCACAGGATCCTTCTACTTCTGAACCGTCTACGTCTTTTGCGAGTGTCGATTCTTCTATCTTTAAAAAAAAGCATGAGAATATCCAAAATTCTTTTGAAGATATTTCTTCCTTCAAAAAAGGGGGTAAAAAGTATGAAGAAATGACTGAAAAAATTTTATTCATGATCTGTAAAGATTGTGAATCTTTTTCAATTGTTGAAAGAGAAGGATTCAAAAAGATGATGAAATTTGCCGTTCCAAAATATGAAATGCCTTCAGGGCAAACGTTTTCGAATCATCTTGATAGAAAATATGAAAATCTTTCAAATAGCTATAAAGAGTTTTTAAAAGAAACAAAGAAAGTGACTCTTACTACTGATGTTTGGACGGATACGAAGAATACTAGGAGTTTTCTCGGTGTGACAGTGCATTTTCGACGAGGAGAAGAATTAATGTCTGGAGTTTTGGGTGTGTACAAAACGGATATGAGACACACATGCAGACACACATGCAGTGGAACTATTTATTGGAAAAAAATTCCATTTATCATGCTGTGCACATACCCTAAACCTAGTTGTACAAGATTCTTTGAAAAAGACAATGGGCTTGCATGACCTAATTATAAAAGTAAAACACGTCGTCACCTGGTTAAAAAGATGCGTAAACGCAAGCGATTTCTTGCGTAAAAAGACAAAGTTGAAATTAAAACAATACGTGGATACGAGGTGGAATTCGGTGTATTACATGTGAAAAAGATTTATTGAGCTTCGAAAATTTGTTAATGAGATAGTTAACGAAATAGCTTCTGCGCCTCCAATGATAACGGGAAGCAAATCCGAAAGTTACGGTGTTCAGACAGTATGTTTGGAGCTCGTCGTCAGGATTTGACCTCCAAAGTATCTTGTGGTATGTGCGGTCTTCAGGATGGATCCAAATACGTCGGAACATCTTCTCAATGTCCGCTGGGAAGACGATCGGGTAGGATCTCCAACGAACTATGACGTCTGGAAGTTCTGTTTGAAGTTTGGGCCCTGAGTGCAGTAGCTCATTTGAAGAAATACCCAAATCAGTTCGCTGAGAAGCATTGAAAACCGGTCTGAATTTCGTACTAGAACTGGTTTCCTTGATGACGCAGTGGTGCGATAAAAAGTAACCCTGAGTAGAATGTAGCTCATCAGGATTAGATACTAAGTCCATCTCACCTAAAACCGCATACTCCTGTATGCTCTGTGCGTACGATTGATGCAGAACAGGATCTCGTCGAAAACGCCTCTCGAGACTCATGGAAATTCTATGAGCGGCAGAACGGGAATCTGCCAGATTCATCGATCGATCCTTGATTGGAAGTCGAATAATGTAGCGGCCATCTTCGGAACGCTGATAAGTTGAGAGAAAAAGTTTCTCACACTCCTTCTCATCAAGAGTGAACTTGGAAGATACAGTTGGCAGATCCACCTGTACAAAAAATCGACGTAGCAGGTCTAACAATGCGTGATCAACCGTTCATTGCAGTCCAACAATCTGTCAAGTAGACGAAGAAGGTTCTTCAAAAAACAGACCAGACAAGATCCAGCCCAACGAAGTTTGCTGAGCAGTAGGCGAACCCAAAGGACCCTTTCGGATTCCTTCCTCAATGACGTATGCGTAAACCTCCGCACCTAAAATAATGTCAATGGAGCCACCCCGATCGACAAGTGGATCCGCCAATTCCAGCCCCTGAATGTGGAGCCAATGATCCGTAGAATAATGCCATATTACTTTAGCATCACTTTAGCATTACGCTGTAGCGTAATGCTTGCGTTCGGCCGGTCCGCCAGGGTTGGGGGATGCTCTTTATCCATTTTGGCTGTAAAGTATGATATAAAAGAAAAAAGTTTGATGTTCATTAAAAGCATACAAATATTTGGGTGTGTCACTTTGAGGTTAGAGTCTTCTTATAAACAGAGTGAATTAAAAGTGCTTTTGATGCTGCTAGATAATTTGTTCAAATTTGAAATATACTATTTAAAAATTCTCTGAAGTAATTTTTACGAAATATTTTGTATTATACTATATAGGAAAGCATTTTGCGCGATTACATACGATTACATACAGGAACCTGAGTACGTTCCTGTACATGCACGTGTACAGGAACCTCCAAAGGAAACTGTCAGGTTCCTGCTCAGGAATTTTCAGCTGAGATACTGTGTTCAAGAGATTGAATTATAATATATATATATATAATTGAAAACTAAAGGTTAACAACAACCGCAGGGTCTCACTGGGGCCACTGCCATCCAAAAAATGACATCGCCTCCCAGTAGGACCGCAGTAAATCCCATTCATGGCCACGTCTCACAAACGTGAGATAGGTGGACACAGGACTTTAAATATGAGATGAATATGCGGGCCAAATGTTGGAGTATAGAAGTAAACTTCTTCCATCAGAAGTTCTTGATATAATCTGGTCATGCACCGGAGCAGTTCTTTCTGCTCTAAGTGCTTTTTTCACCTCTCCGGCAGTGACTGATGCACATTCCTCCTCAGATTTTATGAGGTTGTCGCAAAATTCCTTGAAGCGGATGATATTGTCAGTATCTTCTATCAACTTTAGTGTTTTCGGGATCTTGTATACCTCTCTCCAAAAAGTCTCTACCTCGTTGGGCTTGGGTGGATTTTTGTGTTTCGTATGAACAGTATATTTTAATTATCGAGTGCGAAGGACACATAACGGTAGTGTACGAAACAAAACTTTTCCGTCGCGAAACATATACTTTTGTGAATGAATGTGAACAAGTGATTACTCTAGGACTCGAATCAACATTTGTATTCCATGGGAGATATACCGCAATTCGCACATGGAAACAACGTGTCTTGTTAATGAGTGAAGGTTTAGAATAGACATTCCATTACAAATTGACGGTAGCGAAAGAGTATCAAAAGTAACTAATAAACAATATTACTCTTGAACAAAGTGTCGATAAAATTTGTGCAGTGTAAACATCGGCCTGAGTGAAAAATATTATTCCCCAGAAAGTGCGCGCATTAATCTTATATGACCAGCCAATTAAATTTCAAGATGAGTAAGACCGGTCTACGATCGTCGCGTAGTGCAAAAAAATTCATGGACGAAAACAGTAGCGAACGAGAGGACTTGGATCAAACGCTGAGACCAAGCAGCCCCGAAAACATGGACGATGCTCGAAGCACACCCTCGGGTGCGATCAATTCCAGCTCGGAGCAGGCGTTGTTCCTCATTAACCAGAGATTGGATGAATTGGAGAAAAGGACTCAAAGATTCATCACCGAGGAAAGGAGGTAGCGAGAACAACAGGATGCGTCATGAGAGGAGGCTCTCGAACAGACATTGACCGCGCTGGAAAATAGCGTGAGTCGGTCCTTAGAAGTAACGACCGCCATGACACAGAATCTCGAGGAGAGGGAGGCCCGCATGCAGACATAGGTCAACCGCCTCGAGACCGCCCAAACAAGAGTGGTGGAGAGGATCACCGGTAATCATAATCCCAGAACCTTGGAACCACCGAACGACTGGTGGCTTATAATAAAAAACGAAATAACCGACCTTGATAGTTTCGCATTCCAGATGAGATTGTAAATCTGGTTTTCCAAAGCGGCATTAATCTCTCTATGCACCTCACGATGTGTGGATGAACCCTTAAGATTTCCAACAGACAGATTATGAGTCTATGGGAGGTTGAATCGAAAGCTTTCCGGCAATCAATCCAGGGCACCGATGTGTAACGCTCATAGGATGCTGCGTCTTTACAGACACATCTGTCGATGAGCAGGTTCTCCCGACATCCCGCTACGCCTTTCTTTTAGCCGCTTTGTTCATACATCTCTCGCCACACAGGTCCAATTGTCCGAACAATCTCATCATTTAGGATAGCTGTGAAGATCTTATACAGTGTGTTCAGACAAGTTATTGTCCTGTAATTCGTAGGATCGCCCGTCTTCGGCAGGAGCACTATGCACCCTTCTACCAACCACTGCGGAATGGGCTCTTCCGACTTTAGATATGAGGTGAAAATGCGGGCCAGATGCTGGTAGGATGAAGGAAACTTCTTCCATCGGAAGGTCTTCATACCATCTGGTCCCGGAGTGGAATAGTTCTTCATGCCTCTTAATACTTGTTTCACCTCCTTGGTAGTTATAGGTGGGCATTCCTCCTCAGGTTTTATGAGGGCACTTCACTCCTTGAAGCTATTTATATTCTTCGAATTTTCTTTCAGTGGATGTTGCACTTCGTAGACTTCTCTCCAAAATGCCTCGACCTTCTCTGGTGTGGGCGGGTGGACGACAGTAACTGGAGAGTCGAGATGGGTCAGACAAAAACTGTTAATTTTCTCTGACACACCTCTCTTTCTCCGCTGTAGACTTCTCCTAGCGTTAGATGGTACTCGTATTCTGTCAACAGTATGCTGCCTGATGGTCAGTAGCTTTGACTTGTTGAGTGTGTGATGACAGACCCGCAGTTCGCGCGCGAACTGTCGATGGATGACCTGAAGATCTATGCCTCTGGTAAAGGCAAACTTCAAACTGCCATAAATATCGTCAAGAAGTACACAGGACAGATTGGGATGGACTTTGGATTGGATAAATATGCCAAAATTCATCTGAAGAATGTAAAGATTGTTGGCGTTCCCAAGGACCCTGAGCTTGTGGATATAAGCGTTATTAGACATCATAACACTGGAGAGACCTATAAATACCTGGGCGTGCCGCAAAGCCGCATTCAGGACGTAATATCAGTAAAGGAGTCCCTCCGAAGCAAATACAAGCATCTTCTTCGACAGATTTGGTCATCCAATCTGACGGAGTTGAACAAGGTATCTACGACTAACATGCTTGCCATCCCAGTTCAAGTCTACTCGTTTGGGGTGGTTCAATGGACGAAGAACGAGCCTAACCCATAACTACACGCTAAGCGGTACTCCGTACCGCATTTTCTCAATTTCTGGAAATGCTCGGCTAATATTCATTGGTTGACTTTGACTGCTTCTAGTATTCGTTATTCAGACCATCCTACAGATAGTGCACGTGTTTCTGGTCCCTTTAGTCACATCATCTCAATTAAATGCAAATTTTTACTTTGTCAATCAGTTCTATTAACAAACTCCAAGACAGGAAATCTATTATACAGGCCCACAAAAAAAGTATCTTGAGCGAGAGGTCAGAGTGTGATATCTATATGTATTTTGGAACGCTGAATACGAATCTGACATTCAATTCATCCGGAAAGATGAATTATATACCCAGGATAATTCCATGTATGGACAACCTGCTTTTCTAGAAAATTTTCCGCGTCTAGGGGGAAATCCTGAAGTTCTTGTAGAAAACTAATATCAGATTTGTATTCAACGCATCAAAATACATAAAGGTATCATGCCATGACCTACTTCCAGACGATAGCCGCACGCTATTTGAGGAAGAATGAAATTTATGTTGCGTGCAGTTTCGTTGATATAGGGATTATGATAGATAGCATTTTGTATAAATAAGTTTTAGGTTATATGATAGGTTACATTGTGTTTCTTTCACACTTAATAAACAAAAGAGGAAAAGGAAATTACAGTTATCATTTTGAACCTGGCTATTTCGTTAATATAACTTCTTTAATTTAAGGGAAACAAGCACATAGTTATAAAGGGCATAGCATACTAATTTTCGATTCTCATTTGCAGCACTCAGTGTCTAAGATAACTGCTAATACTCATATTCAGTTCTGTTTTTCACAATACTCATTTGCAGGACTTATTATCTACGCTAACTGTCAATGCTGATTCTCATTACTAATTTGAAGTAATCATTTTCTAAGCTCGCTGTCAATACTCATATTCACTACTGATGCTCAATACTCCTTTCTCAATACTCATCTCGCTATACTCATTATTTCAATACTCATTCCCTCATTACCCATTCCCCAATACTCATTCTCTCAATACTCATCCAGCTATACTCATTATTTCAATACTCATTCCCTGAATGCTCATTCCCCAATACTCATTCTCTCAATACTCATCACGCTATACTCATTATTTCAATACTCATTCTCTCAATACTCATCCCGCCATACTCATCCCGCTATACTCATTATTTCTATACTCATTCTCTCAATACTCATCCCGCTATACTCATTATTTCTGAACTCATTATTTCTATACTCATTATTTCTATACTCATTATTTCTATACTCATTATTTCAATACTCATTCTCTCAATACTCATCCCGCTATACTCATCCCGCTATACTCATTATTTCTATACTCATCTCAATACTCAAACCGCGAAATGAGTATTGCGGTTTCTATACTCACTTCAATACTCAGGAATTCACGGAATTCATAGTATTCAAGGAATTCATAGAATTCAAAGAATTCAAGAAATTCATGCAAATCAAGTCCTACATGGAATCCAAGGAATTCATGTAATTTCAAGGAATTCACGGATTTCATGGATTTAATGTAATTCATGTAATTCAAGGAATTCAAGGAATTCATGGAATTCAATGAATCATGGACTTCAAGGAATGCATGGATTTCAGGGAATTTACGAAATTCAAGAATTTGCGTGTCATTCAAGGAAATCATGGGATTCATGGAATTCATGGAATTCATGATATTAGAGCAATACTTGGAATTCCAGAAATTGATGCAATTCAGGAAATTCCTGGAATTCAAGGAATTCATGGAATTCCAGGAATTCAAAAAATTCGAATAATTGATGGTACTGCAAGGAATTTATGGAGTACAAGGATGCATGGAATTCAAGGAATGCATGGAATTCAAGGAATGCGTGGAATTCAAGGAATGCATGAAACTCATGGAATTCAAGGAATGCATGAAACTCATGGAATTCAAGGAATGCATGAAACTCATGGAATTCAAGGAATGCACGGATTTGAAGGAATAAATTGAATTCAAAGAATTCGCGGAATTCAGAACATTCAGGAAATTCAAAGAATTCTAGAAATGCAAGGAATTCATTGATTTCAAGGAATTGAAGTATCTCATGGAATTCAACGAATTCATTGAATTTAAGGAATTCATTGAATTCAAGGAATTCATTGAATTCAAGGAATTCATTATATTCAAGGAATTTTTTTAATTCAAGGAATTCATGGAATTCAAGGAATTCATGGAATTCAAGGAATTCATGGAATTGAAGGAATTCATGGAATTGAAGGAATTCATGGAATTCAAGGAATTCATGGAATTCAAGGAATTCATGGAATTCAAGGAATTCAGGTTGTACTAGTTGAACGCAGATTTCTGAAGAAGCCCTCGCAAGTTTGGCTGCCATACATCCACGGTAAAAAAATATCTACAGAATTGTTTTCGATGCACCGAAAAACAGTGTTCAATTGTCCGTTTGCATTTATTTCGATGGATAAGTAGGAATTTGAGGTAATCCAATTATTTGTCACTGAATAACTTGGACTAGCATTAATCCATGCTCGCCAGATTCTTAAAAAGAAAACGCTAGACCATATATAGTAAATTCTGTCTAAAATAGTTAACGACTCTGACAGATAAGAATTTAACACGTAGCACATGAGTTTTAAATATATGCGAGTAGCTTCGCTTCCGGGAATATGCTCTTCGAGTAAATTCTAGACTTTCGGATCACAAATTTTCAAGGCTGATTGAAAATTCATTTTGTCTTTTGACGATAAAGTACTTTGAGATAAGCAATGCCTAACTTTTGATACTTGATTTAAGAGCATGTATAAATGTGCGGGTAAAACTATAAAATTTCCCATTGGCATCAGTATGGACGGTTTTAACAGTCTTGATTTTAGTTTTGTGATTATGTGCACTGAGTCTTGAGTACAGATGTTGGGTGGAAGTACTTTTGAATGAAATCCTATAATATTTACGTTATTAATCGGCTCAAAGTTAGGATTTCTTAATCCGATGTCCGTCTGAATTCGCATAGCTCGCAGTGAGCGGGAATCTCCATCAGAAGAGATACCCACTACTGCTATTCTGCACTCTTGAAGACGATTTATCATATATTTCCTCCTGTTTATGACACGATTAGTGCGGAATCTATTATCGGTGCCGAAAATACAAAGGCAAAAAGAAGGTGCATTCCGTTGCAGTGGCTGTGCCATTATAACATAAAGAGACGATGCTACAATATTGTTCAAGAAATGATCATACGTGCCATAAAGCCTCGGTGAACAGGGATAATGCTGGCATCGTAGCAGTCTAGCAAGTCATCCTTGAGTTGATTTGTCCACTCAATGTGGGCGTTTCGCCAGTTTGTCGTCGTGTTTCCTTTTAAATTATCTTAAGCACCCTCAACTCTAGGATGATCGGCATTGTTTGCCGACCCATTGTCGGTTGCTCTTCGCGTTTGATCGTTTTGAACCGCATCTACAACTTTTTGGTGTTGAGGCGGTGTAATTGTTGTTCCCATGGGCAGCTAGGGTAAGGGTTCGCCCATCCTTGTAGAGCCCCGCGTGCAAGGATAAGGCTGCATTTTCTGAGAGGTCGCCCGGTATCCCAGAGTCACCGTTTGAGACACCTCACCCAGCTACCATTCAACTTTCAGCACGGTTGTTGCGCCTCCGCTTAGGGTTTATTCCTTCGGGACCAACCCTGGACAATTGTCCGCGACTGCTCATTAATTACTGTATTCATATTTAGCAGAAACCCTTGGTACCGGGACCCTCTATCCGCTTATTTGCAAAGAAAACTTGATGTCATGGTTCTACCTAATATGTATCGGGTTTACACAGAAGAAAATGAAAACATTTTAGGACTACAGAAGATCGAGGACGATATTACACTCAGGAAAAAAGGTCTGCCCAACGGACTAAACTGGCATATCTATATGTTTTTGGGGTCACTTAATCCGAATTCGGAGTTCAAATACCCAAGTTAGCTTGTATTTTTCTAAAAAACGCAAGAATAGACGTAAAATCGACGAAAACAGCGATTTTTCTTGTATATTTTTACAAAAAAACAAAGTATTTTCATGTCCGGTGGACTTAATTAGCATATCTATATGTTCTTGGGGTCGCTGAATCCAAATTCGGTGTCCAAATAACCAAGTTGGCTCATATTTCTCCTAGAAAACTTTCATGAGTGAGAGATGCCGCTGGAGAGACTTGCCGCAGGTTTGCCATCTTTGCAAATGCTCAGAAAACTTTCTTGGGTGAGAGATGCCGCTGAAGAGACTTGCCGAAGTTTTGCCATCCTTGCAAATGCTTAGAAAACTTTCTTGGGTGAGGGATGCTGCTGGAGAGATTCGCCGCAGTTTTGCCATCTTTGCAACTGCTTAGAAAAGGTTCTTGGGTGAGAGATGCCGCTGGAGAGACTTGCCGCATGTTTGCCATCTTTGCAACTACTAAGAAAATTGGCTTGGGTGAGAGATGCATCTGGAGAGACTTGCCGCAGTTTTGCCATCTTTGCAACTGCTCAGAAAGCTTTCTTGGGTGAGAGATGCCGCAGGATAGACTTGCCGCAGCTCTGCCATGTTTGCATCTACTCAGAAAATTTTCTAGGGTGAGAGATTCCGCTGGAGAGGCTTGCCGCAGGTTCGCCATCTTTGCAACTACTTAGAAAATTGGCTTAAGTGAGAGATGCCGCTGGAGAGACTTGCCGCAGTTTTGCCATCTTTGCAACTGCTTAGAAAAGGTTCTTGGGAGAGAGATGCCACTGGAGAGACTTGCCGCAGTTTTGCCATCTTTGCAAATGCTTAGAAAATTGGCTTGGGTGAGAGATGCCACCGGAGAGACTTACCGCAGTTTTGCCATCCTTGCAACTACTTAGAAAAGGTTCTTGGGTGAGAGATGCCACTGGAGAGACTTGCCGCAGGTTCGCTATCTTTGCAACTGCTCAGAAAACTTTCTTGAGAGAGAGATGGCTTTGGAGAGACTTGCCGCAGTTTTGCAAACTTTGCAACTAATTAGAAAACTTTCATGAGTGAGAGATGCCGCTGGAGAGACTTGCCGCAGGTTTGCCATCTTTGCAAATGCTCAGAAAACCGTCATTGCTATTGTCTTTGTTCATGTCTTTGTTAATGTCTTTACTCGCAGATTTAGTCATTGATTCAACAGTCTCGAATTCTTGTAATGTCACGGGCGAAACCGAGAGCTCTACGTCCCTGGTAGTAGTATTAATGCAATAAACTCGAATATTGCCGTCTTTTATGGTTGCTAAGGATTTTCCCAAAAATATACCTGGACCTGTTGGTATTAAGGGTAAATATCCTTCTGTCAAATCGGTGTTAGTTACTGGCAAAGTTACTAATTGTTTAGTACGAGCTTTTAAAATAAGTGTGGTGCCCCTTTTGGGTGAAGTTTCAATTGATGAACTGAATGAAAATTCACCTATGTGATTTTTTATTATTTTTGTTTTCAGATCGATGACAGATTCGGACAGGAAAGGCATTCCTAACATTCCGTCGCAACTTACCGGAAAATTATTCGGTACTATTTGAAAAGGACAATCAACCCCATTAATATTTATGTATACTTCTCCAGAGGTTTTTACCCCTTGGCTGGTAATTCCAAATAAATGATATCTGACATCAAAATTTACTGGTGTTCCTGTTTTTACTTTTCTTCGTTTAATTAAGTTTAATTCTGCCCCCGTGTCTACAACAAAACCACCCTTTCCATTTTTTATATTTTTACTATTTAGGTTTACATTTGGAGAGAGTGCCTTCCCAGCTGTATTGAATTTAAATACGACCCGTCGGATCGGTGCTGCATTTTTGAAGAGCTCGCTGTCGCACCATTCAATCGAACTCACTTCTCGTTTAAATCTTCATCTTTATCCCTGCGATTCTCAGCTACTTTATCTAATCTTTTGAAGCATTTTTCAATTTCGTGTCCAGTCTTTTTGCAATATCTACAGATTAATTTATTTTTATCTTTACTGTTATTACCCTTGTTTTCAACGCCAATAGACAAATACACTTCTATTATTTCTCAATTTATGTCTTTAGGAAGTTTCTTTGAAGCTAATCCTTCATATAAAATAAAATTAATAAACGATATAAGTTTTAACGAATCAGAATCTGATAGTAATTATAATAGATCTCTTATGTATGCTTTATTAGAAAGTAATCCTTATCAATTAATAGTTCCTGAAAACTTTGATAAAGGAATTTTTGACAGAACAAATAAAAACATGGCAGATTATAAGTTATACAATATAGAAAATTACACAAAAGAATATTTAATATATAGAAAATTATTTAACAAAGTATATATTTATGTCTTAGAAAATAAATTATTAGATTCTTTACCAAATAGTTTAGAATATGATTTAAAATTAAAAGATGGAACAAATGCCAAATATGTATTCATAGAACAAGAAATGAGTGGTGGCAATAGTAATGTACAAAATAAAATTTATGTTAATACAAATAAAAATGAAGTTGATAATAATGATGTTCAGACTGTTTATTTCAAAAAAGCTCACTTACAACAATTAAATGTTTATTATAAAAATGCTATCGTTTTTGATACTCCTGTTAATGATTCAATAACTATCTTTAATAATAATAATCTCATTCATTTAATGGCTGGTTATGATAATGTTACATTAAATAATAATACTGAAGAAAATGTTTTATTCATAGAAGATAAAATAAAAGAAGTCAATGTTAATAATCTTTCAACAAATCCTGTAACAATAAAATCTACTACACTTAATTTGAATGAAATAGAAGTTATTATTAAAGAGTTTTATCCTGATTCTTCTGGCTCAAAGCTAACTAAAACATTATTAAAATTTGGAGACCAAAAAATTTCTGTTTCTGGTACATTTACTATTGCAGCCAAAGACACAACAGTTGATTATGAAATTATAAAATGAATCTCTTTAGTAATAAATTAAACTATTTTGTTAGAATTCCTTTTACTATAATAAATTAATTTTTTAAATGAAAATTTAACTTTTTGTTGAAAATTTATATTTTTGGGTGAAAAATTCAACTTTTTAAAATTGAAAATTCATATTTTCAGACAGAAAATCCAACTGTTTTGTCGAGAATTCAAAATTTGGTAGAAAATTCAATTATGTGTAGGAAAATTCAACTTTTTCGTAGAAAATTTGCATTTGTATTGAAAATTAATTTTTTTGAATGAAAATTTAACTATTCCACGTTTAATTGAAAATATATATCTTTTAGTTGAAAATTCAACTATTTATCAAAATTCTTGTATTTTTATAAAAATTCTGATTTTTTAGTAGAAAATTAACCCTTTCGGAAAAATCTAATTTTTTTAGGGGGAAAATGCAACTGATTTGCTGAAAATGAATTTCTGGTTAAAAATTAAACTGTTTTGTTGGAATCTTTTCACTATTATAAATG
>JAABKJ010075445.1:236758632-236879921 GCA_011634705.1 Andricus grossulariae | reverse complement strand
TTTTGGGTGGAAAATGCAACTTTTTAAAATTGAAAATTTAGATTTTTAGGTGGAAAATTCAACTGTTTTGTCGTGAATTCGACCATTTGATAGAAAATTCAATTATTGGGAGGAAAATTCAACTTTTTCGTGGAAAATATTCTTTTGTATTGCAAATTAATTTTTTTGAAAGAAAATTAAACGATTCCACTTTTAATTGAAAATTGATCTCTTTTAGTTGAAAATTTAGCTATTTGGTTCAAAATTCTCGTATTTTGATAAAAAATCGTAGTTTTTGGTAAAAAATTAATTCTTTTTGAAAAAACTCTATTTTTTAGGGTAAAAATGCAACTGATTGGTCGAAAATGATTTTTTTTGTTTAAAAATGAAACTGTTTCGTTGGACTTTTTTCACTATTATAAATATAGATGATTTTTAAACAAAATAGGTAAATTTCTAATCAAATTGTTGTATTTCGAAGAAAATGTATTAACCTTTAACCAAATAATAAATTTAATCAAAAATGATTGTTTTTAAACATAACAGATAAATTTTTAAAAAAATAGATGAATTATTCACCAAAAAGTTGATTTTGAACAAAATTGAAGATTTTTAAACAAAATAGATGAATTTTTGATCAAATTGTTGAATTTTGAACAAAAAAGGTGAATTTTTAATTAAATAGGTAATTTTTCAACAAAATAAAGAAATTTTTTTAAATAAATTTTTTAACAAAAAAGATGAAGTTTGAACAAAATAAATTACTTCAACCAAAAAGTTAAATCTTCAACAAAATAGATTAATCATCAGAAAAGTAGCTTGTTTTTATAACTATTAAGATAATTTTTAAACAAAATAGATTAACTTTCAACAAAATAGATGCATTTTTAACAAAATAAATTGATTTTTAATAAAAGCGAGGAATTTTTAACAAAATAAGGATATTTTTAACCAAGTAGTTGAATTTTTAACAACATAAATAATTTCCAAATCAAAATTGTTGAATTTTGAACAAAATAGATTAATCTTTAACCAAATAATTGAATATTCAAAAAAATAGATCATTTTTAAACAAAAGATATAACTTTTTAACCAAATAGTTAATTTCTTTATAAAATAAGTGAATCTTCAATCAAATAATTGAATATTCAACAAAATAGATGAATTTCAAATCAAATTGTTAAATTTTTAACAAAATAAATTAATATTCAACCAAATAGTTAAATTTAATCAAAAATGATTTTTTTTAAACAAAACAGGCAAATTTTTCACAAAATATATGAATTATTCACCAGAAAGTTGAATTTTCAAGAAAATGGATGAATTTTAAACCGAATAGTTGTCTTCAACTGGAATAGTCTAATTTTTTACCAGAAAGGTACACAAATTTCACACCAAAAAGTTCAATTTGTAAATAAGTAAGATCTATTATCAACGAAATAGTTAGAGTGTCGTCCAAAAACGATTCATTTTTAATCAAAAATAGAATAGTTAATTTTCTTGTTCACAATAAAAATCTAACAGAAAAAACTATGTTTCAACAAAATAGTTGAATTTTTAACTGGAATAGTTAAATTTTCAGTTAGAAAAATTTATTTTCAATGAGGTAGTTAAATTTTTAATCCAAGATGAATTTTCAAATAAAATTATGAATCCTCAGCTAAAATAATTTAATTTGATATCAACCAGTTAAATTTTCAACTAAAATGATGAATCTTTAACTAGAATGGTTGAATTTTCAACCAAAAAACTGAATATTTAACCATAGAGATTGATTTTCTGCAAAAAAATATGAATTTTTAACACAATATATGAATTTGTAACTAAAAATGAGACACTTTCAACCAATAATTAAATTTTGCAACAAAAAATGAAGATGAATTTTCAACAAAAAGGGAATGTTCAAATGGTAAGTTAAACAAATTAGGTTTTAACAAAAATAAAAAAACAGATTTTCAATCAAGCAGTTCAATTTTCAACCAATGTGATGAATTTTAAACTAAAGTGACGAATCTTCAACTGGAATAGTCTAATTTTATACCAAAACGGTACCAAAATTTTCCACCAAAAAGTTCAATTTGTGAATAAGAAAGATCTATTATCAACCAAATAGTTAAATTTTCTTACAAAAAATATGCATTTTCAATCAAAAATAAAATAGTTAAATTTTCTGTTTTAAAAAACTAATTTCTAACAAACAAAAAAACGATGTGTTAACAAAATAGGTTAATTTTCAGTTGAATTTTCAAGAAAAATTGAGCGTTTTCTTTAAACTGTTCCTTACATTCCATTGACCAATCCCCTCTTTCTGCTCTTTTTACTTTTGCTTCCTTTTTAGCCTCTTTATTATTACTCATTTCTCCCTCTACTGTCACTATTAAGGGAAAGTGATTTCAAATCTATATAGTTCCCTACCTTTAGTTTCTTAACCTTCTCCCTTACCTCGTCGTCCACCACCACATAATCAATTACCTTTCTTCTCTTTCCTCCTGAACGTATATATTCCCCTTCCTCATCCCCCTCTATACTTTCATTTAGAATAAACCATCTCATTTCCCCTAAGCTCTGGATTTCCTTCATCGCTCTCCGCCCCATTCCCTTCCTCCTCTATCTCCTGTTCTCGCATTAAAATCTCCTCCTATTATGAGCCTACTCTCTTGCTTATTTTCTTTGATCAGTTCTCTCATCTCCTCTGCTTTCTCCTGCATGTTCACATAGACCCCCACTATCTTCCACCTCTCTCCTCCCATATTTATCTCTTCTACTACTAATCCTTCTCTGTGTTCTTTTATCTCCTTTTTATCCTCACCTGTTATACATTCTTTCCTTACTCCCACCACCATTCCTCCCATCGCTCTGCCTTTTTTTATTCTTGCTCTTTGCATTTTGAACTTTCCATTTGTAGCCTTTTAGTAATCTTCTCCTTACTCTGTCCTATCCCTTTTCATCTAGCCACGTCTCTATCATTACTACACAATCCCATTGTGTCAAATTTCTCATAAACTCCCTATCCTTTCTTTTTAGGCCTGCTATATTCCAGTAGCATATCCTCCAATCTTTCTTACATTCGTTTCTCGTCTCTTTTTGTTTCCTACTATTTCTCATTTCTTCATCTCCCGATCCTTTCGCTTCTAGTTTCCCGATACCTCATTTTTTACTAAATCCGAATCCCTTTCTTTTATGAAAGATTTCAAAATATTTCAAAGGATTATAAATATTTTAGGGTATTTAAAAAAAAGTTCAAGGAATCTTCAAGAGATTTCAAAAGATTGAAAATATTTTCGGATCTGTTAAAAGATTCTAAGGAATTTTTTATTAAATTACGTAATTAGAAAGGATATAAAAGGATTTGAAGGTATTTTATAAGATTCCAAGACATTTTCAGACATTTTATTTTTTTAGATTTTACAGATTTTAGGGTATTTTTAAAAGTTAAAAGGAATTTCCGAGTATGATTAAAAATTTTGTAGGACATTTTAAAAGATTCTAATAAATTTGTAATCCATTTCAATAATTTGATGAAATTTCAAGGGATTTCAAATATTTTAAGGTATTTAAAAAAATTTAAAGGCATTTTCAATCAAGAACTTTACAAAATTTAAATGGATTTTAAGATATTTGAAAGGATTAAATTTTGTTTAGGGTATTCAAAAAGATTCTAAGGACTTTTTAATAATTTTAAGTAATTTGAAGGAATGTAAAAGATTTTATGGTATTTTTAAAAATTAAAAAGAATTTTCAAGAAGTTAAAAAAGATTTGAAGTATTTTAGGGTATTTTAAAAGATCCCAAGGAATTGGTAATAGATTTCAATGATTTGAAGGAATTTAAAAAGATTTTAAAGAGCTTAGGGTATTTTTAAAAGTTAAAAAGAATTTTCAAGAGCGATTTTTTAATATTCCAAGGAATCTTTAATAGATTTCCATAATTTTGAAGATACTCCAAAAGATTTGAAAGATTTGAAAGATTTGAGGGTATTTTAAAAATATTATAATAATTTTTAATATAATTTGAAAAATAAAAAAAAAATTTAAGAGTTATAAACATTTTCAAAATATTTCAAAATATTTCAGTGGATTTGAAATAGGACAGTTTTAAACTCTACAGACAGACTAACAGACAGACAGACATTTTGTAAAAACCTATTTTTTGGGTTCAGGGGTCTCGAAACGTGAACATTTGACAAAAACGGAGAAAGGGAGGAGAGAAAATTTTACACAAATATAATACCTTCTCATTATAGGATGAAAATTCAAGAATTTATTTTTTTATTCTTGTATCAGTTTTTTACAAATTGAAACAAAAACTACGCGTGTCATCAAAAAGTGTTCAATAACAAACTTGTAGATCATTTTTGAGTGTAAAATTTTTGTTCATTCATCTTTTTCCGTATCTTCTATATTTTGACCAAAAAATGGAATTTTTAATTTTTCATTATTTTTTTGTCCGATAAAAATTTTAATTTTCGATTTTTCAATTAAATTAAAGAAAGTCTCATGACAATATTGTAGGGTGTCTAAAAATAAACAGTTTTCTTCTCTCGACTGTTTTTCAGATTGTGCGTTGGTTGGCCTAAAATGTTCATTTTCGTTTGTTTTTCGGAATTTTGTAAATGCTATAACTCCGGTAATTTTTGTTTGATAAAACAAACTTCAGAAATATTTGTTTCAACTTTTTAAGTACTATTATTATCTTCTCATAGAATTTTCAAATATTGAAAGAAAGTGTTCTCAACCATTTTCAAAATGTGCTCCATTTTTATGTTTTCATCCAAAATAGCTGGCTAGCGAACGTGATCTTCATTTTGGGACACTTGAAGAGTATACCAAAGCCCAATCTAATAGGTTAATTCTTTTGAAAGTTATCGTGCTCACAAACTAAAAATGTACCGACAGACAGACTAACAGAGAGACAAACATTTTGTAAAAACCTGTGTTTTGGGTTCAGGGGTCTCAAAACGTGAAAATTTGACAAAAACAGAGAAAGAATGAAGTGGGTAAATTTTACAAAAATATCTCTTTTTCGAAGTAAAGTATTTTGTTAAAAATATGTTTTTGATGGTTAAATCAAACTGTTTTTTATTTTTAATTGAAATCTTCTTTTTTAAATATCTACTATTACATTTTTCATTTTGAATTCAACTTTTTAGATTAAAAATTCAACTCCTTGATTGAAACTTGAACTACTTTTTTTTTAATTATTTTTTTTTTGTTTGTTGAAGATCTACACTTTTATTTAAAAAACGTTTTTTTTTGGTTAAAAATGATTTTTTTAACTGAAAATTTAACTACTTTGTTGAAAATTCAACCGATTGGTTGTTAAATAACTTTTTCTTTGAAAATTCATATTTTTGGGTTGAAAGTTTAACCGTTTTTATAGAAAAATTGTCTTTTTGACTTGAACACTTCACAATTTGGTATAAAATTCAACTATTTGTTATAAAATAATATAATAATAATACAATAATAATAAACACAGTTTTGTAGAAAAATAGTTTTTTTAAATTGAAAATTGATTCTACTTAATAAAAAATACACTACGTCATGTTTAGTTAATAATTTATCTCTTTTAGCTTCAAAATTAAAATATTCAGTTCAAAATTGTTAGAAACGAAGAAGTACAGACAAAAATTATAAAAATTAAAAAAAAATTAAAAATTGAAATTAAAAAATTAAAAATTAGTACAAAAATTAATCAAGTAAAATTTGGACTAGCATCACATCCATTGTTCAAAATATTTAGTTGAAAGTTTTTTTCTGCAAATTAATATTTTCGGTATGAAAATTCAACCTCTTGGTTGAAAAAAAAAACGAAAAATTTGGTTGAACTAAATTCTTAAAAATTCAGTTTTTTGGTTGAAGATTCATAATTTCAGTTGAAAATTCATCTCTTTTGTTGAAAATTTAACTTTTTTTTTTTTTTTTTTTAGAAAAAAGCATGAAAAATTTCAACATACTGTGGTATATGATATAACCTAGGAAATTAACTAAACTTCCAAACTGTCAACATTTAAAACAAAACTACTCAATCTAAAGGAATGAGTTTTTGCTCCTACGGTATTATTCACAAACTAATAACTTTCGCTAAACATTCTGCTATTTTATTTTTGAATAAATATTTATCCCGATTGAATGAATAATTTTTTGTGTGTGCAAATACAAATTTTTTTATGGGGGGTGGGGGACAAGTGCAACTGTTTGATTGTCCAGCATCCTGATTTGATTGAGGAATAAAGTATTTTTGTGAAAATTAGTTTGTTTTTTTGATTGAATTTGACAGTTTTTGATTAAATTGGAAACATGTTTTGATTGAAATATGAACTATAACATTTTCGGTTGAAAAATCATTTATCGAGATTGAAAATTCAACTTTTTGGTCAAAAATTCAATTGAATGTTTGAAAAAATTTACTTTTATGTTCCAATGCATGAATTGGAAGTTCTCAGAATTAAGCTAATACAGTGTAGTGAAAGATATCTATGTGGTTCATGACAAAAAAAAATTAGTCCTCAAGTTTATTGAGAATCCAAAAAAAAATTTTTGACATCAAGTCTCCTTTCACGGAAATATTGTGGGATTGTATTTAGGTATATATTAATACAAGAAAATTTTTTTCTTGTCGAAACTTATCAAATACTGTCAGAATTATGTGGGGACCATTTGCTTTACCTTGTATTGATAAGCGAAATACAAATATCTCTGAAGAACAAGCGCGAGGCGTGGATAATTAATATGATAAGAACTATAACATACATTATATATCGTTATAATGCTTCAGAATAATCATCAGTTACTCTGTTAACCGAACTTTTAATTGCTATAGTAGCCAGTGTTTTTTCAGTTATAAAGAATAATATTGACCGATTTGGACCAAAAATTATTGGGAGAAAAAGCTGATAAGATTGATAAGGGAGTTGTCCAGTTTATTTTTTAAATAAGGCTTTTAATTTTTTAATAAATAAACGAATATGATGAAAAAAATGGCCATTTGTTCTATTTGGCATTCCCGGTTCTCGTCAATAACAGAAAAATTAGTGAAAACGCCTAGAGCCATATAGTAACATTAGTTAAAGATGTTTCAATACTATATAATGTACAAAAAAAATTTTTATCAACAAATTATTTGTTGAAAGAATGTTTTCTACGATTTTCAATAATTTTACATTTCTTCAAGTTATATTGCAAGGAATTTGGGTAGAAACAATATACGGATAAAGACATTTTTTCTTGAGATTATTATTGTTAATATTATAAACAACTTTAATAAATAAATGCATTAATTAGGAATTTTTCGACAGAGAAATTCGTTTTTTCGATGTCAGTTTTTTAAAAATTAGGAACCTAATGTTAATTTTAGCAAAATTCATCATTGTTTTATTAATCTTATAACTTTTTTAAACAAATTTAATAAACAAATGCATTATTTGGGCAATTGTCAGCAGAAAAATTCGTTTTTTTCAATGCGGGTCCTTTCAGTTGAGAATTTTATGACAATTCCAGCAAAATTCATAATTAGTTGATAAATTTGATGATTTTTTGAAACAAATTTAATAAGCAAATGCAATAATCACGCATTTGTTGAGAGAAAAATCAATTTTTTCGATGTCACCTTTTTTATTTAGGATTTTGATGATAATTTCAGCAACATTATTAATTTTTTGATCAATTTTATGATTCCTTTAAACAAATTTGATAACCAAATATATTATTGGGGCATCTGTCGACGAGAAAATTCTGAGAAACTTAAAATAAAAAGACTGACATTGAAGATTTCTATATCCATAAAAAATTCTCAGTTATTTTCTATAATAGATTAAAATGGTCCACCTTGCATTGAAAATAAAAAAATTACCTTCTTGGAAAAAGGAAACAAGCTACAATAACGTTTTACATAATGAAATTTTTCGCCTAAATTATATTTATAAATTTGTTTAAAACATTTTGCAATAAAATGTCTAATAACAAAATTTTTTTTTCTCATAGGATGCGCTTTTTTCTATCATAAAAAGAAGACAAAGAAAATACGTATGTTTCAATACCAATGCATATTATGATTTGTGATAACATAAATTTATAGAAATGATACATTTTTTAGGGTAGCTGAGAATAAAATTTAATGTGAAATAAGAAACAAATCTTAAATTAATCATAATGAATAACATTTTAACTTTTTTTTTTTGTAACATCTTAATAAACAATTTCAGTACGAGGTACATGAATTAATGTAATATACATTTGATACAAAAGTGTTAAACATAATGTAGAAAAGTTCAGATTTTTGACAAAATCGAGTGCGAAGCATGAGACACGTGATGAGAATGTGTATTCATGATTATGAATTGAACGGCACGAGAAATATAAAAATGGTATTTGATTTAATTAATTTTATCATTTTATTGATTTTATTTTCAAGCAAATTTTCAATTTATTATGTTTTCCGAAAACTAAGCAAACCATTTCAGTTAATGGCTAATTTCAAGCCTAAGGTGAGATTTTATTGAAATTTGAAAATTTGAAATATCATGCAATCATTAAATGAACAGATTTTTCCAACAATATTCTGATATTTAAAAAAAAAATTATCGCTGAAAAAAAGGGTTCAATAAAAATTTTTGGATCAGTGGGAAGAAGTTGATCGCTTAAAAATAATTGTCTGTTTGAATAATGAAATAATAACAAGTTAAGATTGGGTGTGAGGGAATTTAAGGCAGGGGAGTGAAGTAACGGTGATGATGGTGGGGTAGTAAGATGATGCGAGGTTTGGGAAATTAAGCTTAGGGGAAATAGGGGAAATAAGGAGAGGGGAAATAGGTGCAATAGGGGCAATAGGGGTGATGAGGGAAATAAGGAGATGGTTAGTGAGGGTTAATGAGATAAGGGTGGGGTAGTAAGTCGAGGGGAGGTACAGGAAATAAGGGAAGGGAAAATAGGATGAATGAGGAAGAAGAAAATAGGGGAAATAGGGGAAATAGGGGAAATAAGGGATGGTTGGTAAGGGTAAATGAGCTGAGTGGAAGTATGGAAACTGGGTGAGGGGGATTGAAGAGAAAAAAGGCAAGGGAAAGTAGGGGAAGTGATGGGAAATAAGGGAAGGGCAAATAAGGAAACTGATGGAAACGGGAGTGATTGTAAGTGAGGGGTTGAAAAGTCTTGGAAGGAACGTAAAGTTAGAGAAAAGTAAGAAGGGGAAATGAGGGAGAATGGGGGGTGAGGTGTGAAGGAAATTTAAGGCTTGGGGAGTAAAGTAGGGGTGATGAGGGTGGGGTAGTGAGGAGAGGGGAGGTACGGGAAATTAAGGTCAGGGGAAATAGGGGCAATAGGGGAAATAGGGGAAATAGGGGTAAAAGGGGAGATGAGGAAATGGCTAGTAAGGGTAAATGAGCTGAGGGTGAGGTAGTAAGTGAAGGGGAGGTACGAGAAATTAGGAAAGGGAAAATAGGGGAAATATAGGAAGTAAGGAAATGGTTGGTAAGGGTAAATGAGCTGGGTATAAGTATGGAAAATAAGTGAGGGGGATTGAAGAGAAATGAGGGAAGGAAAAGTAGGGGAAGTGATGGGAAATGAGGGAAGGGTAAATAGGGAAAGTGATGGAATGGAAAGCTATTGGAACCTTGTAGCTACTCCAGGTGAAAATGAATTTACATTCAGAGAAAAATTCATTTTAAAATTCTGGAATGATAATATTCGTTTTCATATTATTACAGATCTTTGATATGGTTTTTATCAAAGAAAATTATCAAAAGCAATATATGTCATTGTAATGATGAATATAGACAAAGATTTCATACCACCTCCATCTGAGCGTGAAATCGTCTCTGGATTGTCAAAGGACTTTTCAGAGAAAATTCAAACTGCATATTTAATTAGAGATATTGAAAGTTTTCATAAATTTATTTAACTATTAGAAACTTTTGATCAAGCAAGATCAATTAATTGTATGAGAGGTTATGATCCTCGTGAAAATAGCGTGTACAAGCAAAATGACTTTGGCAGATTTAATCGCGATACTGAAAATATGAAAAACAATAGGAGAGGTGGGAGCAGCTTCCAAAATTTTCATCAAGATCAAAAAGGGTTGCTAGATCATGAGAATAAAGGTTTGAGAAATTCTAGCATTGACTCAAATTGTCCACGTCGATATATATAATCGGCACAATATATTTAGTCGGCATATCATAATCATCTGAAATCAGAATGATTGGAATGAATGATATTTTAATCCAAACAACAGCGCTAATCAGAGGAGTGATTATTTTAATAATCAAAATCGATCAAATTTTGATTACAAAATTCGTAAAATCGTGGTTCACGTCCGGATGATGATGAACGAAATCAAATTTTGCATAATTATCAACTTCAAGGGCGTTATCAACAGTTAAGTAAAATTTAAAATAATTATAACTCCCGTGGTCAAAACAATAGAAATACATCTCAGCAAAATTATTCAAACGAACGAGTAGACGATAATATTTGAATAATGAAATCCTAATTATGCAAATAAAGTTACCTCGTCTAGAGATGCGATTTTTGTTCTTTTAACGAAGAAAATTAGATCAACTGATATACGTATACGGTAGAAAAATACATCAAATAATATGTAGGATTCAAATAATTAAGTAAATAAATCACTCTTGTTAGTAACATACGTTTGAAAAAGGCTTTTTTGTCATTTTAATATTTTTATGGATGCAAGGTTTTTTTTTACGAATCTCGAGGCTTTGACTGTGTCAAGAAATTTGTACAGCTAAATATTTGCTGATCCGTAGGAGATAGGTCTTGTCTGATAGACACTCGTTATTCAAACACTGTTGGTAAAACACTGTTTCTGAAATAGTAATGTTCTTAACATTTTCAAATGAATGTTCTTCATATTTGATAAACTTATCTGTACAATTGATAATTTAGAAATTTTAACATTTTGAATGCATAGAAATTGTCTGGGAAATTGTCTGGCGGATCATGGAAGTGCTTTTTCAAAAAACTATATATTTTTCTTATGTTTGCAATTTCTGAATTTTAAATTAATTAAATTTTCTTCCAAAAGAAGAACTGTATAATTCAATGAAGCTAGCACGATTAAAAAAAATAATAAAGAAATAAAAATTGAAAATTAAAATTTGGAAAATAATGTTTTAAACAATTTTTGCATTGGGAAATTTTTTTGTTTTAAAAAAGTACTTATGTGACAACATAAAACGGCATCCAATAAATATCATCTAACATTAAGGACAACAGACTAAAATTATTAATGGAAAAACTTGTATAAGTGACCGAACTTTTTCTTTCATCACTTTTTGTCAAATTTTCGAAAATGATCAGCTTATATTGATTGAAGTCTTATTTTCTCAACAAAAAAAAAATTTTGACTTTTTTTCTACATCTAATTATTTCAAATAAATGTATTAGTGTCAAATATTATTATGTGTTATATATTTTTTAACTTCATGCACTTGACTGCAACACAATCCGTGAATGATGGGGTTAAAACCAGGCTTCAACCAATATGTCAAGGCACACGCTCTTATCAGATCACTTGATTGCATTACAGTTATGCGTTTGCGACTGATAATATATATCGGGTTAGTCCCGTGCATATTATTCAGAAAATAAAAAATCCAAATCTAACCAACAATGCCTTTGACATATTAGGCTGTAACCATCTTGAGCCTGAGACGTTATTATAATATAACAGATCTTTATTATGAACACAGTCTACATAAAATTGAATACAGAAAAGCAGATAAACAGTAGGGATATAAAAGGCAGAGGTTCAGTTCGAGCTGCTGATTGAATCTCGCTATGATTGTGTTTGAGTGAATCTTGGTTGTCTAAATGTTTAAACTAATTTTCAAAAAATTTGATTGATTTTCATGACATTCAGCATATTTTTACGGATTTCAACAAATTTCTAAAATATTTCAAGGGATTTTACAGGATATCTACGTTTTCCAAAAATGTTAAGGGATTTTGAAGGATTGTGTAGGCTATCCAAAAATTTGCGCAATTTTTTTGAGATATCATTATTGAATACGTTTTATTTAAATGATACGCACAGCCTTTCAAATAAGTTATAGAAATAATATTCAATTTCCGAGACGAACACTTTTTCACCAAAAACACGAATTTTCAACAAATTACATACATTTTTAACTAAATAGTTTAAACAGTGGATGCGATACAGTTTCCTCAAAAATTTCAGCTAAATTGTGAAATTTTGAAACTAAAAATAATTATCTATTAACCAAAAGTAGTGTAGGTTTAGAAAATAAATAAAATGTTATTGATTCTCAAGAGATTCTCAGCAGTATCACAGATTTTATGCGATTTTAATGTATTTCAAGAAATTTCAAAGATTTATAGGCTTTTGATGACAGTATAATATTATGACGTCATCAAGAGCATTCTAGAAACTTAGCACGGACACAAACCAGTCTAGCTGTGGAATCGCCTCGATGTCGGTAAAATGACGGTGACAGGAATTTTGAATTAGGAACCCCCTAATTCAGTAAATTAAAATTTTTAATTAATTTAATTTGAATTCAATTTAAACTTACAGTACATTTTTAAAGAAAAACTAAGCATTGGATTTTTTTGAAAATTTTATTCCGTGTGACTGACTTCGTGTCCGTGCTAAGTTTCTAGAATGCTCTTGACAGTATAATATCGTGACGTCATAAAGAGCATTCTAGAAACTTAGCACGGACACAACCCACTCGAGCTGCGGAATCGTCTCGATGTCGGTAAAATGTCGGTGATAGGAGTTTTGAATTAGGAACCCCCTAATTCAGTAAATTCACATTAGTAATTAATTTAATTTAAATTTAATTTAAACTTGCCGTAAATTTTTTAAGAAAAACTAAGTATTGCATTTTTTTAAATATTTTTTTCCAGGTGACTGACTTCGTGTCAGCGCTAAGTTTCTAAAATGCTCTTGATGACAGTATAATATCGTGACGTCATCAAGAGCATTGTAGAAAATTAGCACGGACACAAACCACTCGAGCTGTGGAATCGTATTGATGTCCGTAAATTGTCAATGACAGGAATCTTGAATTAGGAACCCCATAATTCAGTAATTCTTAATACATTTAATTTAAACTTACAGTACATTTTTAAATAAAAACTAAGTATTGCATTTTTTTAAATATTTTTTTCCAGTTGACTGACTTCGTGTCCGCGCTAAGTTTCTAGAATGTTCTTAATGACAGTATAATATTGTTACGTCATCAAGAGAATTCTAGAAACTTAGCACGGACACAAACCACTTGAGCTTTGGAAGTTTTAAAATAATTAACCTTGAATTTTTATGAATTCCATCGATTTTTTTTTAATTTCTCTTAAATTTACCTAAATTCAGTCGAATTTGATTTAATTTGCTGGCTATTGTCTATTGTAATTCACATAAATTCGGTTGAATTCGACCTGAATTCTGTTCACTCATATTTTACTCAATTCTATGCGAATTTGAAAATTTTGTTTAATTATTATTCTTTCAAATTTTTATGAATTTTATCAAAGCCTCTTGAATTTCCTTGAATTCTTTTAAATTCACTCCAATTTCACTATAACCAGTGAAATATTTTTTATTACAAATTTTGTTTTCTACTTATTTGAATTCATTTGAAATTACGGTTAATTTTTATTAATTTATCCCGAATTAAATAAAATTCCTTGAATTCTTTTGAATTTTCTTGATTGTCTTATTTTTTTTCTGAAATTTTATTAATTGACTTGAATTCTTTTAATTTCACTCAATTCTACTCAACTAAGTGGATTCCAAATTTTTTTTCAATCCACCCTGACGATTTCAAAAGGTTTCAAAACATTTTAGAAGATTTGAAAAGATTTCACAAACAAAGATTTAAGAAAAATTTCTCAAATATTTCAAAAGAATTCAAAGATTTCACAAAAATTTCCCAAAAATTTCGAACATTTCATTAAAATTTAAAAGATTTCGAAAATTTCCAAAGATTTTAAAACTTTCAAAAGATTTCAAATATTTTAAAAAGTAAACCATATTTCTAATATTTGATAAGATTTTATACAGATTAAAAATATTTCAATGATTTCAAACGAATAAGAAAGATTTCATAAATATTTCAAAGATGTTAAATCATTTCAAAAGGTTTTAACAAATTTGAGAACATTTTGACAGATTTCAAACGAACACAAAAGATTTCACAATTATTTTAAAGAACAAAAAAAGAATTTTTAACAGAATACTTAAATCCTTAACTAAAACAGGATCATTTTCAACCAGTTGCATTTTTATCTAAAAAAAGTTGATTTTCTAACAATAAAGACAAATTTTCGACAAAATACATAATTTCTTTATCAACTAGTCGAATCTTTATCCGAAAAGAATGATTTTTGACCAATAAAGACGAATTTTCTATCAAATAATTGAATTTTTAGTCTAGAAAGGATCAGTTTTTAATCGAAAATTGAATATTTGAATTTTTGAGAAAAATTTTTTTTTCCAATCTAGAAAATCGAATTTTCTACGAAACAGTTAAAATTCCCACCAAGTATTAAATTTTCAACCGACTTTTTGAATTTCCAAGCCAAAACGACACAATTTTAAGAAAAGAGTTGAAATTTTAACCCGAAAATATGAATTTTCTACGAAATAGTATAATTTTCTACAAAACGGTCGAATTTTGTGCTAATTATTTGAATTTTTTACCAAGTTGTTGAATTTTTAAGCCTAAAGGACAAATTTTTAACAAAACAGTGGAAATTTCCGAAAATATGAAATTTCTACAAAATAATTCAATTTTATACAAAGCAGTTGAATTTCCTACTAAGTAGTTAAATTCTGTAAGAAAGTGGAGTTCTTTAAGAAAAGGGAAGAGCGCTTATCACCTTAATCTTTTAAGTTGAACAAGAACATTCTTTCTTGAGAGAATTTTACCTACATTTTCACAAAGAGGAGGATCCAGCGACCCAGGATGATCCAACGACCCAGGAGGATCCAGAGACCCAGGAGGATCCATAAATCGAGGAGAAGCAGTGACCCAGGAGGATCCATCGACCCAGGAAGATCCATCGACACAGAAGTATCCAGCGAAACAGAAGAATCCAAAAACCCAGGAGGATGCAGTGACCCAGGAGAGTCTGTTTTAGAGGGTCCCAAGAAAACCCCATAAGTGAAAAAGTTGGTTCTGCGAGTTTTTGGCGTGAACGATGATAGTTTTGCGTTTTTTTAAAATACAAATTGTTTCTGATACAAAAAATGCTACTTTTTATTAATAATTAAATGTTTAAATCAATTACTTAGACAATTTACTATTCACTTGAATTGAGTTAAATAATTAATTTATATTAACTAAATTATTTGTTCCAACAATGTATTATTAATATTAATCATATTTAATTTGAAAAATGTTAGAATGTTGCAGTTTTTCCAAAAAATGTACACCTATTTGTCTACTTTTCACTTAGGGTGAGTTATCAATGAATTCATTTCAGCAAATATAATTTTGTAAACAAACAGGTATTGTTTATAACTATCTTCTTGTTTATTAATGCAATATAGTTGCGTTTTTTTCTTACATTTTTTACTTTTCACGCACTTTTTACATATTAAAGTAATGAATAATGCAAGCTAACGAACATGCTCATTTAAACAATTGACTTTTGCTTATAACTATATTATCTCAGAGTGATGCTAGAAAGTTGTTTTTTTGTTGAAATGTTTAGTTTTTATTTGACTTTTTAGTTATGAACAAATAATAAGTGAATCTCAGCAGGAACCATTTTTCCACTAGTAGTTTACATTGTAATTGAATTATTTTTGCTCTTTTCCCTAGGTTTGAAAAAATTAATTCAAACAAAAAAGCTATCTTACACAAGTGACAAAAACAAATAATGAAATAATAATTAGGAATAAGTGGCAGAACTATGTGTATGAAATACTTGTGAAAGTTTCGTTTAAAATTACAACGAGAATTTCATTGCAAAGCGTAAAAGAAAAATTTGGAATTTAACATACTTTAATATCGTCCCCCCTCCAGCCAAATATATTCAAGATTTTATAGTGTCATAAACGATTTAAAAGATTCAATTATTTTTAAAGGGATTTTAAAAAATACTAAACATTTCAGGATTTTGTACGAAATAACACAACAGCTTTCTAGATATTTCACAATATTGAAGGAGTTTCAAAACTTTCAAAGCATTTTAAAGAATTTTACATGTTTTAGGGATTCACAGGATTTCAAGAGAAACTAAAGTTTCCATAAGATTATAAGAAATTTCTATAGATTTTAAGGCTTTAACAAAATTGGAGAGTTTTCCAGAGATTTTAGAGGAGTTCGAGTATTTCAAGGCATTTCAAAAATTTTAAGGGTTTACAAACCAAGAAAATGTTTACATTTTAAAAGAAAAAAAGTTTAATTGAAACAAAAAAGACGAATTTCTGATTAAATAGTTTAATCCTCAACTAAAACAGATTATTTTTCAACCAAACAGTTGCATTTCTAACAAAAAGCATGAGCTTTCTAGAAAATAGTTGAACTTTCAACCGAATAGTTAAATTTTCATCCAAAAAAATTAATTTTCAACGCTAAAGATCGAATAAATTTTTAAACGTATAGTTGAAATTTCAAACGAGATCATTTTTCATCAGAAAAGACTAATTTTCAACAAAAGACATAAATTATTAACGAAATAGTGGAAATTTCAACCTAGAAGATTAGCTTTTTACCAAAAATGATAAATTTTCAATATTGGTCAAAATTTTATTTGATTAATTTTTATAGAATTTTGGAATCCTTAACTAAAACCAAACAGTTGAATTTTTAAACAAGAAAATTGATATTCTACAAAAAAGACGAGTTTTCATCTAAATACATAAATTTTCAACCAAATGTTTATATTTGCTTGTTAAAATTAAAATTGTTGAATTTTCGAGCGGAAAATACGAATTTTCTACAGAATAGTTAAATTCTACTTCAGTTAAAAATGTTTCATTTCTATTGCAATTTGTAATTTTGAGGAAACTGATAATTTTGAGTTCGAAGAGACAATTTTTGAGGAGAATTACAATTCTGACTTGGAAAAGTGAATTTTTCAAAACAATTGTCTGTCTGGCGTCGTCGTTATCGTTGTCATTGTTGTCGTCGTATTCTGTAAACACGGTGACATTTGAAAGAATCATCTAATTGAATTGCCCTTCTGCGCACTTTATAATTGCGCACAAAGAGAAGACGAACGCGTGAGCGAGATATTTTAAATAAAAATTCAAAAAGTTGAAGTATTTTCAAAATTTTTGACTCCACTTTCTTCAATATTTGAATATCCTTATGACTTTTTTCGATGAAAAAAATTCCCAGAGTTCCCAAAAAGGTTTACTTTGTTACGAATCACTTTTTGTCAGAACGCGTAGTTTTTGTTTTCTTCGTAAAAAACATTAAAAATGAGAGAATTGGATTTTTGGATAAACCACATAAGCTACGAAACAAATAAAAAGAGACAAAAGCTGTTCACCCAAAAAAAAAAAGTACACATGTTTTATTATTCATTTTTTGATAGAATGCCTAGTATTTTTTTACTTTTGGGAAATGGCATAACGAATGAACAAATTGATTTGTTTAAAAAAAAAACAGAAATAACATTAAAATATTTGATCACAAAATTGTTTCCCAATTAGATTTTAAAATTAGCATTGAAACCAACACAAGTCTCGCGCGCAGTTCGCGATAAGACTGTGCCTGCGCAGTCGAAAGTTTTTTTTTTGCATCGGCCGAAACGCAGATAGCAAATCTGAAGGTAATTTTCGTTATAGGTAAAGATAACTTTGAACTCAGGGTGAACATTACACTTCGTTCTTTTTGTTCAAATTAATTTGAAAAAAAGATGATTCATAGGTCCTTATTTAACTGTTTAGAAACACGGTTAGGGCCTGGTCCAACTGGTTAGAAAAGTGGGTAGGACCTGGTCCACCTGGTTAGGAATACGGCTATTACCTGTTCCATCTGGTTAGAAACATGGTTAGGACCTGGTACAACTGGTTAGAAAAATGGGTAGGACCTGGTACACCTGGTTAGAAACATGGTTTGTACCTGTTCCAACTGGTTCGAAACATGATTTGGACCTGGCCCAACTAGTTATAAATATGGGTAGGACTTGGTCAACATGGTTAGTACCTGGTCCAACTGGTTGGAAACATGATTTAGACCTGGCCCAACTGGTTATAAACATGGTTTTTATCCGATATAACTGGTTAGCGCTTGGTCCAACTGGTTAGAAACATGGTTATGACCTGGTCCAACTGATTATAAAAGTGGTTAGGTCATGTTCTAACTGGTCAGAAACATGGTTATTATCCGGCCTAATTTGTCAGGAATATGATTAGCGCTTGGTCTAACTGGTTAGAAACATGGTTATGACCTGGCCCACCTGTTTAGAAACATGGTTAGGACCTGGTTCAACTGGTTAGAAAAGTGGTTAGGACCTGGTTCACCTGGTTATAAACATGCTTTGGACCTGGTCCAACTAGTTAAAAAAAGTGATTATGACCTGTTCCGCCTGGTCATAAACATGGTTAAGACCTTGTCCATCCGTTTAGAAACATGATTAAGTCCTAGTCCAACTGGTTAGAAAATTGGTTAGGACCTGGTTCACCTGGTTATAAACATGGTTAGGACCTGGTCCAACTAGTTAAAAAAGTGGTTAGGACCTGGTCCACATGGTTAGAAACATGGTTAAGGCCTTACCCAAATGGTTAGAACCTGGTCCAACTGGTTAGAAACATGGTTAGGTCCTTATTTAACTGTTTAGAAAAAATCTTTTCAAATCATTTCAAATCTTCAGAAATACCATGCAGTGTACGAAAATCTTTTCATATCTTCAAAATCCTATGAAATTTCTCAATTCTCGTGAATAAATTCTTTCAAATTTCACTGATATTTTATTTTAAAATCAGTGGAGGTGAATGAAATCTGATGGTATTTCTTGAGATTCCTTCAAATTTGTTGAGAAACCAGTTCAGAAAAAAATATAAAAATACCTTATTGAGAAAAGTTAAAATCTCGTACTGTTACAGTTATCCACGAAAATGTTATGAAATATTTGAAAATCCCTTGAAATCTTTAAAAATGATCTGAAAACTTATAGGTTCTATAAAGTCTTTTTAAATACCCAAAATTTTAATAATTTCTTCAAAACCGAAAAAATTTTTGTCAATTTCCTCAAAATCATTACGATCGTTAGACATTTTTTGAAGTTTTTTGAATACTTAAATTTTTGACATCCCCGGAAATTTTTTTAGCCCTGATGAATCCCTTGGCATTTTTTAAAATGCACTAAAATATTTTGAAATTCCTTCAAATTTCTTCAAATTCTGAAAATCTATTAAAATTGCTTAGATTCTTTTTAAATATCCTAAAATCCTTCAAATTATTCAAACTCTTAAAAATTCTTCGAAATCACAAAATTATTGTGAATATATACTTCGAAATTTGACGAAAATATTATGAAATGCCCTGAAATCGCGTGAAATAACATAAAATCTATTGCTATTCCTTAAAACCTTGTGAAAAATTGAAATTTTATCAAATCTTCAGATAATTGAAAAATTCAATTAAAATTTCTTTTGAGTATCTTTAGAATTCCTTCAAATTACTCAAAGCCTTTGAAATCTCATGAAATCCAATTAAATGATTTAAAATTTCTTAAAAATCTTCTGGAAAATTTGGGAATACTTAAATGCCATTTTTTGTGGTTTAAATATCATCAATTACACTATTCGTGAAGAATTAATTTTTTTGTTAGAAAATTCAACTACCTGGTGGAAAGTTGAACTACTTTATTAAAATCAATTTTTGTTGTTAAGATCCATCATTTTAAATGAAAATTCATCTTTAGAGTGGAAAATTTAACCAGCTTTTTTAACTGAAAATATAACTATTCTATTTTTTGTTGAAAATATATATTTTTGATTGAAAATTGATCGCTTCTATTTGAAAATTCAACTATTTGGTTGAAAATTTATGTATTTTGTTCAAGATTCAACTAAATTGATGAAAATTCGTCTCCTTTGGTTGAAATTGAACTGCTTTTTATGTCAAATTAAAATATTTTTTGATTGAAATATAAAGTATTAGAGGTTTCGTTGAGAATTCATCTTTTCGTCTTAAAAATGCAACAATGTGGTAGAAAATTAAATTATATATTTGAAAATTCATCTATTTTGTTGAAAAGTCGTCTTGTTGAGTAGAAAATTAATCTTCTTTTTAAAAAATTGATCTTTTTAGCTGCGAATTCAATTATTTTGTCAAAAATTCATCTTTTTTAGTTCAATCTAACTGGTAGAAAATTGTTTTTTTTTTTTGTAGAAAATTAATTTTTTACCTGAAAATGTAATTATTTCATTTTTTGTTGAAAATTTTATTTGAGGTTGAAAATACAACTATTTGGTTAAAAATGCAACTATTTTGGTAGAAAATTGAACTATTTCGTTTTGAGTGTAAAGTTCATCTATTTTGTGGAAAATTCATGTATTTTGTTGAAAATTCGTCTTTTTGGGTAGAAAATTAATCTTCTTTTTTGAAAATTCATCTTATTGGTTGTGGATGGAACTGTTCTGTTAAAAATTCGTCTATTTTAGTTCAATTTAACCTGGAAAATTTCAAGGCAGCTTTTGTAATTGTAAAGGAATTGAAAAAGTGTTATGCACAATTCGAGTCAGTTTGGAAGATGTTTGAAAATTCATCTCTCTTGGTAGAATTTTAATCTTTTGGGTTAAAGATTCTTTATTTCAATATGAAATTCATATTTTCGATTGAACGTGAAACTATGCGGTTAAAAATTCGATTATTAAGTTGAAAATTAATCTTTTTTGGTTGAAAATAATTCTTTTTTGGTTAAGGATTCAACAAGTTTCTTGAAAATTTGTCTGTCTGGAAGAACTAAATTGTTTTTTATTTAAAATTAAAATCTTGTTGTATTGAACTATAAAGTGAGTGATTAAAAAATCCCTTTTTTTGTTGAGAATTCTTTATCAAAGTAGGAAATTCGTACCTTTGATTGAAAATGTAACTATTTTGTTGAAAATTTCTTTTTGTTATTTATAGAAAATCAATATCCTTGGCAGGAAACTCAACTATTTGGTTCAAAAAGCCTTGTATTAAAAATTATTATTTCAGGGTTAAAAATTGATCTGTTTCGTAAGAAATTCCTCTCTTTGGGTAAAAATTAATTCTTATTTGGTTAAAAATGAAACTATTTGGTTTAATATTAACTTTTTTTGAAATTTTGACAATAACATATTTGAAATATTTGTAAAATCTTTTTAAATTTTCTCAAGAACTAAGTAAAACCTAATTATTTTTGATAGGCATAATTATTCGAACAATAAATCATCATTTTTAATAATATTCTCTTAGAATAATGATAGAAAATTGCAGCTTTTCTAAAAAAATTTAACTTTCTGTCAAATTTTAACTGGAGCGAGGTAAATAATTAATTAAAGTTAGCCACGTTGATTGACCCAACAATTCATTATTATTGTTAATAATATTCTATTAGAATAATGATACGAAAAATCTTAATCAGTTTAAAAGATGTATAGAACTTTTACAAGTCATTTAGAAAAACCTGGAAAAATCTTTAAAATTAAAAAAATTGTCTTAAGATCTTCCAGATTGAAAAAAAAGTTGAGCAATTTTTTTTAAATCTTTTTAAATCTTTTGAAATATTCTCTGAAAATTAAATTTTTAAAGTAACAAGTAGTTTCAGTTTTTCCAGAAATCTCAAGAAATTTTTCTAGTTATTTTGAGACATGTGCAAAATGATTTAAATGCTTAAAAAAATATTAAAAATCACTTCAACCTTACAAAAATTGCGATAAAATCTTTCAGATTCTTGTTCAACAATTTTAGAAATCTTTCGAAATGTTTTCAAATAATTTTAAATCTTTTCTTCAAATTAATTTATTAAATTAAAAAAAAATCATTTTCCTATCTAACTTAAAATTTTTAGAGAACCCCCTAACTTTCTAGCAATTATTTCAGGGAACATAATTATAAACAATAATATTTTGTTTAAAAAATTGTGTGCTAATTTGCATTAGGCATTACCTCACTCTAAGTGAAAAATGGATGAAAAGTTGAAATTTTGAGAAAAAAGAACTAAACTTTCCGACATTTTTCTAAGAGAATATTATTATGAATAATAATTAATTGTTTAAACTATGTATTTGAACATATAATTATTAGTAGAAAGAAGTATCTTATGTATTAGAAACAATTTGTATTTGAAAAACAGTTTTTTTTCTGCGCAGAGATGCTAAAAATGATTTTATATAACTATTTTGTTATTAAATAATTGAATCTGAATAAAATGTTCAGCAAATCTTTTTATTGATAAAACATGACAATTTAATTTAAATTTATAAAGAAATTTGAGGCCTATGTCCATATTAAACCCTATGACAAATTATGAACTGAATAGTGGTCGAAAATCGTAGGCCTGCTGAAATTCTCAGTAAATTGTTTACACAAAATAATACATTTAATTAAATACAAATCAGGAAACATATTTTGTGTTTTTGTTTACTATGAAGTAATCCTTTGATCTTATCCAAAAAAAATATATGCTGTTACCTTGGATATGAGTACATTACCAAAAAATGATGGTGTAGCCACAAAAAATTCATTACAAAAGAATTGTTACGAAATTACAACTTTTTTAGCCGCTCTTCGTAGAAAAAATTATTCGTTCATTTTTTAAATAGCTGCTTTGATACTCTGTATAACATATATATCAAATTCATCAAAATCGGTTAGGCCAAGGTAAAACAATTCATATTTCTCTTATTTTTCAGTATATGTTCATAACTTTTGTAAACAACTTTTTTTGAAGGTGGCGTAAATTAGTCCTATAATCGTGAAAATTTAAATTTGAATATAAACCAAAAATAATCAGGGGCAGTTCACCCATGCTGACCCGGCTACGACGTATCTATAGACCACTCAGGGAAAAAAAACATTTGGTATTCTTTTTTTACTTTACGGAAATATCTTATGGAATAGCGTGCTTCATGAAAATAAAAAATTCGAGTAGGGTATACTTTTTTGACAGTTTTTTGTAAGCATTGGGAAAAAGGATCCATGCTTGTCCAATATTTTCTAGTTTGAGATATTATTGATACTTTCAAACAGTTTATCAATTAACAAATCTACCATAAATTTTTATTTGTTCTAGGGTTACCTTGATGATACTCATGTTCGCTACTCGTCCCAAACTTGCTCAGAAAGTCCCCTGTCTTATATTCACTAGTCATCCCAAAATTTGTCAGAAAGTCCCTTGTTTTGGGCGGCATACCTGATGATATTTCTGCAAAAAGACAAAAAAGATGAATGAATCTTCAATTTACAAGCATAACTCTTCTATTAATAGATTTCAAAGAATCGATCAACTTTAAAATCAAAATTCATCAGTAATATGCAATTATTGCGGAAATCTTGGACATTTATTAAAAGATTGTGAACTTAAAAGAAAAAACAATAAACGATACCAACAACAGAATAAAACCCCAACTCGAGCAACCTTCAGAAAACTAGAAGAACCTCTCCAGTATGGGTTCACAGAGAGAGGCTTAGAGGAAAAAAAACTTATGCACCCCTATTAGATTGTAATAGGGTAAAACAAATGCATTCAAGCACTGGTAATGCAATCCCTAATATAACTTCAACAACAGAAGGATTAGAAGGAAAAATTGAAATGATGATAGACACAGGTGCGGGTCCTAATTTGATTAAGGAAAACGTAATTCTCCCAACTAAAAAGGTCATGAATGGGACAGGTAAAAATTAATATTTCTGGTAGCCCTTTTATATTTAATATAATCTCAGACAAAGTTCCTGGAGATCATGATGGCGTTCTAGGAACAGAATTTTTCAGGAACAATAATGCAAAAATAAATTATAAAGACAGTTAACAATCAATTATAAAAAATATCCTTTTAATTGTTGAGAAACCATCACATTACCACCAAGATCAATATCTAGCTTTTGTATTAATAGAAAAAAATGAGGACAAAGAAACAGGTTAAATACCACAATTGTCATATGACCCGTTGGTTTTTATTGGAGATGCAATAGTAAATAATAATCATGGCAAAGCATATTGAAGGGTAGCAAATACAAATAAACATGAAATAAAAAATCCTATTTCTGAAGTTGAAATGAAAGAATATACCGAAAAGATAATGAACCTGAATAAAAATTAACCGAGCGAAAAGTATTCAGACAATCGTAATCAAACTAACAAAACTTCACACCACAACAGTCAAATGCTCAAGGTTCTGATGGTATCTCAGTTAAAATGATTGGCTTAGCTTTACCAGTCATTTGTCCTATTCTCTTCCATATCCATAACGCATCTCTACAGGTGGGGATCTTCCCTGATACCTGAAAAGAGGCGATTATTCGCTCTGTTCCTGAAATATCTAACCTTACCTCTCCCAAAGATTTTTGCCCGATATATATCCTCTGTGTCTTGTCTAAACCTTTCGAACGCATTGTTTACCAGCAACTTACTACACATATTGAAACTAACAATTTAATGGACCCAATGAAATATGGGTTTCGTGCCAGGCATATTACTCTTACAGCTACACTTAAAGTAACTACTGATTTTAAACTGGCAATTGATAGAAGGGAAATAACTGTTGTTGTTCTTTTTGACTTTTCTCAGGCGATTGATACAGTTAACCATAATTTACTATTGACTGTGCTGAAATCACTTGACTTCTCAAATATGACTGTGAAATGGTTTGACTCTTATCTCAGTGATCGTTCTGAAATAGTACAAATCAGCAATGGCGACCGTTCTGATTTTCAAGTGGTCAAGAGTGGTGTCCCTCAGGGATCCACGCTCGTACCCACTCTATTTAATATTTATACATCTGAACTTCCTAGCGAACTTCGTCATTGCACTATCACAAATATGCTGACGACTTTGAGCTTTACCTTTCTGGGCCTATTGCCACTCTTAAGAGTTTACTTCAAAAGGTACAGGAGTATATTGATTTGGTGGTGCAGTGGGCCTTGAAAAACGGTCACACTTTTAACCCTGCTAAAATTAAGGCTATAATTATAGGACCTTTCTCCTCTCCTTCACTTGCAAGAATTGCAACCTTGACTCCTCTCTTGATTGATGGGCGTCTTATCCCCTCTATGGATTCTGTGAAAGATTCAGGCTATATCGAAAGAAGAGAATTTGTAGAAAATATCCGTGCTTAAATTCAGAATTATGATTTTATTTCCAAAAAGTAAACGACGGATTTCGTTGTCACTTGAAAGATTATCAAAATTATGATATTTTTTATAACGAATTTAGTAAATACAATTCTTTCCTTGAATCTGGCTTTGATCAAATGTAAATATCTGATAAGCACAGAATTTCGTAAAAGAATTATAATTCCGAACTTAAACAAGGATTTTTGTTCAATTCCCTTCTTTAAAAGCAGGATTAAAATTATTTTATAAAATTCCCATTCCACGTCGAAAATTCTCCGTTTCAAATTAAATAATATTTTTTTTACAAAAGTTAACGGATATTATTTATTTCAAGTCAAAATTGCATTTATTCGAAAAAAATTTCTGCTGCCACAAAGTTCAGTTCGTCATAAAAACACTATCTGTTTTAGTGTAATATTAACAAACTAACATAATTCGCTCGTGACAAAAAATGAAAATGAATATCTTGAAAATTTTGAAAAGAATTAGTTTGAAAAATTATAAACTGATTGCTTTTTGCTTTCATCATCGTTGGATGCTTTCTGAAGCAAAATTGTTGGAAAAGGAAACAAATTTAACAATAAAGATGTTTTAAATATTAAACAGAGATTGTTAACACATGTATGCGGAAGATTGATTTAAATAAAAAGGAGTCAATGGAGGTGACATGTGTATCTTAAATTTTCAACTTATTTTCAATATATTCTTGTTTCGCTTAGAAAATTTCATGATTGTAGTAAATTTATAATGAATTATAACCTATGCTACTCGCTCAGCTCAACTCCTTTATGATTCTATCCATTTTCATCTGATCGGATCCAATTATAAATGCTTATATCCAATTCCATCTGATCAAATACGATTCTACTATATCTGATTCTATCAAATTAACTTTTTGGTTGAAAATTCACATTTTCGGATTTGACATTTTACTTTTGACCTCTTTTTTAAAGAATTCCTTTTTTCCTTTGTTTTTAAGAAACTTCCACTTTTTCTCGTTTTTTTTCTCTTAAATTCGAACTGAATGAATAGAAAATTAATTCTACTATTTGGTTGAAAATTTAATTATTCAACTATTACATTTTTCGTTGAGGATTAAACTTTTTTGGTTTAAAATCAAACAACTTGGTTGAAAGTTGTGCTAGATTGTTAAAAATGCATTTTTTAGTTGAAGATTCATCTTTTTGGTTGAAAATTCAACTGTTTTGTTTAAAATTCATTTTTTGTTTTTTGAAAATTCAACTCTGTAGTTAAAAATTAAATTTTGTTGTTGAAAATTCATCTCTTTTGTTTAAAAATTCAACTATTTTGTTGCAAATTAACTTTTTGGTTGAAAATTCACATTTTCGGATTTGAAAGTTAACTTTTTACCCCTTTTTTAAAGAATTCCTTTTTTTCCTGTTTTTAAGAAACTTCTCCTTTTTCTCGTTTTTTCCCCCGCTAAATTCAAACTGATTGAATAAAAAATTAATTCTACTATTTGTTTGAAAATTTAATTATTCAGCTATTAAATTTTTCGTTGAAGATTCAGCTTTTTTGGTTGAAAATTCAACTGTTTTGATGAAAATTCTTTTTTTTTCGAAAATTCAACTTCTTAATTAAAAATTAAATTTTGTTGCAGAAAATTGGTCTCATTTACTTAAAAATTCAACTATTTTGTTGCAAATTAACTTTTTGGTTGAAAATTCACATTTTCGGATTTGACATTTAACTTTTGACCTCTTTTTTAAAGAATTCCTTTTTTCCTTTGTTTTTAAGAAACTTCCACTTTTTCTCGTTTTTTTTTCTCTCAAATTCGAACGTTTAACAACCTACGAAATTCAATAGAAAGATGCTTTAATTTTTAAAGGGCTGTGGCACTAAAACTGACTGAAAATGAAAGGACTGATCGCCGGTAAACTCGAGGGAGCGACGACCGTAGTGCCCACGTATTCTTAGAATTTTTTCCGCTTTACAAGAGGGTAGTATATTTTGGAAATTTTTTCAAAAGATTTAATTTTAAGTTTATTTTTAAATTAAATATCTGGCACTGAGGAAGACCCCTATCCGTGGTCGAAACGTTTACCAATTTTAACTTTTATGAAATGCACTTTTTAATTTTTAATTAAATATATTCATAAGACCCTAATGCCGATACAAAAATTCTTCATAATAATCCATGCCTATTCCTTTAATTCTGTCCCCCCATATTTCCAGACTTCATTTGGAATCTCATCTATACCAGGTGTCTTTCCATCTTTCATTATCCCTAATACCATGACTATTTCCTGCCTTGTAATGTCCTCATCCTCATCTGTATCCCCTCCTAGTAATTCCGTGAAATATTTTTTCCATTCTGCCGTCGCAATATCCTGGTTTATTCTTTTCCTCCTTCTGCTCTGTCTATTAACCAACTACCAAACCTCTTCTTCCGTCCTAGCCTTCTCTGCCTATGTGTTTCTCCTCTACTTGTCCCTTTTCTCCATTTTCTTAATTCCCTCATTTCCTTCTTCTCTTTACATTCCTCATCCCATCCACTTCTATCTCTCCTTCACTAACTTCCTTTAGGCGTGTGCTCTTTTTACCTTTACTTACTGTTTATGAGTATTGCTATTACTCTTTCCTTCCTCTCATGTCACTATTATGAGAAAGTGATCCAAATTTATATAATTCTCTACCTCTAGTTTCTTGACATTCTCTCTTATCTCATTGTTCACTACCACATAATCAATTACCGTTCAGTTAAATTTTCAGTAATAAAAAAATTTATTTTCAACCAGAAAAGAAAATACTGGAAAAGTAAACATAAGAAATTATACAAAATATCTACTTAAAAGAGAAAAAGGATTTAAAAAAATAAAAAAATATGGAGAACAGGAAATATGAATTTTCCACAAAACAGTTAAATTTTCCGTCCGAGACTATGCATTTAAAACGAAAGAGTGAATTTTCTACAAAGTATTGAATTTTTCAAATCAATATTTTATTTTTTGAACATATAGTTGAATTTTCAACAACAACAAATTTCAACTAATAATGGTACAGTTACATTTTCAGTTAAAAAAATTAATTATCAACAACAAGAAGAAATAATTTTCTACTAGTTTAATTGAACCAAAAAAGGCGTAGTTGTTACAAAATACATGAATCCACAGTAGGGTGGTCCAAATTTTTTTTTTTTTCAATTGTTATCAGGACACCTCCCAAATGTGTTCGAATACACCCTAAAATAAGTTAATTTTTTTTTCTTTGAAAAAAAAATGATATTTATTGGTGCCGCAAGCCCCATGAAGCTTAACACGTATTTCCCATGAGAAAAAAAGAAGTTTATGTAAATCTGATTCAGAATCCTCAATATTATCTCAATCAGGTTGAATTTCAACATTTCTCTTTACAATCCGCCATAAAATAAGAATAAAATATCGCTTTTTGAATATCAATACCATCAGTCTGTTTTATAGGGTCCCAAAGAAACTCCATAAGTAAAAAAATGGGTTTTGCGAGTTTTTTGCGATAATTACGACTTTTTTTGCGATTTTTTCATCAATCTTCAACTGTTTGTCTATTTTTCATTAGGCCTGACTTAATAATCAATTAGATTCAGCAAAAATAATTGCTTAAACAAATTATCATTGTTTATGACTATTTTCATCTATATTAATTTCTTTCTACAAATCTTGAATGTTCATTATCTATTTAATTGGTTTTGGGTTTTTGAACCTTAAAAATAAATCACCGACACCCCAAAATGAATATGGCAAACTCGTGAACTGATCAACTGAACATAACCACACAAAATATTGAAGGTATAGTTTTTCTTCATAAACTTCCAGTTTTCTTATAAAAACACCCATTCGGCAAATAATAATTATAAGAATGGGTACTGTCTGAAAACGGAAAAATCTGCCCTTTCACATGAGTTCATCTTCATTGTCACATTACCATTCGTGAAAGCCAAATCCAATTTTTTCAGAGAGTAATTAATGCACGTCCCGAGAGTATTTGTGAACACATTTTAATCTTTTATTACATTGTTTTTAATTCTGAACTGATTATTCATCTGAAATGCGTGGTGAACCCTCAGGAACATAACCTTCTTTCAGTATTAGGTTATATGTCTTTTGCGCACGTTCTCTGATTCTCGACGCCTTTGACCAATTAGCGCAAAAGCTCGAGCGCGGGAGATTTGAAAAACGAATTAAAATCGCCTATTTAATACTTTTTTCCATTGCGCAGATGCACTACGGGTTGCATTGTATGCTAAAGTTGTATCATCATACTCCCTATGACTACATGGTAAACGTTCTTACTGTATCACTCCGTTTATATAACTTGGCTTGGGAAGGAAGGCAGAGGGGACGCTACTGACCTTCCTGAATTTCGTACGACTGACTTACTTACTCTAGTCGGCTCGCAGCATCCTTGGGCATGGAGGTCTCGGTAACAGTGGGAGCGGCGGCGAGCCCGCCGATTGGCCGAGAACCGACAAAGGATTCGCAGCCGAGCGGTGGGGACAGCTGCGTCGGTTCACTACCCGAGCCTTCGCGCGCCGGCGCGATTTTTTGCGAAGAAACGAAAATTGAACCGCCCCATTCAAAAGTCATTTTGTTTGTTGAAGATTCATTATTTGGTGGGAAATTTGGGGGGGGGGTCAATAATTAATCTTTTAATTGAAAATTTCACTTTCGGTTGAAAATTGATTTTTTGGGGGGTTAATAATTTATCTTTCAACTGAAAATTTCACTTTTGGTTAAAAATTGATTTTTTTGTTGAAAATTGAACATTTTGGTTGAAAATTCATGTGTATTATTGACAATTCATCTTTTTATTAAAAAAATTAATCTTCTTTGTTTGAGAATTAACTATTTTGTTGAAAATTCGTTTTTTATTACTAAAAATTAATTATTTTAACTGTACATATAAATATTCCCTTTTGGGTTAAAAATTTACCTTTTTTAGCTGAAAATTCTTCTATTTTTGAGAAAAGCCGTTTTATTTGTTAGAAAATTCGTCTTCTTTGTTTGAAAACTCAATTATGCGTGGTTGAAAGTTGAACTACTTAATTAAAAAACCATTTCTTTGGTTGAATATTCATTATTTCAGTTGAAAATTCACCTTTTTGGTCGAAAAATCAACTATTCTGTTGAAAATTCGTCTTTTTTTTAAATCAAAATTATTATTTTTTTTTTTTAATGGAAATTTGACTTTCAGTTGAAAATTCATCTCTTTGGTGGAAAAAGAAACGGTTTGGTTGAAAAACTGTTTTTTTGGGGCTTAATAATTAATATTTTAACTGAAAATTTCACTTTTGGTTGAAGATTTAATTTGTTGGGGGTTAATAATTAATCTTCTACCTGAAAATTCAACTTTTTTGTTGAAAATTGATTCTTTTTTGTTTTGAAAATTCATGTATTTTGTTGAAAATTCGTCTTTTTCATTAGAAAATTAATCTTCTTGGTTCAAAATTCATCTTTTGAGATGAAGGTTCATCATTGAGGTAAATACTATATCTAGCGCGAAGCGCAAGATAAATAATATATCAAATGCGAAGCGCGAGATAAATATATTATCAAGCGCGAAATTTTTATTTTTAATTTTTTTTTGTAATTGGTAGAGAAACCTTTTTTTTATTTTACAGATTCATATAGTAGGAAAATTCATAACAGTAACTCGATCATTTCTAAATTCTTACATTCCATTTTAATTATAGATATAGAATCAGCAAAATATTGATATAAAAAGTCTCTGCTCGTAGAATACTTTTTTTTGTAGATAATTCCTTATGGTTAAAAATGTATGTTTCTACATTAGAAAAACAGATGTGTAACTAAAAGTTGAAACATTTTGTTGCAAATTGAATTATTTTTGTAAAAATTTGTTCTTTTAGATTAAAAAATCGGATTTCGTGTTGAACATTGAACTTTTCTGGTTGAAAATTCAACTGTCTTCCAAAAATTATTTTTTTGTCTTGACAAATAAACTATTTGGATCAACTGTTTCGTGAAAAATTTGAATACTTTAGGCAAAATTCAACTATGTTCTTAAATTCGTCGATTTCAGATGAAAACTCAACTATTTAGTTGAAAATTCATCTTTCTTGGCTGAAAATTAACTTTCTTATTGAAAATTCAACTTTATTCGAAAAATATCGGGTTTTTGGCTTAAAGATTCATGTCTTTGGTTAGTAGTTCTACTATTTCATTTAAAAATCATCCCTTTTGCTTAAAATTTTAATTGATTAGTTATTGATGCAAATGTTTGGTTAAAAATTAATTGTTCTGAATTGAAGATTCATATTTTTTGTTGGAAAATCTTTTTTTGATTGTTTATGGATAGCAAAAAAAACACTAAATAACGAAAATACAATTTTTTCTCTCTTGGTATTTTTTCTTATTTCCATAATTTTTATTTCATTGAGCTCCTATGTGTGAGACGGTTCTTATACCTTGAAGAAAAATGTATAATGGTCAGAAAAATGACAAATTGGATAGGATAAGTCAAGGAATATTGAAATTGGGATTTTGTAGCAACCCTGGGGAAAGAGTCTGAGAATACCCTTTAGCCCTCCTGCATATAATCCTACAATTATATTTGACGAAGTGAGGTTAGGTAATCTTCTCTATCGCAGATAAAAATATGCCGAAACAAAAAAGTACGCCGAAAGACAAAATTGAAATCCGTCAAAATATGCCGGAATAGAATAAACAACGAAAATGTAGTCCTCTGTTTCTTATTGCAGATTCGAGTTTACAGGTCGAATGTTGTATCTAGTTATATTTTAATAAGAAATTTATTGAATATTATTATTTACATATTCATTTTAATTATAAATCGTACTTTCATTTCCGAGACCTCATGCGAGGTTCAGGTCACCATCTGCTAAACCTTCTCTTCGTGCCAGATCTGCTTCTGCTATGCCTACTCTTCGTATCCGTTTCAGTTCTTCTTCTGCCATACTTCCTTCTTTAAGCTGCCTTCTGGAATTGAAACCTAAACAACTTACACTTCTTCGGCTTATTTCCAGCACTAATTCGAACCGGTTATTCGAAATTCAAAAATACACTTTTCCAAGCGATATACTAATTCTCTTGAGAGGTAAAGATCGTATTATCAACATCCAGTGGTGACGTCTTTACTATATTCTCGGACGAAAGATATCTTCATGGAATATATACATTAAGACTGAAGTATCACTTTGAGGTTGAAAAACGGGTGATAATAAACATGAACAGTGGCGCGATTAAATGTATGATCTCAAAAGAAATGCGGGAATCTCCCTTAAGTTCGCGTAGCCTAATCGCAAAATATTTTAGAATAGTAAATGTAAACATATTGTCATATCCTTCCAGGGTAAATCCGAATACAGCTATGTCATCCTGATGGGCAAAACATATTTTTCCTGCTAGTTCCCTTAATGCTCCGTCCATCAATCGTTGAAATGTGGCTGGGGTATTCTTTGATCCAAAAGGCATCCCGTTGAACTCGAAGTGCCCTTTGGGTGTTGAGAAAGCTGTATATTTTTTTGATTCTTCTGCCATAGGTATTTGGTGACAACTGGAGCTTAAACAAAAGCCGAGAAAAATTTAGTTTCTCCAAACTGATCTAGGATATCATCTATCACTGGTAGGGGATATGCATTTTGGTCTGTATCCTCGTTGATTTTCCTAAAGTCTATGACAATGCGTCATTTCTTCATTCCTAAAGCGTCTGCCTTGTTTGGTACTACTACTTAAATGGGGGAATTATAAGGTGACTTGGAATGTCCTATCACTCCCATTTTCATCGAATATCCCATTCGTGTTGATATTCCTTCTTTATGACACTCCGGCTGCCTATATGATTTAATGTTGACTATTTTTCCTGATTTAAGGACAATCTTCTCTTCCACTAGGTCGTGTTGTTAAAATTTTTCATAATCCTCACTGGTACCATTTGTCTACATGGAGTATATGCAAGGTTAATTGTCATTTAAGTTTCTTTTCATTAACGGTGGCAGAGCTAGCGAGCATGCGTAGTATACCAACGGTTCCCCATATGAAACATTTTTATTTTATTTATTTTTTCTTCTTATCTGTGCTTCACTTTAATTTCACTTTCACTTCACCTCAACTTTGCGTGCTCAGAATTATTTGTTTGACGACTGAAAATAAGACTGAAACTTTATCTAATTCATAACTACTAGCCTTGTTGTTTCTTCTGGCGACGGCTGCAAACGGGAGGTGGTAGCTGTCTGCGTAGTCCTAGTCTGCAATACAGCCTCTTCCCTTCGGCCTGGATCCCTGCCTGTCGGAATACACCTTCCATGTATGGGTTCGTAAAGTCGGGTTTTGTTATCTCAGGCGCCTCAAAACGGTCGTCCAGATGTCTGCGGATGTCTGCGGCCTCCACTACGATGGCCCTCGGCCTCACCAGGGCGTTGTTGGCCATCGGCGCGAAAGTGAGGCTCTGTAAGTTGCTCAAGATGAAGATTTTACATTAACTGCCCCTGTGGAGTGCCTTGGCTGCTGTTTGCGAGACGCGATTTGCGGTCTCTCTTTTTTTGTGCTCCACCACATTGCTTCCTTCCTACGGAGAGTTCCCTTAGCTGCTCTTCTACCGTGTCGGCAAAATTGTCGCGATCATTATCAAAATTTCGGTATCGCTTGTGGTAAATTGCCAAATTGGGTTAGAGAAGGGTCCCGGAAGGGGCCCCTTTATTGTTTTTGTTTTGTCGTTTCATGCGTGTATCACTCATTTTGGTCCCAAGAAGCTAGGAAAGTAAGAAGCACTCCCGGCAGAGCCCCGCTCGCAGGGACGGGTCAACATTCTACGCGATTCGACCAGGTATCCCAATTTCTGCGCTAAGACTCCTCCTTTGTAAACCCAGCCTGCAGGCCATGATATTCAAGTATTTGTTAACACTCGTGGCATTCAGCTATTGTACCCTGGAAGGATCGCTCCTCAGTTCAAGTTCTACTGACTAGAGTCTGTCAGTTACCCAGAGTAGCTACACCTCGCAATGCAGCTTCTCTGGTTTACACGCATCAACTACAAGGTCCCGTAATCCCTAAGGAGAGATAGTGCCTCCTAACACAAGCCACTTCGGAATGAGCGTCTCCGAATTTAAATGCGAGGTGGAGATGCGAGCCGAATGTTGGTGTTAAGAAGTAAACTTCTTTCGCCGAAAATAATATTTTAAACTAAATATGTAACGATTCTATTAATAATTTATTTTTTAGTTGAAAATTCAACTATTTGGTTGAATATTCAATTATTTTGTTAAAAAATTCAACTGTTTGGTTACAAATTAAACTATTTATTTGAAAAATTAATACTTGGTAGAAAATTAACTTTTTTATTGAAAATGCATAGTGTCTGATGGAAAGTTCAATTTTTTTGTGGTCAATTCATCTATTTTATTGAAAATTCGTCTTCTTGGGTAGAAAATTAATCTTCTGGCATTGGATTAAACTATTCTATTTAAATTTATCTTTTTTGGTTCTATTTAACTGGTAGTAAATTCGTATTTTTATTGAAAATTAATTTTTTAAACTGAAAATGTAACTATTCCATTTTTGGTTGAAAACTTATATTTTTAGTTGAAAATTCAATTATTTGATTGAAAATTCATCTTTTTGGATTGAAAGAAAGTCATCTTTCTTGTTGAAAACTTAACTATTTATTTGAAAAATTAAATATTTGTTAAAAAATTAACTTTTTTTGTTGAAAATTCATAGTGTTGGGTTAGAAAATTCAACTGTTTTGTGGAAAATTCATCTTTTTAATTGAAAATTCGTCTTTTTGTGTAGAAAATTAATCTTTATGGTTGAAAATTCATCTTTTTCGTTTATTTCAACTGGTAGATTTTTTTTTTCTTAAAAATTAATTCTTTAACTAAAAATGTATCTATTCCATTATTATTATTTTTTTTTTTTTTGAAAATTAAACTATTTGGTTGAAAACTTAACTTTCTTAGTTGAAAATTCAATTATTTTGGTAGGAAATTAAATTATTTATTTGAAAAATTAAATACTTGGTAGAAAATTAATATTTTTATTGAAAATTCATAGTGTGGGGTGGAAAATTCATCCTTTTGGATGTGGATGTAATGCGTCCCTTCCTAATGTGTGTTGCGTAATGCGCAATCTGCTCTTACACGACTAGCTCTGCGGAGGAAGAAGTTAGGGTCTTAAATATCCTTAGGGGTTGTCCATAAACTACTTTATCAATTTTATCTTCTATCAAAACATAGGAATAAATAAAAGTAAATAAATAAATATAATAAATAATAATAATAAATGATAAATGGAGGAATAAGTTCTTCCAAATAAAATTAATGTGAATAGCATATTGATCGCAATATGAAACACTTTAAATTCATATGGTTTCAAATCGAACTATATATTGAATTTTTAACAAACAAAATCAATTATATAACCAAAAAGATGAATTTTCAACAAAAGACATTAATTTTCAACAATACTGGTTAAATTTTATAGCCAAAATATTGAATTATCCATAAAGCGGTTGAATTTTTAACCCGAAAATATGCTTTTTTATATTACTTTTACACCAAAAAGTCAATTTTCTACCGAATAGTTTAATTTTCCACGAATTTGTTGAATTATCAACCAGACGAGATTAATTTAGACCAAAACAATTGCATTTTTAACAAGTAAGAGACGACTTTTTAAAACAAAATACATGAATTTTCAACTAGAAAAGATCAATTTTCAATAAAAAATATAAATTTTTAACTAAAACTCGAATAGTTACATTGTTAGTTGAAGAAAAAAAATTTTTCAAACAAAAACAAACGAATTTTCAACAATATAGTTACATTTAAAAAAAATAGATGAATTTTCAACCGAAAAGAATAATTTCCTTTAAATAAAAAATTTTCAACAAAATACATGAATTTTCCACTAAAAAAGATAAATTTTTAACCAAAAATAGGAAATTTATAAATTTTCAGTAAGAACATTAATTTTCAACCAAATAAAATAAGTATTCAGCAAAATACATTGAATCGCAAAAAGGTGACCTCAGTTTCAGGTAAAATAAGGAATCAGTTTTTTTAAACTGACTTTTATCAAATTTGAAAATCTTAGAACCGTGTTCGAGCTGACCTCAACTAAACGCGCTTCCTTCTTCTTGTTCTTCTATTCTTGTTGCAGAATAAAGTTCACTGCCAGAGTTTTTGTCTAATGCTGACCATAATCCTGATGTTTCTTGCTGCGGACCTTTTTGTTCTTCTTCTTCTCCCTCTTCTTCCTCCTCTGCCTCTTCTTTCTCTATTTTTCGTCGCAGAACGAATTCGACTGGCCGAGTGTTTGCCTGATGCTGACCATAATCATGGTATTCTTCTTTTCTTCTCCCTCTTTTTATTCCTCTTCCTCCCCTTCTCTCCTTCCTTTTCTACTTCTTCGAGAAACTTTTTCTACTTATTATCCTTCTTTTTTCTCTTCTCTTTCTTTTTCTGAGAGACATTCTACATAATAAACTCTTCCTCTTACCATACTTCATTCTTGTGCCGGGTCTTCTTCTCCTGCCCAGCCACATCTTCGTATCAGTTTCGGGTCTCCTCCTATCAGGCAAATTTTTTTTCTCGATTTGAGGTGAAAATTCGGGCTAGATGCTGGTGGGTTGAGGGAAACTTCTTTCATCTGAAGGACTTGATACCATCTAATCCCGGAGTGAAAAAGTTCTTCATGCCTCCTAATACTTTTTCACCTTCTCGGTAGCGATGGATGGGCATTCTTCTTCAGGTTTTATGAGGGCATTGCGCAGCTTCTTGGAGCTATTTTTGTTCTTTGAGGCTTTTGTGAGTGGAAGCTGAGCTTCGTAGACTTCTCTTCAAAATGCTACAACCTCCCCTAGTTTAAGCAGATGGTCGACAATAACTGGAGGATCTTGGAAAAGTCGATATGGGTCAGCAGCTAAAATTAACTTTTTTGTTGAAAATTCACATTTTCGGGTTAAAAATTAAACTGCTTTGTAAAAAATTCATATTTTCGGCTGGAAAATTAAACAATTTGGTAGAAAATTTAAATATTTGGTTGAAAATTGTCTTTTTTGGAAGAACATCAATTTTTTGGTTGAAAGTCAAATTGTTAAGTTGAAAATAATCTATTTTAGATGAAGATTCAAGTATTTTGTTAAAAATTTGTCTTTATTGGTTAAATCCAACTTTTTCTATTTTAAATTAATATCTGTTTTTTTTTAAATATCAACTATTACATTTTTTGTTGAAAATTCATCTTTTTAGATTAAAAAATCAACTCCTTGGTTGAAAGTTGAACTATTTTCTTACATTTTTTTTTTAACTGGAAATTTAACTTTTTTGTTGAAAATCTAACCGATTAGTTGTAAAATAACTTTTTTGTTGAAACTTCATTTTTTCGGGTTAAAAGTTCAATTGTTTTTATATAAAAATCGTCTTTTTGACTTGAAAATTTCACAATTTGGTATAAAATTCAACTACTTGGTATAAAATTGAACAGTTTTGTATAAAAATCGTTTTTTTTTTAATTGAAAATTAATTCTCCTTAATAAAACTTACACTACATCATTTTTAGTTAAAAATGTATCTTTTTAAGCTTAAAAATTTAACTATTTAGTTCAAAAATTTTAGAAACGAAAAAAATACAGGCTAAAAAGTAACCCAATAAAATGTGCATAACATTATATCCATTATTCAAAATATTTAGTTGAAAATTTTTATTTTTTGATTAAAAATGTATGTATTTTGTTGAAAATTCGTATTTTCGGGTTGGAAGTTCACCTGTTTTTATAGAAAAACCGTCTTTTTGACTTGAAAATTTCACAATTTGGTATAAAATTAAACAGTCTTGTAGAATCCTGGCATTTTATATCATTGTTCTCAAAACATGACAAAAGTCGATGAATTTGTTATTCGAGTTTGCGGTGCATATATATATTTGAATACTATAATTTTTTGGCTAATGAGTGGTCATCCATATTTAAATTTTTAACCCGAAATAAAGAATTTTCAAAATCAAAAAATTATTTTCTGGGAAAAAGAATTCTTTATAAAATACATCGATTTTTAGCCACATATTTAATCTTCATCCGGTAAGGATTTTTCAATCAAGAAAAAAAAATTTGGTACAGGTTGTTAAATATGTAAGCCAAAAGAAACAACAATTTTCTATAAACTGGAAAACTTTAATTTTCTACAAAACAGGTCATTTTCAACCAAGTAGTTAAATTATTTCCCAAAATAGTTGAATCTTAACTCTAAAAAGATGAATATTTGACAAAATTGTTAAACTTTTAACCAAAAAGGATGGCTTTCCAACAAAATTCCTCAATTTCAGAGAATAATAAAAAATATAGAAAAATTTATGATATCAGAACCAATAGTAGATTTTCGAACTTAAAACGATAGATATAGACCCAAAAATGAAATAGTTAAATTCTTTGTTAACAAAGGGAACTAAAAATTTTAAGTTTAAACCCAAAAACATCATTTCCAACTGAAAAGATTAGTATTCTTTGAAAAAGGACGAATCATCAATGAAAAGTGTAGTATTTCATCAACTATGATAGATTTCAATTTTAATCGAAAAACAGTTGAACTTGAGGAAAAGAAAATTATTTTTATAAAAAGGTTTCACTTTCATCCAAGTTTGATTTTCAACAAAACAGTTACACTTTAACTCTAAAAATAGTATTTATTTACGAAACAGTTGCATTTTTAATGTAATCTCTGCGGAAACAATATCATCCTTCATATTAAATCAAATGATCCTGCTACATGTATTTCGTAGGGGTGAATTATAAAATCGATTGTGTGCTGATCATATGAGCTTATAAGAGTCTTATTTCTGAATTCTTCAATCTCCCAATGATTTAAAAATATACCAGTTTTTTAACTCTCCCTTTTATACATTCTATTGTTATAATTGGCAAAACAAATTTTGAATAAGAATCAAATAACATATAGAATGAAGTTTAATCTTTGAAAAAGCGTGAAATAGTCGCGTTTGATATCAAATTAACCAGCAGTGGACAAAAAAGTACACTATGTAATGATATTTCACCCATGACTATTCATTAAAGTACGCTAATTGGCATTAGCGCGTCAGAGTGGCAAAATAACGCTCCCGCGAGCTGTTCGCTCCACTAGCGCACATCCTTCGCATTCTTTCAAAAAAACATGGCGAGAAAGTGGTAAGACGAGAAGGAATGAACGAGCCGAAAGGGAGACAGGCTCCATATTTCTTGTTTTGGGCGACATCGCGATATAATGGCCATTACATAGCAACTGAATTGAAGAGCGGCTCTTAAGGTCGGCTCCTACGGCAATCACTGAAAACATTTATGTATGGATAATGTTTCTCTTCTTCCACTTTCTGCATCATATACCTGCAAAGATGAATTTATTCGGGGATAGTTGAAATATCAAACTGAAAGGCTTGATTCAGAACAAGAAGATCATTTTTCATCAATGGAGAAGCAGTTGCGGTCAGATATTAAAACTTAAAGAAATTAATTCTTTTATTTTTCACCAAAGAGTTGGTCTTACAAAAATAGAGTTGAATTTGCAATCAAGGGAGGAAAATTTTGGTACTTGAATTATCTAGAAGTGACCAACGTGCATTATTAATCGGACTTGTATTATTTAAATTCAAAAGAATCTTAAAGAATTCCATGAAGTTTACAAAAACCACCAAACAGTTGAATTTTTAACCGAAACAGAGAAAATTTAAACCCAGAAGATTAGTTTTCTGCTAAAAATTTTTGCACTAGAGGGATGAACCGTCAACCAAAAAAATAAATGGTAACAAATTAATATTATTATTATTTATTAGTATATGTGATTGTTTGTAGTATATTTTTAGTTAAGTAAATTGATTCTCACCCCAAAAAAAGAGTTTTAAACAAAGTAGTTAAACTTTCATCCGACGAGATAAATTTCCAATTGAATTAAAAACCTTCGACTGAAATTGTTGAATTTCTAGTTAGAAAAATTGATGTTCAAATTTGAAAAAAAAAAAAATTTTCAATCAATGAGATGAATTTTCCATTAAAATGATGAGTCCTCAATAAGGAAAATTAATTTTCTACAAAGTGGTTCAACCTTCAATCAAGTATTTTATTTTTTAATACAAAAGCTGAATTCTCAACTTTCAACCCAGAAAAAGGAATTTTCAACAAAGCAATTAAAATTTCAAAAACAAAAAAATAAAATGAGTAACAAGAAATTCCCTAATTTTTCCATGTCTTATTTTTCATTTGTTCTTACCATTTATATTCAGAAACCAGAATTTTCATTGTCTAACACTTAACATAGAATCGTTCATGAACGAAATGAAAAATTTAAAAATAACATTTAAAAATGTAAAATGTATTATATTTGACAGTGTGATTTTATAGCGCCTCTTATTTACTCACGTGGCGTATTCTTATTCTTTGATTCTTCAAGATTTTTTTCCCAAAATCCCTGACTTTCTCCTAACTTTCCCCTAACTTTCCCCACTCAAAAAGTTTATTTTACTAGTAATTACTAGAACAAGAAACTTTTTGGGTAGAAAAATTAAGGTGTAGTTTATTAAGAAAAAGAGAGAATAAATGAGTCAGTTCATGGTTTAGTCTTATTTCAGCAGTACCTCTTTGGAACAAAAGTCCCATCAGCACTATTACAAAATTTCGAAATAAAAAAATTGAACATTTTGTAGTACTTTTCTCCCAAAAATTATTTAGGGCTTGTAAAAATTGAAAACAATAAAATAAATAAGTGCAATTTTCCCAGAAATTTTGTGGCCTAAAAAAGATGTACTCAAAATAAAGAAATTAAAATTAGGTGTGACTTTTTTGATACTTTTTTCACTATGTGAACCTTTAAAAAATGGTCAGAAATGTTGGTACTTATAAGTACACTGGAACCTGGAAATAAGAACAGTGTCTGGCATGGCTTGAAGCGGCCTTGATCTTAAGTCTAGGGAATCCCAGCGTAAACATTCAGGGCCGCATGAACCATTTCTGTTGGATTTTGAGGCACGCTAACAGTCACGCATGACTAAGCACCGCATCTATTTCGGTCCCGCGGTCCCCACATCACCAAAATGCCGAGGACATCAATCCTTGGAATCTCGTAAATCCGGGAATTTTGTAGTTGAAACTTGAACAAATTTCAAACAGCATTTCATAAATAAAAAATGAACATTTTTTAACTGCAAGGTGATCAGAAATAACAATTCCAAATCGATGTTTTGAAAATATTTAAAAATTTCAGGTTGTTAACGTAACAAAATGAAATGTTTTAAAAGTGAAAGAATTAAAATTTGATCTACATGCATTTGAAGGGATAATAATTTTAAAATGATTTTTAAGACTCAAGCGACATATAATTGGAAAAATTTTAAGCTATAGGCGCATTTGAAGATTAATGCTATTAATTGAAATCATATCGGATTCAGAGTGATTTCAAATCTTTATTTAATTGAAGTCTCTAATTGCGAGTAATTTTAAGTGATATAAAAGTATAAAAAATAATAAATTGAATTGTTACGTATCCTTGCAGTAACGGCGATACAGGACAGTGTGACATTTATGTCCCTTTCTTGGAACACGTGTTACATTGTAGGGACATAACAGTTCTACCAAGATGTTCTATATTAGTTACATTAAAGAATTCCAGAACTCTAACGTATCCTTACAGTCACATCGTTACAGAACAGTGTGACATTTATGCTCCTTTCTTGTAACATGTGTGACATTCTAGAGACATAATAGGTCTATCACGTTCTTCCATATTAGTTACATTATAGAATTCCAGAACTGTTACATATCCTTACAGTAACAGCTTTATAGAACCGTGTGACATTTATGTTCCTTTCTTGGAACATGTGTGACATTCCAGAGACATAACTGTTCTATCACTTTGTTCTATATTAGTTACATTACAGAATTCGAGAACTGTTACGTATTCTTACAGTCACAGCCTTACAGCACAGTGTGACCTTTATGTTCCTTTCTTGGAAGATGTGTGACATTCTAGAGACATAACAGATCTATCACTTTGTTCTATATTATTTAAACTCCAGAATTCGAGAACTGTTACGTATACACACAGTACCTGCGTTACAGTACAGTGTGACTTTCATGTTCCGTTCTCGGAACACGTGCGACATTCTTGAGACATAACAGTTCTATCACTTTGTTATATATTAGTTACATTACAAAATTCGAGAACTGTTACGTACCCTTACAGTCACAGAGAAACAGTACAGTGTGATCTTCATGTTCCGTTTTTTGAAACACGTGTGACATTCTAGAGACATAACAGTTCTATCACTTTGTTCTATATTAGTTGCGTTACAGATTTCGAGAACTGATAAGTATCATTACAGTCACAGCGTTACAGCACAGTGTGATCATTATGTTCCGTTCTTGAAACACGTGTGACATACTATAGACATATTAAATTCAACTTTTGGTTTGAAGTTCTTCTTTTTTTAATTTAACTGGTTTTCATTTCAAGTAAAAGGAAATTAATTCGACAATTAGTAATTTAAACTTACTAATTGTCTACTAATTATAATAATATATTATATGATAAATAATAATAATTATTACTGATCTTGAGTACAAATATTTCAGTGCATCCAATAAAAAAAATTTTGGTCTTTTCCCGCGGGAAGAAAAAACATTTTGTCGCATTTTTAAAATTAAAAATCTAAACTTTTTAACTATTTCGTTTGAAACTCTTTTTTTCAGAAGATTATTCTTCTTGTTTGAAGATTAAGCTTCTTGGTTGAAAACTCAACTACTTGGTTGAAAGATCGACTCTTCTTGAAAATTTATTTTTTTGGTTGAGGATTTATCATTTTAGATCAAAATTTATTCCTTGGATTGAAAATTGGACAATTTTGTTGTAAATTAATTTTAAAATATCTCAAAAGATTTTCAGAGATCCGAAAGTATTTTGGAAAATGCAGCATCTATAAAAAGTCGGGCGTAACTAAACAATCTAAAAAACAACTAGATCAGAATCGTTTTAATATAATTCATTTTAATAGAACTGGTAGTCATGCGCACGCCAAGGCGCGCGCCTATATTAATTTTCGTTATAAAAAAGAATAAACCAAATACTTTTTTTTCTATGTTATGTATATTCAATTACTGTTGAAAAAGATGTGTACAAAATAATTAGAAGGTATTATTATATGAGTTTTACAAAATTGAATAAAATGAATGATACATAGAACAATGGTTGTAATTACCAATCTTTGAGTTTTTAAGAAATATGATAACAAATTTTAAAGTTGTCTATTTGCTCGGCAATTATTGCCATCCATACTCTATAGTAATCCATTCGCCACTAATATTTTAATATGCATGTGTATAAGAGACAGATATAATATATATATATAATATATATAATTAAAATTATTTAAAATAAACGAATAGTTTCAATGTGCTTCAGTGATTTTACTTTAATTAAGAGTTGTGCTTACCTAGTTGATTGACTTACTTGTTGCGTCCGTACTCATCGCTTTAAGCGCTCAACTTTGAACTCGTATATCTTTTTTTTTTATTGAATATAAAGCGCTCAAATTTTCTAACAAACATCTTCACACACTATATTTTAATACTCAATAGCTATTTACTCGAAATTCGAAACGTCGTCACTCAACTTTTGCGATAGTATGCGAGGATTCATAAAACCTGACGGTACAACTTTGAAAATTCGCCACTCAGCAAATAATTGATTTGGAGACTTCGGATGGAGCTCATTTTGTAGATAATGCCTTAAAGAATAAGTGGTTATAAGTTTAGAAAATAAATATAAATAGTTGCCTGCGATATTGCGAGTTGAGTATCAAAAAGTATGTAAATTTTGTTTTCCTTATTTTGCACTAAATTGCGTTTTTTTTTCAATGTTCCGGCATCTTAATGAAAAAAATAACTTCAGATTAGTGTTCAGCAACCTCGAAAACATAAAGTAAAACTGGTTTTAGCGATTAGAACGAACGTGGTCAATACTCGATCATTTTAGGGGTGAGTCCCGCTCGCCTAGAAGGGTCTTACGTATTATGTCGAAGTCTTCGGCCAATAGAGTATTTCCACTTGTGACGTCATTTCAAAATGTCCGAATACCTCAGGAGAAACATTGCATTGTATATAACATTGCGTCGCGTGTATTATCTTAGTTAAAGAAATGTGTTTATCGGCAAATGAAGTGTCTAGTGAATACTTTTTGAGTTTATCTTGTGAAGTGAAGGTCCGTTATTGTAATAAACTAAGTGCAATTGACCCCTACAATATCTGATTGGTGAACAAAGGATTGGTTTGTGGTTTCGAAATGCTGTGAATTGTAGTGGCTTGAACTGGGACTAATACGTGTGAGTGCGACTTTTTTTTGTGCTAAGTGTGCCTTACACATCTACAGCTTATATGGGAAGCTCTGATCCCTTTCATCTCATTGCTCGATCATCGCTTACCAGTGTCGTACTTATCTGTTGCTTAAATTCTATAATAGTAGCTTTTTGAATTATTGACGTTTCTATACATTAATATTAAAACTTCATCAAATGTCTTAAAACACGCTAAATCCTAATGCTTTATCATTATCATTACGCTTATGACAGAGATGTAAACAACCTTTCACACTTGATTCTCCTATTACCAGCTGTCCCGGGCTGTGGAACTAAATATCACGATGCATGTACTGTCATATTAAAAACCCTAATTGATGGCCGATTTGCTAGATGTGGTGGTTCTAGAAAAACTTCGCCTGTTGATTCAGAACGTAGACAGTTTTTATTCGACCTTGAATTATTGTAAAGTGCAATAAGTGATATTGTTAAACCAATGCTACAAACTCATGGCGATGCTCTTCGTGAAAACTTCCTTCAGGTTCAAAATTCAGTCGATTCTCTGTCGGTTCTCTGAAAACTTAAATTGAAGATTCCGATTTCAAACTGCTAAATCATGATCAGAAGATTACAGAACTTGAGTCTATAATAAATACTAGTCAACAAAATAAACAAATATTTTTAACCTTCAATTCTCGAGACTGTTTCCTTGAAATTGAGATACGGCGACACTGTAAATCCAATATAATCTTATTCCGTTTACTATATACAACATCTCTAGCTGACAAAGACGAAATTAAGGATATTATGAAAGTCCTCTTTCCACTTAATGCTGATATTTTTGATAAAATAAAACTATATATATATAATATTAAATTTTATTTTATATTATATAATAATAATAATAATAATTTTAATAATTTAATGGTCAACTTCGGTAATTCGAAAGATATCATCTTTTTGACCTCAGATTCTGAAAGAGCGGGAAATTTTACGTCCGGATATATCTTTACTCACGTGTCTCAGTGACCACTGGAGGTCACATGAAGGTCAAAAACATTCTTTAGAACTTCTGAACCTAGAAGCTTGCCATGGTTTGCTAATATCGAGGTAATGAGTTTTACAAAATACGTTTTCGGATGCGCTGTTCATGAATCCATGGCCCTTATGACCCCTGCACATCAGGATCAAGGTCATTTGAAGGTTAACTTCGTTTATTCGAGATAAATCATCTTTTTGGCCTCAGATTATGAAAAAGCGGGAAATTCTATGCACGGATATATTTTTAGCCACGGTTCCCAGTGACCTCTGGAAGTCTCATGAAGTTCAAAAACATTCTTTAGAACTTCTGAACCTAGGAGTTTTTGGGGTCGCTGATCACGAATCTGGGGTCATATTTGAAAAATACACTTTAAGGGTCCCTCAATTCTCCCCCAAATGCCCCAATTTTTTGATATTCCTGAAACTCGGTGAAAACGTGACCACAGGGTTTTTGAGGTCGCTTTTCTTTACCCCAGATTCGTGATCAGCGACCCCAAGAACGTATTTTGTAAGGATCAAAACCTCGATATTACTATACCATGACAAGCTACTAGGTTCAGAAGTTCCACATAATGTTTTTGACCTTCATGTGTCGTCTAGAGGTCACTGGGACCCGTGAGCAAAAAATATTCCGTACGTAAAATTTCCCGCTCTTTCAGAATCTGAGGTCAAATCTCTCGAATTAACGAAGTTGACCTTCAAATGACCTTGATCCTGACGTGCAGGGGTCATAACTATTAAAAAATCAATTTCCGATAAAAAGGAAATTCTCAACAAATTACAGGGTGTACAGTCTTTCATTTTTTACTTAGTTTCCCCCTTTTTCTTGAAATTCACCTTTTTCCCCTATTCTCAAAAAACTTCCCCTTTTCCCCATTTCTCTTTGAATATACGATATTTGAAAATACAATATTTGAATTACGCGGAAAATTATTCTCGGAAATTAGTAAGTAGTAGTAGAAATTAGTAAGTAAGTAATTAGTAAGTGTAATAAAAAAGTACGAAATTTGAACATAAATGTGCTCAATAACAATTTTTTGAAAATGGGCAAATAGATGATTTTTTTTAGTCATATGCACACCTTTAAAAAAAGTTGAAATGAAAGTTGAAATTCCCATCGGAGCGAAGGAGAAACATCTTTTTTCAGAAATTAAAAATTTCTAATTTATAAATTTTCAAACTCCATCTAGTCTGAAATGACGTTAAGAATTTCTGTTATTTATCGAGTTACCTTAGATCAATATTGTGGATTTCTAGTTTCACAGTTCATGAAAGTTATCTACATATCATCGATCGTTACCGGCTCCGATGATAATACAAATTCCTTCTAATTTAACTTTCGTTCTAAAAATAACTCCTCGCCATGAAAAGCGTATATCTGAAAAAAGTATCTGCCTCCGACCTCTCTAGTTGCTTAGTGGATAAAGCACCCGACCGGCAATCGGAACACGTGAGGTTCGATTCCCATCGGAGCGAAGGAGAAATATCTTTTTTCAGAAATGAAAAATTGTTAATTTATCAATTTTAAAACTCCATCTAGTCTGAAATGATGTTAATCTACCTTTAATCTCTCTAGTGGCTTAGCAGTTATAGCACTTGACCGGCAATCAGAAGACGGGAGGTTTTATTTCCACGTGAGCGAAGTAGAACGACACAGTCGGAATCTTTTGCTGAGGGATCTTCTATTCCTGAAGTTCCTCGAGACGGCCCATCTTCTTCTTCTTCTCCTGGAAGACAAGATCCTCCTGCTAGTACTCTTCCTCCTGCGACACTTCATTCTCCAACCAGGCCTTCTTCTTCCGCCACACCTCATTCTCCGACCAGGCCTTCTTCTGCGACACCTGATTCTGCGATCATCTTCTCCTGCCAGGTCTCCTCTTCGTGCAAGTTCCCGGTCTCCTTCTGGCAATTATACAGTTTCAGTTACTATTCTTCCTTCTACTGACACACATGGATATGGACTGGACAAACTTGAATTTATTCAATTTATTTCCTACAAAACCCTAAGCTGGCGATTCGAACTTCGAAAATACACATTTCCTGATGATAGAAGGGTTATAATACAATCAAGCCGAGATGTCTTTCATCCCTTGCCAACTGGAGAACAAATTGTATTAACAACGCTCAATGGCAACGTCTTTGCAATCTTGGAGAATACTGATTTTCTTGCTGGAATATATAAATATAATCCTCACTTTTACAATAGATCGCAGGCACAGGTTAATATTGAAACCAGCGCGAGTACAGTAATGATTCCAATTAAAATGGAGGCAACCCCAGTAGGCAGCTCACGCCCAATCTTAGATAATTATAGAGCAAACCTTGTAGATAAGGATTATCTGTAGGTTACTTATTGAAAGATTCTGGTTATCGGTACATCAAATCGTTAACATTTGTTCGCAGTTTTTGTTCTTATTCACTGTTACAAATAACTTTTAATGACAAATATTAATAAAACTCAATATATTATGTTTCTCAAGGCTTCAATATATGGTCAATGTCCCAGCTATTCCTTTTTGTAAGCAAGTAATGAAAAATTTTGTTTCATTTATCCATTAAAATATTTTTCGTAAAATTTACGTATTTTGTTGAAAATTCGTCTTTTTGGTAGAAAATTAATCTTCTTGGGTTAAAAATCAACTATACTTGGTGAAGGTCTAACTATTTTGCTAAAAATTAATTTTTTTGCTGAATATCATCCACTGCTTGAAAATTTAACTATTTTGTCGGAAACTCGTTTCTTTAAATTGAAATTAATTTTTGTATCTGAAAACTTAACTATTTCATTTTCGGTTCAGAATCAATCTCTTTTAGTTGAAAATTTGATTATTCTGTTAATAATTTTACTATTTTTTTAAAGTCATCTTTTTGGTAGAAAATTAATCTTCTTGGTTGAAAATTCATTTTTCTTGTTAAAAATTCGACTATACTTGGTTAAGGTCTAACTATTTTGTTAAAAATTCATTTTTTTGTTGAATATGCACCACTGCTTGAAAATTCAACTATTTTATCGAAAACTCGTTTTTTTAAATTGAAGTTAATTTTTGTATCTGAAAACTTGACTATTTCATTTTTGGTTCAGAATTAATCTCTTTTAGTGGAAAATTTGATTATTCTGTTGATAACTTTACTATTTTTTTAAAGTCACCTTTTTGGTTGAAAATTTAACAGCTTGGTTGAAAGTTTGTTGAAGATTCGTTTCTTTGGTTGAAAATTTAACTATATTGTTGAAAATGAACATTTTTGGTAAAAAATTCATATTTTCGGGTGGAAAATTTAACTATTTTGTAGCAAATTCGTATTTTTGGTTGAAAATTGGTGTTTTTTGGTTAAAAGTTGAACTACTTTTTTATTACTTTTTTGAATTTGAAAATTCATCTTTTTTTTATTTGAAAATTAAACTTTTTGTTCTAAAATTTACGTATTTTGTTGAAAATTCGTCTTTTTGGTAGAAAATTAATCTTCTTGGGTTAAAAATCAACTATACTTAAAAAATACGGACCTTTATCCTTCCAGAACGTGGGGCCTGACGGCTACTCGGATGGATGATCTGGATGTGGACTTCAGTTTCCCGTAGTCCACTTCGAGAGTGACCCGTTTCGCATCTCGCCTGCCTTCTTATACCCTCTCCAATCGTGGTTGGTCGCGGGAGAGAGGATCCTGCGCTCCCTGGCGTTCCTACCCGGAACTATACTTGTCAACTATCGCCTCCCGGATAGCTACGTCCGTGCCAGACTTTTCCCATGGTATTCGGTTGCCTACTTTCAGGGGAATTGTCATATTATTGCTTATTGTGATCGTTTCAAACTTCTATAGCCCTATTTACACGTTTTGCCCTAACATTATTGTATAACGATACTACTTTTATGTTTTCGCCATTCGCCCGGAGTTTGACACTTTCTAAAATCAGGCCATATTTTCACTCCCTCACACTCACTTCTGTACACAAATCTTTTCTCATTCCTGAAAAATGCCCCCCTTTAGCCCGACCATTGGAATTTTCTCTCACTGCTGCTTTACTATACCAGATGTAGACAAGATCGTATCTTCTCCAAAAGTCCCAAGTCTTCCCGATATTGCTGCTTCCAACTATATTCCATGTCACTGCATTGAATTCCCCAGTTCCCCTCGCTCCAAAATGTCTCTATCCTTTCTTCCTCGCACCAAACAAATTTAGTGTCACCTAAGGTCCATTTCATATATCCGCTAGTTGCTGCTGTGCCTTTTTGCCAGGCAGTTTCCACCTCGCTTCTTATCCAATCTAGTACTTCCATTTCCCTTGGAGTTAAATCGTCCTCTATCATAATAGCAATACCCTTCAGCCTACATTTGTTCGCCATTAGTCTTCTCTTTTCCTCCCACAATGCAAGTTTGAGTAAAGATCCTTTTCCTATCACCCTAATCGTAATTTGAACATAAAAACAGAATTTTTAATAAAGTAGTTCAACTTTCAACCAAAAAAGGTCAATTTTCAACAAAAAATCTTAATTTTCTATCAGGAAAATTAATGCTCTACAAAAAAAGATAAATTTTTAACAAAATACATCAATTTCTAACCAAATTTTTTAATTTTTAACTGAAAGAGACAAATTATCTACATAGCAGTTGAATTTTCATCTTGAAAATATGATTTTTTAACAAAAAATTTGTTCTTCACCAAATAGTTGAATTGTTAACCAAATAGTTAAATTTTAATCAAATAGTTAAATTTTGAACCAAAAGTTATGAATAGTTAGCACCAAAATTAATTTTCAACAAAATAGTTACATTTTCAACCAAACAGTAAACCTTCATTAAAAAAAAAAAATTTCAACAAAGTAGTTCAAGTTTTACCCCCGCAAATGAATTTTTAATTAAATAGGTCAGTTTCCAACAATATAGTTAAACTTTGAACCAGGGAGATGAATTTTTAAATAAAAATACAAATCTCCAACAAAAAATTATTTCTTAAAAAAGTGTTTTTACCAACATTTTCAAACAAAATAGTCGAATCCTCAAGCAAAAACGAGTGTTTGGTAAGAGATAAGTTGAATTTTCAACAAAATATAGTTGAATTTTTCAACCAAAAAGTATCAATTCTTCACAAAATTGTTGAATTTCAATCAAAAAGTTGCATTTTTATGCAAGTAAGATGCGATTTAGTCTAAAATAGATGAATTTTGGAATTAGAAAGATAAGTTTTCAAAAAAAAGAGTTGAATTTTCAATAAAACAGTTGCCACTTTATCCAGGAAAGATGAAATTTCTATCAAAATATACGAATTTTAAAATGAAACAGACAAACCTTCAAGCGAATAGTTGAATTTTTTTTTTTTTTTTTTTTTTAATCATAATGACTCAAGTATACGTATTGATTTAGTTTATCAAAATAATGGAAATTTAAGCCCTGATAGCTGTCGTTCGAAGAACGCGTCACATAACTTGGAAAATGAAATACTGAAGAGATTGAGGTCAGTAGAATATTTTTAATTGAACTTGCAAGTGACGCTGTTTCCAACAAGTGATTTTAACCGCTAGCAGAATTTACTTTAGAGACCATTGAAGATTACCACAATTCAAATGCTAAACTATTGAACTATAATATAAATTAAACTATTTATAAATCAAAAGTTTATTCGCTAATATTATCTACTTGTTCGCTGTTCTTCGAGTTCATAATTTGTGAACTATAATTTGAAGAATATATATGTTCGCTGTTCCTTGAGTTTATCATTTATGAGCTATAATGTAAGAAGAAAGCAATTAGCACAATGATGAGTCTGGCAGTAGTAGCAATTCTAAAGCTGAAGATAAGATAAATGAATAACGAAACGATGAGCAAAATTATTCTGATAAAGTGCTTTCAGTGCATTAAATAATTCATTAAATATTTATAAATTGAAAGTTTATTCCCTAATATGATATACTTTTCGCTTTTCTTTGAGTTTATAATTTATGGACTGTAATTTAAAAAATATATATGTTCGCTGTTTCTTCAGTTTATAACTTAAAAACTATAATGAAAAAATAAGCATATTATTGTTCGTTTACTTTTTGTTATAGAAGTTTGATTTAAAAAAATCTGGTTTCCTTTTTTCATAACAATTATGTATTATTATTATTCTTATGAAAGTTCTTTGAAGGCTACAAATTATATCATGTGTAACCCTCAAAGAACTCTCACGACGTGCGTGCGATATGCGTCGCACGCTTGACTCTCATGACGTGCGAGCGATATGCGTCTCAATTGATGACACATTTGTTGCGTGAACCGCTTGCCCTCACTTGGCTCGGCGTTGGGAGATTCAAGCAGTATTTCTTGTAGCGTGCGTTCTGGACAGATTGTGAGCTTCAGTTTTCAGCCTTCACAAGTTCACATAGTTCGTACTTACGCGGGTCGTTTCCATAACGCAGGCTTTTCTCGTCGGAACCTTGGCTTCTAATGTCCTTCAGTTCGCATAAGTAACGTGTTTTCCGCTTTCTAAAGAAAAGTTTCGTACAAGCGAGCCCAGCACGTGGGGAAACTCAGCCTTCGTCCGTGCAGACGGAGGAACCAACTGTACCCACCAAAACTCTTTCACGGGATGGCTCTCGAATGGACGGGTTTCAGGACTGGCAAAATTTCTTGCGACCACAGGGCGCAAAGCATATTAACCCGGCCCCACTGATCAGTCGACAAGAAGGGAACAAATCTATGGCTCGTCTCGATGCCTTCCTCCAGCGGCACAACGAGGCCCGGTCTGTTTCAAACCCCGCTGCTCCTGTCCTTAGTACCCAGGCCAACAAACAGGGGCCGATATCAGGGCTGTCCCCTGTGACCTCTTCTCGGCTTTCCCTAGAGAGTCTCTGACCTGCCCCCCCCCTCCGCGGTATAATTCTTCACATCAACACCCCCCGCTTCCACTTTGTGACCCATCTACAAGGCAATCTACGAGGAAAATGTCCACGAGAAACAATCAGGCTTCCGAGTGTCTCTGCACCCACAAAGCAAAGTCCACAGAAAAGACCAAAGTCTGCTACTCCAGCATACATGGAGGCGACGCACAGTCGACCGGTTACCCCAACATCCACAAGGGTGAGAAGCCGATCGCTGCCACGAAGCGATCGGCAAACATCACGGGTTCTGTTCCAAGAACCCGCAGAGAATAATGAACCAGTTCTAGGTCCTATTAACCGGCCTGAATTTGTTCACAAATGATTTCTTCATATTCATGAATTTTCTCAGATTTGTCCCATTGCCTCTTGTATAAAAAATAGGTAAATTATTGAGCTCCTGCAACTTCTTCTATATTTGAAGTTTCTAGTCAGGCAAATTTTCATGCCAATAAGGGTCTTTCTGTTTCGATAAGATTTCTTTGGCAAAATAGTACAATATTTCACTGTTTATCATAAAATAGGGAATATTAAGTTATAACTACACACAAAGTATCATAATCAAAAACATGACACACTTTTGACACGCATTTTTTAAAGTGAGGTTTGAAAAAAGGGGTTCGAGATGTGACCTGCTATAACTCCTAGAATTTCGTGGTGCAAAATTTTGTATTGGTGGCGCAGATGATCGCATTTGCGGCGCAATTTAGTGTGCTATAAAAAACCCGAAAATTAAGAGTGGGGAGGGCTGGTGTAACTGACCTCTCAAGTGTGGATCCGGTAGGTGTTTAGGACCGTGTATCTCACTACAACTAGTCAAAAGTGCTTGTGCGTCTTTTCACTACTAGAGTCACTTCCAAGTAATTCACAAAAACATCTGGTAGAATTCCGTCGGTGTTCTACTTTATGAACGGAGATCCATTCAACAAAAAACTCTCTCTTGCCCTTTTAAGAGTAGAAAGGTAGATGTAAGTTTTTATTATACCCATTATAACTATTTAATTGTTCCTATTTCTAATAAACATGTCAAATCTGATTCACACTTGTATTTAAATACTGTATACTGACACAGTCCGCATAGGGCTGATAAGTGGCACACAAACCCACAAACAAATAATTGGTCAGGTCTTACAAGCCTGACATAATCAATAACACTGGCCTCTCTCTTTCGCACTTTTTCCAAACTACCCTCTCCTTGGCTCCTAACGTGACACGTATTGCATCATATTGGGGGGGGGGGGTCAAAATTGTCGGAAAATTGCGTTACGTAATACTTGAATGCTCCCTTTTTGAGTTCGAAATTCAATTACTTTTTTAAGAGTTCACTTGTTGAATTCTAGATGCATCATTTTAATTGAAAATTGATCTCTTTGGTTTAAAATTTAACTATCTAAAAAAAATTGATGTTTGAAAATTATTTTTTTTTACTAAAAATTTAACCATTTCATTTTTTGTTAAACATTTATTTTTTTTAGTTTAAAATTCAACTGCTTGGTTGAAAATTAATGTATTTTGTTGAAAATTAATCTTTTTGGGTAGAGAATTAATGTTCTTGGTGGAAAATTCATATTTTTAACTGAAAATTCGTCTTTTTTTGTAGAAAATTATATTTGTTTTTTACCTAAAATTTAACGATTCCATTGTTGATTAAGATGTCTTTTCATCAACGTGAAGAAATCTTAACGCCATTTATAGTGACCTTAAAACTTATTATTCTTGTCTGAATTATGACCATTGCCAGAGGGTAGGATCCACCTCATAATAAAGGAAATGGGTCAGTAAGTCTTTTTTTGGGTCCGATAAAAAAAAATATCACTATCTTCCACCTCTTTCCTCCCATATTTATCTCTTCCACTATTAATCCTTCTTTGTGTTCTTTCATCTCTTTTTATCCTTCTCTGTTATACATTCGTTCCTTACTCCCATCACCATTCCTCCATTGCTCTGCCTTTTTTAGTCTTCCTCTTTGCATTTTGAACCTGCCATTTGTAACCTCTTGGTAATCTTCCCCTTACTCTTTCCTATCCCTTTTCATCTAACCACGTCTCCATCATTACTACTACATCCTATTGTGTCAAATTTCTCATAAACTCCCTATCCTTTCTTTCTAATCCTGCTATATTCCAGTAGCATATCCTCCAATCTGCAGTCACATCAAATGAAGCTAGAATATAATCTTGAGGAATCGTAATTCCTTCAATGAGTTCAAGAAAACCTGCACTATTTTTTACTGTGTGTTTTGAAATGTTTACTGATTTTTTAATGATATTAGTGTTGTTGATATTAAATGTCTTCATGGAGAATCATCTCTGTGTGCATTGATCAGGCCATAGAATAAGGGGAGAACTGAATGTACTGTATCTATGTCACATTCATTTTTGTTACCGAGATATGCATTCAATCTAAATTTATTTGAATTTTAAAAGTACTTTTTTTTAAAACTTGGAAGAAGTAGGATTTCGATAGCTTTTTTATACGAGACATGTCGATGATTTTGTTCTTTGTGTTGAAGCAAATAAAATCAGTATACTTTCAAATGCCTTCAACAGTGCATATCCAAGATTGCGATTCACTTTAGAATTGGAAAAAGAAAATAAACTAAACTTTTCAGACTTAACTTGGTTCAGAACAAATGATAGTAGTATTAAAACTGATTGGTATAGAAAATCATCATTTTCAGGACGCTATTGAAATCTATCGAAAAATAGTTTCGGTTAATTTTTCAGGACTTTTCAAAAGCTACAATTCTTCTCTGAAACTTTTTTACTTATCTGTCGCCGTTTGGCTTAAAATTAGGATTTTCGACTTATTTATTTTCGATGCTTCAAAAAACGAGTCCTATCGAAAAATGGTTCATTTTTTCGAGAGTTATTGTTTTTACAGATGGACGAATGGACGGAGAGACAGGCAGAGGCCATCACCAAAAATTGATTTTCGGCTTCAGGGTTCAGGGGGTCTTAAAACGTTAATTTTATATGGTTTTTTCAGATTTTGAAAATACTATAACTCTGATAATTTCCCTTTTATCAAAAAAAGTCATGATGATAAATTGTTCAAATCTCCAAAAGGTAATTGGTCAGCAGAGTGATGAGAAAAATTCAGGAAGAAGATGAAGATGGGAAAAACGGGAAAGAAAAATGCGAAAAAGGATACTGGAGTAGTTGTTTTGAAAGTACAGAAAATATTAGAGGAAGCAACTAAGAAAGAAGCTAGCGGAGGGAAGAAAAGAAATTTGAGAAGGTTAACGGAAGTGAAAAAGAAATTAAGAGAACGGAGAGAGGAAAAGAGCTCTATAGAAGAATATAGGAAAGAGAAAAAAGTGTAAGGAGTTGTTCCGTTATGTGTTGGATGAAAAGAGAGGAAAACAAATGGTTTGGGAAGGAAGAAAAGGATAGCATGAAGGAAGAATCATGAAAAGTTATTAGTAAAAAGAGAGGAAAAGAAAAAAATCAATCATAAAATTGAAATGTTGGAATGGTGAAAGTATTTTATGGAATTGTGAGAAGTGGAGAAGTGGAAAAAGGAAAATAATAATGAGAAAAAAAAGATACTTCAAAAAAGTCCATAAATATAAAAGTGTGGACCACCTTGACCACCTTGTGAGCTTCGACCTTCAGGTCAATTTTCAAGGTTATTTAAAGGTCGAGACGATTTCTAAAAATAGAAATTTCTATTTCATACTGCGGACTCGTGTAGAGCGGGAAATTGAACGTGAAAATTGGTATTTTAAAATCTTGCATTTTGATCTGTAGAAGGCAATCCCAACTTCGAAGGTGCATTTAACAAGTACCAGGTAAGTTGCGCAAATTTCGACGAACTTAATTAAATTGACCTTCAAGTTTATTTTTAAGGTTGTCTACAGTTTGAAGCAAAGTTTGTTCAGGGATAGCCGTTCAAGCTCTTCGAATTATATCCATCAGATTTCTCTGGTCCACGTTGTTGTTCCTGGATAATGCTAAAAGTAAATCAAACTTTCGTGAAAATCAGCCAAAGCTCTCGCAGCACCATAAACTGAGCAATTGATGGTCCAGAGGTCAGACTCTTGCGAGATTTCTCCATGGAGGGAGGCATCCTTTTCAGCCAGATCTTGGGCTTGGGAGGAACTTGCACGTTAATGTTCCTTCTTGTCCTGAAATCGTGATCATCTTTCAAAAGGTGCCTGCTTTCCGCGGTTGGTATTATTGTCGCTTCCTCATCTTCGGCTGCAGCTTGATAAAGCAACGGTTGGGCAAGCGCTCCGCGTACATATCCATTTTTCGAGAGGTAGGCACGTTGATTTCGCAAGGATTGAATGAAAACGTGCTGAAGCTCCGAGTATTTTTGGCACCACAGAGTATGCATACGCTCCATAAAGCCTCGATGAACAGGGATAATGCTGGAATTGTAGCAGTCTAGCAAGTCATCCTTGACTTGATTCGTCCACTCAATGTGGTTGTTTTGCCGGTTCGACGTCGTGTTTCCATATAAATTATATTCAGCTCCCCGAACTATAGGATGATCGGCATTGTCTGCCTATCCAATGTCGGGTGCTCCGCGCGTTCGATCGTTTTGAACCGCATCTACAACTTTTGGTATTTTGGTGGTGTCATTGTTGTTCCCACGAGTAGTTAGGGAAAGGGTTCGTCCATCCTTGCAGAGCCCCGCCTGCAAGGATGAGGCTGCATACTCTGAGAGGTCGCCCGGTATCCCAGAGTCATCGTTTAAGACACCTCACCTAGGTGCCATTCAACTTTCGGCACGGTTGCTACGCCTCCGCTTAGGGGTTATTCCTACGGGACCATCCGAAATCGGAATATATACCGGAATATATATATATGTATTATTTCGGTTTTGGTTTCTATTCCTTTCGAATAGAACTGAAGGGCCTATGACAAAGCCACCGAACGCGTCCTCGGGTTGAAGTGACCTGGTTTAGTTGAAAATTCAACTTTTTGTTTGACAATTCCTTTTTTTTTTTAATTGTCCTTTTTGATAGAAAATTAATCCTTTTGTTTGAAATTCAACTACTTGGTAAAAAATGTATGTATTTTGTTAACAATCCGTCTTTTTTGCTACAGAATAATTTTTTGTTTTGTTAAAAATGCAACTTTATGGTTGAAAATTCATCTGTTTTATTTGAGGTTTCAAGTATTTTGATGAAAATTGGTCTTTTTTAATTATATTCAACTGTTTTTTATTTAAAATTAAAATCATTTTTGGTTTAAATATCAACTATTTCATTTTCTGGTAAAAATAAGTATTTTCCAGTTCAAAAGTCACCTTTATTGTAGAGAATTTGTCCGTTTGGTTTCAAAATTAAACAATTTGATAGAAAATTCAACTTTTTTGTGGAAAAATTTATGTAGTTTGTTGATAATTCATCTGTTTCGTTCAAAATTTAACTAATTGTTTGAAACCCCTAATTAGCCATTGAGACAATATGTAGCTATTCAGTGAAGAAGTTCAAAAATATTTTTAAATCAAATGTAAAGAAATAGTGCCATTAGCAGACAATTGTGAGAAACTAGTGTCTTTAGTGTAATTTTTTTCGAAATAGTAGTAAAATAGTGTCAATAGTGTGGTGAGTCCGAGGCCTTCTTCTTGTGCAATTTTGTTGCACAATTTGACTGTTTTAAGTTTATGTTTTTTTTTAATTGTATTTTCAATTATTTAATAAACCGAAACATTAAGTCATAGACCCTGTTGTCGTTCTGTAGCGTTTTACCGTTCTCAAAAGTTGGAGTCTTGGCCAACTGAAAAAATATATTTTTTAAATTAAGATCGAAAAGAAATCTATTTTATCATGAATAATTTTATGCAAAATGAGCATGAAAAAGATGAACATTGCCTCAACCTTCCTAAATGCCGCTGGTTAGTCGGCTTAGAGATTTTATAACTTTGAGCCTCACTTATATTAGCTGTCAAGGAGAGTCATATCTATGATCTGACAGATACGTATCCGACGGTGCATGCCATTTTTGAACACTTCGCTAATACTTATCTAATACTTATACAATAAAATCTTACTCCAGTGGTTGATTTCCGTACTACACAAAGTCAAATGATATGCGTTAGCATGACATCCGATTAGCAATGGCTATCCTGCAACACGAAAGTAGCTTACTATATTAGATTATCTACACAGAGTCTTCATAATTAACTAATCTGCTATCCTTACTACAGACTCTAACTTTCGCCTTGTAAGTCCAAGGTTCCTATATATAATTAATTTCAGCCCACAGCATCAGCGTCGCACGTTGGTCAACCTAAGCCCTTACATTTTTTTAAACTATCAACATCAGTTGCGCGCTATACCCGAATGCGCGTTATTGAATTGAGGCGAGATATAAGATTTATTGGAAAGCGAACATTTTTATTCAGTTTTCATATTTTTTCAGGTTTCTCTGGGCCAAGAAATAGCAAGAATCGCATGGGACGACAAATAATTCTTTTTATAACGCAGGCAAAATGATTTTTACCATAGGTATATTTAGATTATATTTTCCATTTTTAAAATAGACTCCCAAAAGAATCAAGGGCAAAAAACGGCTGTCGTAGAGGAAATGAATATTGATCGTCTGAAAATTCTACGTACCAATTTTCTGCGGTTAAAATGCTTTGCTAATTAGACACCTCAGATCTGTTCTTCTGTTATTGTCATTACCCTATTTATAATTAATTTTGAATATATTTTGCTTACGATACTTAGCAATTTGATACCTCTGTAATTATTGCAGTTGCGTTTATCTGCCTTTCAAAATAGTTATTTGTGATACAAGTGCGCAAAATAGGTGATTGTGTGCGAGTGTGAATCTTGCAGCATAAGCCGGAGGCTCGAAGAATGAGTCGGTGGTTAGCGCACGAGCGAAGCGAGTGCGAAAATGTAGACGAGCGCGCTTCGAGCCGCAGGCGAATGATGCAATCACACGAGTTAGCAATCACCTATGCGCAAATGTATCACACGATATTTTTTGCAGCGCCTGTCCGAAAAAGTTGTGATAGCATGAAAGCATGAAAATGTCAACTTTTGAGGTGGGTGTAGCAAAAAAGGTATTTTTACAGTAAATGAAAAATAAGCGCTTTTCTATATTTTCATTCTATTATTTACATTCAAATAATAGTTTTGAAAATCAAAATTTACCACGAAAAATTAACTTTTGATAGCTCTATTAAAAACTTGAGCTTCTGTTTATACCATGATCCTGTAATGACAAATTTCACTACAAAAGTTGACACTTCAGAGGTTTTCCATATTTTTCAGGATGAACACCTCTCAGAAAGAAAAACGGGAAAATCTGGAATTTACAGGCTATTTAAATCAGTTCTTGCTCGAATCATCCTTTCAATTTTACGTTGGTCTCAGGATATTTCTCCTAATCTAACGATTTGATTAAGTTTCCAAGATTTTCGCTAGTCGTGAATAGAGACAGAAAAACCTTTTTTGGTTCAAGGTTCACCTACTTAGTTGAAAGTGAAACTACTTTGTTAAAAGTTCATCTTTTGTTTGTTCAAAATTTAACTATTTTGTTGAAAATTTTCTATTGTAAATTAATGCTTTTAACTAAAAATTTAACTATTTCATGTTTGGTTTAACATTTATCTTCTTCATTTGAAAATAAAGTTATTTGTTTGAAAATTTATGTATTTTGTTGAAACTTTGTCTTTTGTGGTAGATCTTTCTTTCTTTCTCTTTCTTGTATATGTTTTTCTTCTACATATTTTTCTTGGAATGTTGTGTAAACATACACAAAGCCTTTTGCCCTGAACAGAGAAATAGAAAATCTTAACAAATTTGCACATACAAATTTTCTGAACAGATTTTTTACCCCACTGGACAGGTAGACACTTTTGATAATCATAATGAACAAAATCCTTCTACGTATCATGTTTATTCGAAAATCAAACTCATCGATCTTTCACGATTACATCGCTCTCGACTTGGTATTACTGCCGCTAAAATGAAAGAAATTAAGAGTCTAATGCCTTACCCGAGTGCTAAAGGAAAAGAGTTCTTCAATGATTATTTTCCGCCAATGAATAAGAAAAATGCTACAAAGAAAGCAGCTAACGACTATAGTTCTTCCGATGACGATGCTGAAGATTAAGCATATAGCTTTCAATTTCTTTAGAATAGAGTTTCTGTTAAGGATATTTTATTCGGTGCAATATCTTAATGATCTCATGCATATATTTTTTTAGATTAAGGTGAGGAATTATAAGAATACAATATTCAGTGTGAACTCGCTCAAGCCCTCTATTAAAAAAAAGGTGACGAAAATGTATTCTAACTTCACTACAAATGTGTATGATCATTATTGTTAATGTAACTAATAATCACATAATTTAAACAAATTGATGTTGAAAAATATAATTTTCCAACTTTCGTAGGCCGTGCCTATCCAGCTAAAAGGCGCCTCTGAGTTATGTGCTCGCGGCGTTGCTCGAGATAATAAATTACTCGTAGGTTATTAACACTTTGTTCAATTGAAGTGAAACTTAAAAAAAAACTTCTACAAATTCTAATGGACATTTCATCCGCTGGAAGTTTTTGATAGCTTAAACTTACCTCGATAGACTTTGCGATTGAAAATAACGGATGCAGAAAGCTGTCATCCTTGGGTCGCTTCGTGTCCTCAAAACACACGAGGGTTTCGCCGGCCTGTCGATGTGATTTCGTCGTGTCCTGTGACCACCCATCTGACGGTTGTGAGACGTGGCCAGGAGTGGGACTTACCGCGGTCCTGCTGGGAACCGGTGTCATTTTTTAGTTGACAGTTGCTCCCAGTGGGACCCTGCGGTGGTTGTTAACCTTATTTTTTGATTATATATATATATATATATATATATATACAGCAAATTTAAATTTTTAACACACGCAAAAAAATGTGAATTGAGATGCTTGACTTGAATTAGCTTCAAGTCTACAAACGTGTTTGAATTAAGGTGTAACAAAAACACGGCTTCTTTATTCTGCACACAGAGCATGGCTCACACGAACCCTGAAAAATCATCGATAAATAATATTGATATTCACTAAAGAAGCGTACGTAGCTGGTTACGTACCTAAGTTTAGGCCCCATGCCTTGGAGGTTGCAGTCGATTTTGAAAAGACTGGAAAATGAGTCAGCGATTCCTTTGCGCTTGAGGCACCTACGGGGGACTCTTGCTCGATGGTCGCTGGCCAATTTTGAGCAATGAACACACACACACATGCACTTATATAACACACCAGGACAGTGCTTCGAATATGTGCATCTAACTGATGACCTCAGAGGGATCGTTCCGTCCACCCTAGCCTGCCAGAGGGAGGCTGCCGAATGGCAGAGTGGGTGAGGATCACTTTGCCTGATCAACAAAGTAGGACGTCACTTACTGTACGATAGGTACGCCTGGCACCTGAGAGGTATATTCTCAGAACGTTGTAACAACGAATCCCACCGAGATCCAAAAACACTCGGCGAAGATGGCCGGATTCGGAGTACTGCCTTGAGAATAAACACGGGTGTGGCACAAAATGCGCTCACTTTTTGAATTTTCATCCAAAATGGCTGGCTAACGAACTTGACCTTTCGTTTGCAAGACTAAAAAGAGTATACCAAAGGCCAATCTAATAGGACAATTCTTTCGAAAGTTATCGTGCTCACAGACAGACAGATATACATACATACATACATACAGACAGACACATTCGTAAAAACCTGTTTTTTGGTTTCAGGTGGTCTCAAAACGTGGACATTTGACAAAAACCGGGGGGGTCAAATTTTACACAAATCCAACACCTTCTCTGGATGACAATGTAAAAATGTCTCGTAGAATACGTGCTAAACGACCTGGTGCACGACCCGGTGCACCCGGGTCGTCGACTCACCATTTTTAGATATTTTGGATGTTGGCACAATTTAAATTGTAAAAAAGTTCTCGTAGAATACTTGCTAAACGACCTGGTGCGCGACCCTGTGCACCCGAAGCATCGACTCACCATTTGCAATTATTGTTTTGGCGGGTAGCTATATAGAATAAGTTTCTATAGGTTATATGAAGTTAAATAAGTTATAATTTACTAATAAATTATGATTCACTAATCGTTATTCACTAACCGGCGCTATATGTTAAACGCATTGGCCGGGGGGGGGGGATGGGCGGAAAATATCGTTTCCCGCGCACAGTAGCGACTGTGCAGCTACATTTTATAGAACTGAAGCCTATAGATCTCATATTGAAGTAGTTCACAAACACGCAATACCTCGAATCGAATTTCTATGAGATTTGTCAACATTTTTTCAAGAATTTTTCTATACATTTGACTTAATTTAGGTACTTAAACCTTATAATGATGTGATCATAAACTCTGAATACCTCAATTGTGATTTCTACGAAAGTCGTCAACATTTTTCCATGAATTTCTCTATATATTTTATTGAACTTTTTTTCGTGAAAAAAATTCTTGACTAAAAATCCCTATATTATATTCCACAGGTGCACATGCACGACTCCTAGACCTAGAACAACAAGAACACCAAATTCTACAGCAACTACCACAACAACAACAACAGCAAGAACATAACCTTTTAGACGATTTGCCAAGAAGTAAGTCTATTATAACTTTTTGAGCTAAGAAAAAATGCCTGTGATTCAGAAAAAAAACATCAAAATCGTTGGCCCTTAAAGGCCTCTGAGACGAGTTTCGAATTTCAACAAAAAAAATACATATTCTTATAGGAAATTAAATTCGCATTTTTTCTCTGGATGGAATACTGTAGATTTTTCCGTTTTGAAAGTAAACCCGAAAACGTCGTTTTTACAACAAAAAACTTATTTCTATAAATTTTGAACATTCATAAACATTTAGGAAATTTTAGGAAATCTATTCTAATTTATGGCGAAACCGTGGATCGCCTTCTCCAAGATTTTCTTTCTTACCTTCGCTTTTTTTTTAATTGGAAAATAGAACAAAATTATAAAAATGTGCAATTTCATAACGACAAGTTTCTTGTAACAAATTCAAATAATCCAGCTTACACTATTGGCCAATTCAATTAGTCATAGCTCTCTATGAGTATATGTTACAGGAAAAGTATACTTATAATCCTGGCATTATATATAATCCCTAGGAGTTATATATAGTATCCCGCACGAGGTAGTTAAAGTATATATTCTTGATTATGAATATAATTATGAAGCTAAATGTGGGCATGATAAATTAAAGAGCACTTAGAGAATTCAAGACACGTTTACTCGCTATTGATTACAACATGCCATACTGTAATGGCATTTTGACTAACACTGAACTTTAACTTTTGCGCATAAATATTTATTGTTTCGATACTTTATTTTGCAGGAACTTTATAAGACAGCACATGCTGTTACAGTTACTAAAGAAATAAAGTTTTGTCCCTTGAAATTGATATACCCTCAGCGTCCGGCCATCTTGCCAGATGACGACACATAGTGAACTATCAATTTGCGTAACCGTGATCTTTGGTTCCGTTTACGCCGCGCCGCTAGGGTGGTCAAGTCCAGGCTGTATTCACTAGTATAGGCGACCCTGAAGACATATTCTGATCCTGTTTTGCGGTTTGAACTGTCTAATTTTTTATTATTTCTTTTGTTTATGAAAATTTTAAAGTTTATTGATTGGAAAATTAACATTATTACTTTCTCAATAATTTAACATCTTTTTATGATCGGTGTTGTCTCTATTCTGTATTAAATCCTCTTGCAATTAAAATTGTGATTTGAAAATCGCGCCAAATCAAGCTTAGTCAGTCTAGTGAATACTTTTTGAGTTTATCTGGTGAAGTGAAGGTCCGTTATTGTAATAAACTAAGTGCGATTGACAATTTATAACCCTACGCTCTGAAAAGTGAAGAATTTTCCACTAGTATTAGTGACGTACTCGTAGTGACTAGTGAGTGAGTTCGTACTTGTATCGTTAGTTTACGATAACTCACAGTTATTACACGTGAAAACAATTGAAAGCTTATAAAAGCTTAGAGGCTTTTAAGTTTTAAGAAGACGGATTTGTTGAAAAAGTGGAGTGCAAGAGGATAGATTCGTGCTGTTTAGGAGCAGTCGGCCTTTCAAAGCTGTGCCCACAACATAACCGAAATTTTTGCAAGGAATCCTATCCGGATTGTTTACATCGGTCAGATCAGCTGGACGTCCTAATAAATGAGCAAGAAAAGAAACTTGTCAGAAAAAATTGATTTAACCCACTTATATATTGCCATACATGAGTTGAACAAAAGTTGCAGCGACTTGTAATAATAACATTTTAAATTAATAACAAATTTGTAGCTTTTTTGGGTAAATAACTTTTATCTATTTATTTTTTTCCTATCGTGTGTTGTTTGTCCAAAAATTTTTATTTTTTATTTTTAATGTTGTTTTTTTACGAATAAAACAAAAACGACGCATCCTATCAAAAAGTAATTGATAACAAATTTGTAGACATTTTTTGAGTACACAATTTTTCTTTTCTCATCTTTTATCGCAACTTGCACAGTTTGACCGCAAAAATAAATTTTTTATTTTTCATTATGTTTGGTGCGTTCAAAATTTGAATTTTCGATTTTTCGAAAAAATATGAAAAGTTGTTATGATAATCTTGTAGGGCTTTCAAAATGCAACGCTTTTTTTCTAGACTTTTTGCCATATCGTGCGTTTTTTAGCTTCAAATTTTCATTTTCGTTTGTTTTTTTGAATTTATAAAATGCTATAACTCTGTTAATTTTCTTTTTATCAAAAAAAGATCTAAAGATAAATTGTTCGACTATTCGAGTGCTATGAATAGCTGTACATAGAATTTGTAAATCTTGAAAAAAATTGTCTCAAACATTTTGAAAATGCTGTAACTTTTTGAATTTTTATCGAAAATATCTGGCTAATGAACTTGACCTTCATTTTTCGCATATGATATTTTCATTTCAGCAAAAAATTGTTTCAAAATGTTAATTTATTGGATTTTTTAATACAAATTTAGACACGCTTGGAAATTTGGATTTTTCGAAATAGAAAAGAATTTTAATGCACATCAAACCGGTTTGATTTCCTTAAGCTATTACAGTTTTTTAAATCAAAATAACTTCTTTTTTTTTTGTTAAACAATGAATCCAAAAGTAGGTGTCGAATCTTTGAAATTCGATTTATTCGAATATTCGAACAAGTCGAATTTCGAATATTTTTGGGTTCACGAGGTTTCAAAACGTGGACATCTGACAAAAACGGGGGAGTCAAATTATACACAAATCTAATACCTTTTCTGATGATAATGTAAAAAAGTGTGTTAAAACGCCAAATAATGCAAATAACGTCAAATAACATAACATAACATAACATAACTGAACATTTTAAATAACGTCAGCCGAGATTGAGAAACAGTTTTTGGTAAGCATACATTTTCTTAAGATATATAGATTGATTGTTTACTACATTTATCAAATTCATCAAATTCAGAACTATGCTCAAAATAGGGAATTTTTACTATAAACAAGATCACTAAGTTTCCATGTTTTTCAATATAATAATTATGTAGGATAATTGAAAAAGCAAAAAGATGGTTAAAAATCTTCAATAACGCTGGCTGAAATTAGAATGCATTTTTTGTTATTAATTAAGTGTTTATAGTCGCATGAGCTGCCAGAATCAGTAAGGACTCTACTATTTTGTAAAATATAAACTGTAGGGTATGTGTGAGATAATATACCGATGGACAGAAGCCAAGCTTTCTGAAAACACATCCAACCAGCAGTAATAATACATTTTATAAAGGTATATAGTTTCATTTTCTACTAAATTTGAAAGTGAATATGCAAAGAACTCGGACCGAGCAATTATACAAATTTTCAAGCCCACAATTGTTCTATAAATTAAAAAAAACTTTGTTAAGAAAGTTATTGAAGTCCTTATGTTTTTAAACCCCGTATGTCAAATAATGTAGATAAAAGATTACTGAAACTTTTTAATAATGCCGGTCGGGATTAAGAAACATTCTTTAGTATATTCATTTCCTACTGAAATGAGCAGTCTTTTATGTTGCAGCAAAAGTTGATAGAGTGTCTTCAAATGATAACCTCGTTACGGGACCTGACTGTCTAGTGACAATTCACAAATATAAATTGGTATAATCTACTTATCTAGCAAAGTAGACTCCAACATTTTCTATTTTCTTTCCGATTGTCAGGTTACACCGTCACAAAAAATCCAACTTTAGTATTTTAAATTTTGTTTGTTTCCCAAATTCTGGGAATAATCGTTTGTATTATTATTATTGTTGAAAAAATATTGAGTAATAATAAATAAATAATCTTGATTAATTATTTAATTAAAACCTTTATTGAAATAATTAAAATGAATTATTTAATATTAATTGCAAGCATACTAGTAATACAAATTATTGTTACAGCATTATATTTTAAAAAATTATCAATAATTATGATAATTGAAAATTGAATGAAATGAATATCGTCAAAATTGTTTAGTTACAAAAATTAAAAGTTTCTAGATTTTATCGTAAGAATCAATGAGGAAATTAGTAAGAATTATGGAATTCACGATTGTAGAATGTTTATGTGCAATGAATTTTATTTTCAAACTCTAATTTTAAACTTTGCTAATTTGAATTTCAAATTAAATTCGATTAAAAAAATGAAATTGTTGGTATAATTTGAACTTCAATTTTTTCTATAACCTAAATTTCTACTTTGAATTTCATGTATAATATTATATTGAAGTTTAAAATCTAATCTAAAATCAATGTTTAGAAATTTTGAAAATGCATCTATAATTTTTGATGAAATTTTATTTTTTTTCTACTATTTTCAAGTGAAAATAAGAAAACTCTTTTCAAAAACCGCGCGCTGTCGTTGAATAATATCCACGTAGCCGCCGTCGGACGCGCCTTGACTGCGCCGTCGACGTACCGTCCCGTTCCGCGTGTTTTCTCGAATTCGCTTAAGTGCTTCTATTTTTTGGCGTCTGCATAATTATATATTATAATATATATAATTATATATATATCGTCAAAATACATAAGGATAAAGTGGTCTTGTCAAATAGTCCTCACCTTTTTTTTTTTTTTTTGTAAACCAGTGTTATCTATCTTGTTTAAATGCGAAATTATTGGTGTTCACGTATGTACAAATTTGATGACTGAAGAAATATCGAACAAAAATGATTTTATAAATGCAAATACTAAATATTCAACTTGAAATGAAAACTTAGAAGCTTCTTTCAGCATTTCAAGACTTTTTAAACATACTTTTTTTTCACTTTCTAATTGTAAACAGATGAATTTAGAGGAACATGCAGGCACAATATCCTAATGGAATTTTCAACCCAATAAAAATTTAAAAACTTATACGGTCTTCAACATCTTCGAAAACAAGTTCTCAAGAAAAAACGGAATTTCCAATAACATCCAGATATCGATTTTCAACTAAAATGATGCATCTTAAAAAAGTATTCCAACAAGAGTTAAACATTAATAAACCAAATAGTTTGATTTTCAACCACAGATATCATTTCCTAACGAATAAGAATAATTTTCTGCCAAAATACGAATTATTATAAAAATACATAATTTGGAATTAAATTTATGAATTTTCAACTACAAAAAAAGTGTTTTATCAAACATGGAATATTGAAATTTGCAGTATAACAAATTACTTTAAAAAATGAATTTTTGACCGGTTTATTTCAATAAAAGAGACGAATTTTTAACAGAATAGTTAATCTTGAACCAAACGGAAGTACTTGTCAAGTACTTGAATTTTATACAAAATTCCTGAATTTGTAAGCCAAAAAGGGGAACTTTCTATAAAGCAGTCGCATTTTCAACCCGAAAATATGAATTTTCGATAAAAATGTAAATCACAACGAAATAGTTCGATTTGCACTACAATGATGAATTTTATAATTCAACTTTTGGCTTGAACATCAGGGTGAATTTCCCATGAATTTAAATTAATTGCAAAACATATTTGAAGATCTCTACAAATCTGTGAAAATCTAGAAAATCCCTCACTTCTTGTGAATGAATTCCCTAATTTACATTAAAATATGATAAAATCCCGTGAAGTTGTATGAAATTTTATAATATTTTCTTGAATCCTGGAAAATTTATTAAAATACCTTGAGAGCTTTTAGAAGCCATTAAAATCATTGAAACCTTGCAAGTCCTATGAAATAGTTTCATATGTTCCGAAGTTCTAAAATATTCTTTGAACTCCCAGAAAAATTTGTTTATTTCTCTTAAAGTCATTCAGAGCCTTGAAAATTCTTTAAATCTGACATAGATCCTTTTAAATCGATCTATATTTTCGAAATTTCAGGAAACTCTTTGATACAATACCCCATGCAGATTTTTTCAAGTCTCTTGAAAATGCTTTAGAATCTTTTTAAATAATCTAAAATCTTTTGAATTCTCTGAAACCAATTGAATATTCCTTACAATCTTTTGACATACTCTTAAAGTTTTCAAATCTTTAAAAATGTTTCGAAATCAATTGAAACATTTTAAAGCTTTGGAAAATGCCTTAGATATTTTAAAATACCATACAATAATTCAAATTCTATGAGTAACATTAAATTACTAAAATCAATTTAAAAATTCCTATATTCTTTCAAAATGCCCTAAGATATTTCAAATCCTTCAAAATATTTGGGAATTCCTTGAATTTTTTTAAGTTTTCAAAATCCCTTGAAATTTTTAAAAACACCCTTAAATATTTCGAATCCTTTTGAAGCAATTAAATTAATAAAATCAGTTGAAAATCGAAAAAAAAATTTCGAATAAAACTTACGTATTTCATAAAGGAGAATCTGAATCTGTGATAAAAAATTGGGGTTCCCATTTGGTTGTTCCCTTTCTACATGCCTCATTTGACGATTTTTGACGATAACGGTCAAATGACCAGGCAGAGGGTTAAATTGTCTCTTCTTTCTATTTATGTCTTTCCATTCATCTATTTTATGTAGATAATACAATTTATCTTAAATATGTGAGAAAAAATTTTATTCTTAAAAATATAACAAAATAATCTGAAAATAAACTCAAATCGATTCTAGTTCCAAACCAGCACATAGATGGCGCTGATGCGAGCCCTCACACAAATGGCGTCGCGTTCTACAAAATTTGCATTACGCCACACCTTTCCCCTTATATAAAAAGTTTTCATATACAATTTAGAAACTTTGATTTTAGATTTGATATGATAAATTTATTCCATGGTTCATTTGGCTTTAATTTATTCTAATTTCCAACGAAGATTTATATTTTTCAAAATTACCTTATACAGAATGCTCGGTTAATATTGCTGTAATTTTTCTTTCGGAAATTTTAATGAGGCTCCCATTTTAAAAGATCTTTCCTTACATAATTTAAGAAACTTCCATTCGATTAGTAATTTATGAAAGTTTCTTCATAGTACACTCGAACTCCAAAGATATAAGCTCCAAAGATACCCGCACTCCACAGATACGAGCGTCCGGACTACAAAGGTACGAGCGGATTTTTTTTCCCTGTACACCCACCCTATTCGAATGTGAGGCGCGCGCGAGTGCGCGCTGCTTTCAATTCGACGTTTGTTCACTGAGAATTGCATACGCGCGCACGCGCGTAGTAGGCCTGTGTGCCTTCTTACGCATTACCCTCGAAATCTAAACGTCCCAGGAGTGGGAGCGCCTTTCTAGCTCGTATCTTTGGAGTTCGAGTGTAGTATATGTATTCAATGTTATATATATATATATATATATATATATATAAATATATATTTACCACCGAGCAATTCACGCCTACCCCGAAAGGAAAACGGCTTAATGATATAATAATAATAATAATAATAATAATTTAACATTAAAATTGATTATAAACATTTTTCTAGGATCAACAATTAAATACCCCGTCACTTTCTCCACTCAAAATGAAAACATTTTGAATTATAAATTTAAAAAATTGAATTATTCTTTAAAAAAGTACGAAATTGTAAGTAATTTTAAATGGGGAACATCAAAAATGAAGAGAAAAATTATACTACTCAACGTCAGTCGGTAGCGCTGCATGTTTGTATAACTGAAAATTTCGGGCTCGATTCCACCCGCTGGAATTTTTTATTATGAATCCAAATAAAATTCCGAAGGGTATCGGTTCCCCTTGTTCAAACCTTTAACATTTCAATTAATTGAAGCAAATGTGAATAATTTAAAAATTACTCAACTTTTATTTGTCAATTTTACTTTTTAAAAGTCAACAATATCTAATAAATTATACCGTTCAAAATTTTTTTAAATATTCAATTTCAGACAGTTTAATTTTTATCTGTCTTGATTTTTATCAACCCATTTTTTAACTTTTACATTTTAAATCGTTCAATTTTTAACACTTCATTTAGAATTATTATCCTTACTTGGAAATTTCCCATAAAATAATTTTAAATCCTAAGAGATTCATTTCTAAACGAGACTGTATATATATAAATATTCTAAAACAGTTTAGTTTTTGTGGCTTTGAAACTGAAGTTTTTTGCTCTAAAAGCTTAAATTCGAATATATTTGGTTTTTAATTTCTTAATTTTTTTAAGTTTTCAATTTCAAATTACAGAATGCTGTAGAATCAAATTCAAATATTGAAAATGTCCGAATAATTCATAATAATTATTAATTTATTTAATAATTAATATTTTAATAATATTAAGGAAACAAAATGTACAAAATTCAACAAAAAATACAAATAAATGCAAATAGTAATGTTTTTCTTCTATTTTCTTGCTCAAAAGTGAAAACAAATAACTGTAAAGTACTAACACCTATAATTTGAAAAATAGTGCAAATTTTTTATTGATCATTGCTTTTGACTCTGTTGCAAAAGTCAATCAGTTTACAAAAAAAACTAAAGTACTTTACATTTTTTTAAATCGGCGTTTGACGTCAAAAAATGACTTCCAATTTTATGTGAATTATTTTCAGAAAATTATAAATTTATACTACACAACACAAGGTTGCACACAAATGAAATATTGAAAGACTGTACTGAGAACGGTGTTTTTTGTCTATTATTTGGCATAATTTTGTACTTTTTTATAAATTGTTGTATTTTTTTGTAGTATTGCTTTCCTCCCAGAATTTATAAAGAAGTACATTTAAAAGAATTTACAACTATAAGATTCTATATGAATTTGCAGATTTTACATCCAAAAAGTTTTTTTTTTTAAACTAAAATGAAAAATCTTTACAATACCAATCCTTCAGCGTTAAAGCATAGAAGCTTTGTTTGTAATAGATGTCATTTACTCATCCTAATTGAGAATTAGCTCATTTTAATGTTCTGAATGTTCTCATCCTAGATAGAAAAATCACAGTTTTTTGGCTACAAAACCTGTATATTCCTTTAGATATTATACATGAGCTATTTTATAAATTCTTGTAGGAAATCGAAATCAAAAGCAAATATAACAATATACAAGAAAAAATACGAAATTCGAAAAATAGATCAAAGTTGTACTTTCCTGTTATTTTTGCTACCATGCATTTAATGTGTTTGTAGGCTTATGTAAAAATGGATTTATTTTCTTGTACTTTTTTGTAAGCATTTTTCACCAGTGTTTGTCTTTAAATGCGTAATAAGTATGAAAGAAACGTAAATTGAATGAGTTCTGAAGGGTTTTAGGAAAGAGGGTTCGGGCTAGAATAGTTAAATAGTGAAGCTTGGGTAAGAATTTTTATGGCCACTTTTCACAAGTTTGGCCGGTATTTTGACGCGTCTATTACACCAGCGTTCCGAGAGATGTCACTGCGGTCTAAGGTCTCCTAGAGCTATGGAAGCGCACTCTAATCAAAATCTTTCTTATCAACTGAGCCTGAAGTAGCGATGCCGCTGCTCCATAGGTGGCGTTGCTGAACGCGTGGCGAGGCGTTGGCGTACAAAGCTTGAGTTAAGCTTGGATGAATATTTTGCCCAAATCTGCCAATGTTGGTGCCAAGCTTGAGTCAAGCTTCGGTGAAAATTGTGATTGCCATTTCTCGCAAGTTTCGCCGGTATGGCCTACGTGAGTGGCGCTGCTGAAAAGGTGGGGATGGGGTGGGGGGAGGTGCACAATCGGTTGAGGGTGGAACTGAGCCGCCACTTCGCTTTGATTGTGTTAGCATTCTCTAACGCTCTGCCCCCCGCCCCCTTCCAACTGATTGCGGGTTATCCCGTGCACCAGTCACGTTGTCCAGGTGAAAAAATTCATATATAGTGGACAAGACAGTGATATGTTTCATTTTCTTGATAAATTTGTCTGTATAAAACCAATGAAAAATATGAGTGTTTTGTCCACTGCACGTAAAGTATATATAACTTTTCCACCTGGTTGGGCCCTTCCAGTTCCTATGTCCATATGGCGATAACTGCTTTATATGTATTTTGAAAACTATTAACATGGAATTTTTCCAAATACAATGTGCGAACATCTTCCTCTTGTTTTTCCTTCGTATCAGGCAGTCAAACAAGTAAAAAAATTTGACATTCTTGGTATATGTCTGAAAATCATAATACCTCCGACACAAGTTACATAAACATGCAATAAACATTAATTTATGAATAGTGGACTTTTCCGAGTCTCGAGTTCTGGAGTTTAATTCACAAAAATTATATTACATACTCTTTATACAAATAAAATTACAAATAAGAACGATTGTATAAATTATTAAAGAAAATAATATAATATTTATTCTTCATTGACATACATATTCGCTTTTACTTGTACACGCTTCAAATTTATATCTTTACATGGGATATTGGCTATCCTTGATTTATTTTTCTTTGGAATCATTTTAGAAAAAAAATTAATGATCAGGAACAGTGCTACAGATTTCAGGTCTTAAGGTAAACATAAGCATAATTCAAAAAAGTGAGGTCATATTATGCTCTACCTGAGGCCCGAGCCCACGTAAATTACGCCCGCCATCTTTGATATATGTATTATACATAGTTTTCTACAATTTTCTACATATATTACGTCGCTTATGTATTATACGTAGAAAACCTCGAGTGACATGTCACGACTCATCTCTGGACAAGGCTAGGGTATCACGGTTATGCGTTACTTGAACTTTGATACGTATAATACGTATTTTACGTATTATACGTGAAAAATGTAAAAAACGTAAAAAATGGCGGACTAGAAAGGTGGGAGGCGGTGGCGGGTGTGGGAAAGGAGCATAATATAACCAGGGTTGCACGGTTACGCGAAACTCGAACTTTTATACGTATAATACGTATTTTACGTATTATACGTTAAAAATGTAATAAACGTAAAAAATGGCGGACTTGAAAGGTGGGTGGCGGTGGCGGGTGAGAGAAAAGAGCATAATATAATCTCACTTATTCCGGAATGCATTAAGTGCGAGATTAAATGAATTATTTTTTATAAAATTTAAAAAATGAGTAAATCAAAAGATTGCACCTTTGAATTAATGACGGACTGGCGTGGGGTAGCGAAGGAATCATGCTCAGTCATGTTAAAGTCAACGAAAAGGAACAAGACAATTTCTCACTATGATCCTTAACTTCTGAATACCTTGTATTGATTCAATCCGGGATACGAGTCCCGCAGCTTGTCCCATACAGCACTACTTTTGTGCCCAAAAAAAGTTTTGGTTGTTTTGGAAAAATTGGCACAGATGTAGCCTCCGGAAGCTACGACCACGATCGTTCACCGAAAAATTGATCCCGACGCAATCGGAGGTAATACGTCATCCGACTTGACACTTCCCGCGACACCAGAAGACGATCGAGTCGGAAAAAGCACAAGAGAATAAAATACTTAAAGACCCACATACTTTTAATTGAAGGACTCACTCAAATAATGAATTGTCTCGAGAGCAAGAACAATTGATTTTAATCGGTGCAACCACTGAAAAGTGGCTATACTCGCTTACACCTTGATTGAAACTGAGCAGAGCAGAAAACGGGTCCGAGCCTGCTCACCAAAGGGAGCCTTACGCTACTACCTGAGTTCCTACACAACGAAAAGGTAGTGCTCGAAACTCAAAAACAGAGGGAAAACTTCAAGTAGAATAAGCATTGGGCTGAGACCATGTTATAATCAATGAAAGCTGAAGGTCAATCAGACAAGGAACAATAACATCGAAGAAATGATTAACATCCCGACCGCCTCGTTCGCTGAACGTAACAAATTCCACGTACGAAGTACGCCGCCCGCCATGACGCACACAATAAATTTCCATGCATAAGTAAAATTTAGTTCCGCCCGCCATGGAATACAATTGGCCGCATAGAGTCAGTGGACGACTGGTAATCAGCTCAATTTGACGATGGGACGATTGTAGGTTCCAAAGGAAGTTTTGACCGTGGCAGATCGCCAAAAACATGATTTCGCCAACTTTGAACATTGCGCAATTCCTCCTGAAAACATATTTTTGCCTGCAAACATACAAGCTTTCACCCCAACCATCAACACTACATAATGGCATACCTCGTTTTCATTCGAAAATTTTGTGGTGAAAAAATCCTTCATTCCCTGGACGTAGTTTTGTTTCATTAAATTTTTTCGTGGATAAATATTACTTCAACGGAGCCTGAAACTTCCAAAATTTCACACATTTACCCTGAGCTAGTTGAAAATTACCTTTTAAAATAAAAATGAAATTATTAAAATTTAAAAAAATATATAAAATATACCTTTAAAGTTATGTAATTTGGAACATTTTTTTGGAATAGTTTAATTTTGAAGACTTACAATAGAAAATTCTACAATTTTAACGATTTGCAATTTAAAACTACTTAATTATGAACATTTGCAAGAATTTTCAATTGTAAAACATAAAACATTTATAATTTTCGTTTGTAAATGTTCAAATTTAAATTTTAAAGAGTTATAATTAAAAACTCTTGAGTTTTCAAAATATAGATTTCCAAATTATTCCATTATTTAGACTTATATGTTCAAGGAATGTAGGTTAAATTTTAAGTTAATTAAATTCATGATTGAATTAAAAATTTTTAAATTAAGGATAAGAAAATAATTACATTATATATATGTCTACTATTTTTTTGCAAAGCGTGGATATTTTACGTTGCTTATAAATGTAAAAATGTTTTAATTCGTAATTTATTTTCAATTTGAATGGTTCTTGTGTCACGTCCTGTGACGTATTATAACTATATTATTTATAATTATATTATTAATAATATCTATATTTATACTTATAATTTATATTATTAATTATGATAGAAAAGGATTATGTTCTTATAAAAATGCACAAACTCGTGCATATTCAATTTTGGGGATTTTAAGAGAAAAAGACAAAAAGTTATTAACTTGACCTCATATGCTTTCTTAATATATAAAATTTTACCAAACCTTTAATGTCTGAAAATACTCATCTGAACATTATAAAATTTAGTTTTTACAATTTTATTTTAATTGTAAAATAGTTGTAATTGAAGCTAATTGTAAATAATTGTAAAATAAATTTAACAACATTTATTTTATAAAGAAATATCGCATAATTTTAAAAGGACAAAACTATTTTTTAAGGTAATTCTTTGTAGTATTTTAATAACTAATAAACATATTTTTAGAATATTTTTCCTTGATTATGCACTAGGGTGAAACATGGTACAAAAAACTGTCGTGAAATTTCAAATAAAAACTGTACTTTGTATACAATAGTATTTAAAATGAAAAATATTAATTCTTTTTATAAAAAATTCTAAATGCTATTTGAATGATACACATTGATATTTATTTTTTAAATTCTTGTAAATATTTGGTCATTTGATCAATTTTACGACATTTTTGTACCATGTTTGGCCTTAGAAATAGATTTGAAGAATGAAATTATAAAAATATCTCCATTAGTTAGCTTTGGGTTGAAAATTATATTTTTTGTTGAAATTTTTATTTGACATATTTGAAATATTGAAAAATTTTGTTAAATTTTGTCAAGAATCCTGTGAAAAATATATTTACATAACCTTAAAATAAGCAAATAAAAAACTTGAAAAATAAATAGTTATTCCAAAATTTTATTTTGTATACAAAAATATGTTTCGCCTTAAATTACAATTTTCTTCAAATTTTCCTTTTTTCTTCACTGAAAAATTTTTTTGATTTGAAAATGTATTTATTTGGTTGAAAATTCATTCTTTTAAAGTTGATTTTAACTGTTTTTAATTAGAAATTAGAATTTTTTAGTCCTCTATTTGCATTAACGATTCTACAAAAATTATAATGAAATTTTAATATCCATAGGTGACGACAAGGATCCTTAAGCAATGGGCGATGTCTGTGGCCTTTCCTCTTTTAAATGACACTTTTCATTTTATTGCCAGCAAATCGTGGGCGAGGAATTTAAAAAATAGTACCGTATTAGGCAAGGCAATGTCACAAAATTTATCAGTAAAAACGATATAGCCACCCTCGAAGAAACAGTTGCAATTGCAGAAAAATTCCCAGCGGCAAACGCGAGTTTTAACAAACAAATATCCTTTAAAATTTGTAATTAACACAGGTCAGTCAGGTTGCCAGTACGAAATGGTTTTGGATCGTTCCCTTGATTTTCAAGGTTCCAAGATTGTTCTCGTACAGAAGCAAAATTTAAATAAAACAACCCATTCATATAAAGTGTTATATAGTATGACTGCCGCTGGAACTCTTTTGCCTCATGTTTTTATTTGCACCCAAGAAACCGGAACTAAATTTGGCCCCAGAGTCATGAAGACCGTTGAAAAATTGTCGGAAGAATATGGCAATGTCATTGTAACCCGCTCAAAATCAGGAAAATTAACTAAAGGCCTTTTTATTGAATATCTGGAAAAAGTCCTTAAGCCTTATGTTAACAAAGACAAATTTCTTTTGCTTCTTGATTCGTGGGTAGGACAGTCAGACGCGCTCATTTACGATAACATATACACAAATGAATTACATGAGGTCTCTTGCTCCGTTAAAATTATCCCTCCAAAATGTACACCTCCTTGCCAGCCCTGTGACGTTTATTTTTACCGGCAGATGGCAAGTATGATTAAATAACTGCTAAATGCATCTTATTTATTAAAAGAAAAACGAGAAATCAACACTCGCGAGGATGCCATAAAAATTAATTCTATTGTCCGTCGCAAAATTCCTTGAAGCGGATGATATTGTCAGTATCTTCTTTCAACTTTAGTGTTTTCGGGATCTTTTATACCTTTCTCCAAGAAGTCTCTACCTCGTTGGGCTTGGGTGGATTTTCGACAAAAACAGGGTGTTTACTAGAGAGGCGAGATGGGTCAGCGATCCACCTCTCCCTCTTTTGTATTCTCCTTTTTGCGTCAGATGACAGCCGTATTTTGTCAACAATATGCTGCTTGATTGTCAGCTGTTTTGACTTGTTCAGTGTGTGATTCAAGATGATCAGTTTTCAGGCGATCTTTCGAACCTTTCCGTGAATGGTCTACCAGATGTTATGTAGTAAATCACACATTCAACACGGGACGCATTCTGTCTTGCCCATCTAATCTTCTTGTTCAGTTGATGCAAGCGTCTCTTGGTCTTTTGAACCATCGTCGGTTTGTGCCTTCGATTTGAATCAGCCAAAGCTCTCGCAGCACCATCAACTGAGCAATTGGCGGTCCACAGGTCGGACTCTTGCGAGATTTCTACACGGTGGTAGGGATCCACTTTAGCCAGATCGTGGGGCTTAGAAGGAACTTGCATGTTAATGTTCATTCTTGTACTGAAATCGTCATCATCTCTCAGAAGGTGCCTGCTTTCCACGGTTGGTATTATTGTCGCTTTCTCATCTTCGGCTGCAGCTTGATCAAGCATCGGCATCGAGAGGCAGGCACGTTGATTTCGCAAGGATTGAAGCGAAAAGTGCTGAAGCTCCGAGTGTTTTTGGCACCACAACCCGAGGACGCGTTCGGTGGCTTTATCATAGGCCCTGCAGTTTTATTCCAAAGGAATCGAAACCGAATATATATTTCGGTTTCGGTTTCTATTCCTTTCGAATAGAACTGAAGGGCCTATGACAAAGCCACCGAACGCGTCCAAGTGCGAAAACCTAGAGGAACCGAGCTTCAAGCGTCAGGCAAATGTGTCCGAGCGCGTAGCGCGAGGTGAATACATCATCCAGCGCGAAGTGCGAGATGAATACCAAATCGAGCGCGAAGCGCGAGATCCAACAGGTGCGCGCCCTAGGCGCGGAGCGGGCAGATTTTTTTAAATCGAACTATACTTTAAGTATAATGAATTTAACAATAATTGATTTTCCAAAATAACTCTGAAACTGTTTAAAATTAAAGAAACTACAGATTTTAATCACACTATTAATGGATTATTTTACTTCGGTACATATGCATTTTATCCTTTTTTTTTATTGTTCCAATATTCAGGGGACATTTTGACACAAAAAGGAACAATATTTAGGGGATCGAACAATTTTAGAAGAAAAAAAATAAGAATGTTTTCTAGAGCACTATAGTATGTATGCAACAATTACGCGAGTTAATTATGAATAATCTTTTTTTTGTTTTTATAAATATATATAACTGTGTAGAAACGGTATGATTTTTATATACAAAATCAAATAATGATGTTCCTTAATTTATAAAAGTAACTTTGTAGAAGGACAAGAAATTCTTAATGTTACAAAAGCTTTCAGGAAAATTATAATTACTACTGAAAGAAAAAAAAACTCTTGGCGAAAAATGGCTTCGACATATTGGACTGGAAGCCTTTTGAGCCTGACAGAAAAATAAGCTTCCTCATTTTTTTATAAATTTTTAAAATTATTTTCATAGTTACTTAAAATTAAGAGCATATTTAACCCTTAAAGTTATCCCTGGGGTCTTTTATACCCAGACTTTTTTAAATCGTGAGTCATTTTTTCCATTTTGTTTTTAGTTTTTAATTTTTTTATATGGTAAAATTAGAAATATATACATATATACATATATATATATATATAGGAATTTTGTGTATACTTGATTCAACATCTTTGACTATTTCTATCATTTGTTTCGATTTACTTTTTATCACATGGTTGCTAAAACCTTTCCCTAATCTGAGAATATCTGTAACTGAATCAGGAATTTGAATATATGTCAAATTTACAAACCAAAAATCCCTATCTTCTTCTTCAAAAATCTTGTGTAAATTTAAATTTTGCTCTTGTACATTAGTTTGTTGATCAATCAAAATAGAAAGTTTGTTCTCATGCTTTTTATCATTGTTTAAAAATCTTCGATCAAAGAAAATCTGATGCTTCAAAAGATCAACGATTTTACCCTGTTGTAAATACACTTCTAATTCACTTCTAATTCTGTAAATTTTTACTTTGAAAAAATTTAGATGATTTGAAACATCCGTGATCAGTAAATTCAACATTGAGAGTTTGGAATTCTTTAAATTATGTTAAAATTGTCTATTGCAAAAATTACTATGAAAAGCAAAATCTCTAAATTTGTTATCCAAGAAAAATATTTTTTTAGGTGAAAAATAATTTCTTCGACATTCAATCAAAAACATTTTTTGAAGGATACTCCCTCTTAATTTTTGGTTGTTATCACACCATAACTTAACCTTCCTGAAGGCTTCAGGACCATATGTAACTTCGATCTGATTAAAAAACATAATGTTAAAAAAATGGTTTACAAATGACCTCCAATCCAAGTCAGCTAAATTGAAATTTAAGAATCTTAAATTAGATTGAAATCAAATTCACAATCCCATTTAACGTCCAACACTCAGGTCAATGTGTAAATTCTTGAAAATAAACCAAGAATCTTACGATAAAATTTGGACAAATGCCACAAAATGCTCCTATTGTAATTCCTGAAAACAAAATAAAATTTTGTTTCTTCGGACAAAAATAAAAAAGAGGAAAACGTCGATAGACTTTGCGATTGAAAATATTCAAACGATGTTTATAAAACTTTTCGAAAAAAAATTATTAACTTTTTTAAATAGAAGTAAATGTTAGTTTTGATTTTACTAACACTTTAATAATAACCTAATGAGGAACTCCTGAAATTTTAAAGAAAAAAAATCGAAAACTCTGGGATTTAGAGCGAGTTGAAGTGAAAAAACACTGAAAATCGTCGTTCCTCAAAAAATACGTTTTTTTGCATTTATTTAGGAAACAAGAAAAGTGAAAACATTTTACAAGAGGAAAAAAAGTTGCGAAATAAAATTTCTAATAAGGATATATGTTTAAAAAATAACATTTTTAATTTTCAAAAAAAGTCCGAATGGTGCAGAAAAATTTTATACCCCCTTATTGCATGCGGCGGTTCAATTGAGGAATATTCGTGTGCCTCTTTTGTAATGACGTATATTATACTCAAATTTACTTTTTTGTCAGATTTAGATATAATTCGACCCAGGGAAATAAAAAATTAATATATTTTATTTTATGTCTATCTGTGTGACTCTTTGTTTTGTTTAGGATAACTCGAAAATGAATAGAGCTAGGATCATGAAAGAAAAAATTGTAATTCCAATTAATGTTCACGTGCGCGCTCATTTTTTGAAGTACATACATCAGCCAATTATAACTAATTTTTGTTGCGTTTATATTTTTCCAAAAACCCGATTTATGAATAGGCGTAGATGAATAGGCGTGAATTGCTCGGTTGGAAAGTAGTAGTGTGTGGATGGGTATATAGGCATAGGGTAGATAGTTATATAGGCGTAAGGTATAGATATTTTAGATTGATCTAGAATTATCGTGTTATTTATTTAAATGACACGTTCGTTCCGCAACACTGCTCCGACCCAGGTTGCTGATCAATCTCTCTAGCGAGAGTATTCAATATATACTGCAGTCGTTATCTCGTGGATTATACTGTTCTTGAGCTTATTATTCTGAGATATTTATATCTCATAAATTAGCCGAGGAAAAAAAAAATTTGTTACCTCAACCGTAATGTGAGAAAAATAAATCGATTTTTTCGAATCGCACTGTGATAAAAATCGGAATAACAATAAAAAAATTCCTTAAATCATTTGAAAAAGTTGTAGATATCCTTCTGTAGGTGCCTGGCATGATTCAAAGGCAGAACATAATTTTATTGTAATGACGTAGACTAAAAAAATATCTTATAATAGTTCCATGGATAGGGCTATTATAGGCAAAATTATACGTTTGTTGATAATTATTTTAATAATTTTCTCTTAAGGCTAGTCCACACAGATATCTTTTAGTAGGTACCCCGGAGTAAAATCACTTTTCACCAAGTTTCAGTTTATGGATCCTGTTCAGATGGCTTGCATTTGATGGTACTGAAAATTCCAATCCCTAGGAATGCCGTTTTTGTCCTTTTTGAATCCCCGATTAGGCAGCGAATATAATTAAACTCCAATCCCTTTGAAAGCCGAAAAGAGCTGTTAAACGTAACCTGCAATAAATTAGAAACCCCATTTTTGCTTATTGAATTAGAAGGCGCTTTAAAAGCATGAAATTTGCCAAATCTAATAGTATCGAGAATCACAATACAGCAATTCATGACCATATTCTCGCTTTATTCAAATTTGATCAATTAAATAATCTAAAATCATGACCAATAAAAAAATTAGCTTTATCACAGTAACCTATGCACCAATCAATCTTGACAACGTAAAAATACTAATACTGTGTTTTCAACAGCTTTCTACGTCTTTATTATTTAAAAAACAGTAAATACAAACAGCGAAATGTGCGAATTTGAAGGGAATTAAAAATCTTGTAAACAATCCCTTTCATATTGAATTTGATTTGCGCCTTCCGAGAAATGATGCCGCGCCGCGGTATCGGATGAGAGGAGCCGCGGGGCCGAAAGGGGAGGACGTCATGTGTCTCTCATGCGTGACAAAACAGTAGAATAGCGATGAAGTGGTGTACCCTAACGGCCTAAATAGATAACTGCATCACGTTGCATTACGTTGCCTCACATTGCGTCAGTTCACTCTCAGTGTTCATACGACCCTGATGTATACGTTTGAAGAGCCTGGCTTTGAGCCAGAGGTCATGTCCAAAACTGTGGTCAAATAGGAATAAATGCATTAAATAATTATTTTAATCAAATTTAATTAATTATGGCCTTTCTCTAACTCTATTTTCTAACTCTATTTTGAGAGAAAATTACTATGAACAACAATAGATTATTTAAAAAATTCATCTAAACATCTAATTATCAACATACAGTAATACTTTATGTATTAGAAACAATTTGCATTTAAAAAACCGCAGCAAAATCATAATTAGCGCCAAAAACTCGCAAAACCCAGTTTTTTACTTAAGTTTGAAGAGAAATGTTGAGTTTTAACTTGATTCATCTAATATTGACGATTCTGAATAAAATTTACAAAAACGTCTTTTTTTCTTGTGAGAAATACGTGTTACCCTTTTTTGGGCTTGCGGAACGTCTAAATATGATTTTGTTTGCTTCAAACAAGGAATTTGATTATTTTTTTGATTCAAAGAAATTTGGGGGTGACATGCATGAAAATTCGAAAAAGACAAATTTTGGACCACGTTGTAACAAAATTAAAATTGGAACGTTTGTTAAACTTTCATATTTGTCCAAAAAGACGCAGGCCCATGGTACAGATTAGCAGATTAGTGGAGTTGCGGATCAGATTTTTCAACTAATATTATTTTTCTCTCCGAGTGAGTCACGCTTATCCCGAAAGAAAAATGGCTTAATGGTATAATAATAATATTTCCTTGAATCCTAAGAAATTTATTAGAATACATTGAGAGGTTTTCAAATTCCTTTGAATCATCGAAATCCTAGACAATATTATCCATGAAAATGCCTTTAATTTTTGTAATCTTCTGAAAATGCCTTGGAATCTTCTCGAATACCTTTCATTATCTCAATTCTTTCCCTATCCCTCCAAATTATTGAAATAAATTAAAAATCACGTGCAATTCTTTTTAAATTTCCGAAATATTTCAAATCTATTGAAATCCCTATTGAAAAAAATACCCTGAAATATTTTGAATCCTTTAAAAACTTTTGAAATCCCTTGACATTTTTTAAGCTCTTGAAAATTCCTTGGATTTTCAAAAAATTACTCTTAAATCTTTTAAATTATTGAGATCAATAGTAAAAATATACCTTGGAGTCTTTTCAAATAACCTGAAATCTTTGAAATCCTACGAAAAGCCTCAATTGAGGTGACGGATGCAATAACTCGTTAAGCGCTCGAAAACGCGCAGAAGTATTGTCCACTCGAGAACTTGACTGACAAATTTTTTTCAATAAAGTTTTTCATTCGACAATTATTTCTCAAGCTAAACAATAAAATTCAACAAAATTTACGGATAGAAAGTCAAAGTTTTATAAAACACAGCTCGCAATTATTCGGCCGTTTATTGATAAACATGCTTGAAATGTCCGTGGTATATTCTGACATAAGCGATTACTGCAAGCAAGGCACGTTGTTTTAAAAAAGAAGTGCATAAAAATTGGTCGAATGTTGTAGAAATGCCAGCAAGTTGAAGTCAACACACTCGGCCGCTGGAGTGCTCCAGTTTTCGGCTTTTGTTACTCACAAAGTCACAGAGCAGCAGCTGAGATATTCTCGAAAATGTAAAAAGAGAAGAAATTCCTGAAATACTGTGGAGGTCTTGATTTGTTCTGAGTAAATCAATTAGAAAAATATTCGAACATTATTATAAAATTCAGTGAAAACCATTACATTAATCCCTGGAACCTGTCAAAAATTCCTAAAAATGCCATGATTTTTATAAGAGGAACAAAAAAAAAACCTTTGAAACTTCCCTCAAAGCATTAAAATCAATCGAGAATTCCGTCTAATTCAAGAAGAATAACAATTTCAAATTCAAATCACTATAAATTGATTGGAAAAATATTCGAAAATTATTATAAATTTCAGTGAAAACCATTAAATTAATCCCTGGAACCTGTCAAAAAGTCCTAAAAATGGCGATTAATTTAAATTCGATCCATATGTATAGTAAATCTTGTAAGGATAAATTAACTGATATTTCAAACAACGTTAAAAGACAGTTAAGACAATTAAAATTAAAGACATTCACAATCACATTAAATTGTTAAATTCGTGTTTGGAAAAAATCAGAAATAGATTGACGCTTTTGGTTCTAGCCTTTCTCCTAAAAAACATTGTTGAATTTCAAGAAAATTTGAATTATAAAAATAATCATAGTAAAAAACTTAATAACAAACTAATTGATTTACTTAAAGAATACAATTATAATCCAATTAAATTAAAGAAACATAGAATAGAATCAGATAATAACTACGATTATAAAGATATGTCTAAAATCGAAGTTTCAGAGGAAGTTAATGGCATTTTACGTTTAGGAGAAAAATTTAACTCTAAATTTGTTACAAATAAACAAGAATATATTTTTCAAATAATTAAAGGCTTAGAATCTAATATTGATAAATTACCAGATAACTCACATGAGGAATTTCGACACAAGATTCTTTCTCTTACTTCCAATGATGTAGTGGTAATGATGGAGACGTGGCTAGATGAAAAGGGATGGGACAGAGTAAGGGGAAGATTACCAAGAGGTTAAAAATGGCAAGTTCAAAATGCAAAGAGGAAGAATAAAAAAGGTAGAGCAATGGGAGGAATGGTGATGGGAGTAAGGAACGAATGTATAACAGAGAAGGATAAAAAGAAGTTGAAAGAACACAAAGAAGGGATAATAGTAGAAGAGATAAATATGGGAGGAGAGAGGTGGAAGATAGTGGGGGTATATGTGAACGGTAATATGCAAGAGAAATCAGAGCAGATGAGAGAATTGATGGAGGAAAATAAGCAAGAAATTAGGCTTATAATAGAAGATTTTAATTCGAGAACAGGAGATAGAGGAGGAAGGGAATGGGGTGGAGAACGAGGAAGAAAATCCAAAGACAAAATACTAAATGGGGAGGGAAAGAAATTGTTAAAGAGCCTAGGGGAGATAGGATGGTTTATCCTAAACGGAAGTATAGAGGGGGATGAGGAAGGAAAATATACACATTCAGGAGGAAAGAGGGGAACGGTAATTGATTATGTGGTAGTGGACGGCGAGGTGAGGGAGAAGGTTAAGAACTAGAGGTAGGGAACTATATAGATTCGGATCACTTGCCCATAATATTGACAATAGAGGGAGAAATGGGTAATAACAATAAGGATAAAAAGGAAGCAAAAGTAAAAAGAGCAGGAAGAGGAGATTGGTCAATGGAAGGTAAAGAACAGTTTAAAGAGAAAGTCAGGAATATCAAAATGGGAGAAGGAAATGTAAACGAGGAAATGGAAATAATGACAGGAGAAATTAAACGAGCGTTAGAGTACACAAGCAAAAAAGAAGTTAGTGAAGGAGGGGATAGAAGTGGATGGGATGAGGAATGTAAACAGAAGAAGAAGGAAGGCTTGTCAGGTGCTGCGCGGGGTGTGTTGACCGCTTCCGAGAATCGACGCCGCGCCGCGGGTAGGCTTGTCAGGAGCCGAAAACTCCGGAATGGCCGTTTTTAGTCAAATTGGTTTTGTTTTTACAATTTTTGTCCACCATATTATACGCGCCATTTCGAAATTTTAACTCTGGATTTAAAAACAGTGACCCGAAAACCCCCCGAGTAACGATTTTTAGCCCAAATGATTTTGTTTTAAAATTTTTGTCCGCCATATTGTATCCGCCATTTTGAATTTTCATTTTAAATGAGCAAACCCAAAAACCGCCGTGCAGCAATTTTTAGTTAAATCGGTTTCGTTTTACCCTTTTACACTGGTTCACAAATTTCACTCGACTAAAAAAGCGACATAGTAGAATTTTATACAGACCTTGGGAATAACTTCTGAAAGATACTGCAAAAAGTTTCCAACCATATGTGTACGGCTACGGCCGCCATGTTGGAAAGTGTTAAACACTAACATGTTTTTCAAATTAACTCGAGAACGGTTGATTCGGTTGAACGTTTTTATGTTAAAAAATGTTCACAACTTTGTGGTGCACGAAAAATACGCGGGCACATTCTAATCGTGCGCCTAGGGCGCGCGACTGTTGGTTCTCGCGCTTCGCGCTCGATGATGTGTTTACCTCGCGCTACGCGCGCGGTCTTTGCATTTCTCCCACATTTGCGCCCAGACCTTTTAAAATTAAAGGTAAAATTATCGACAACTGTAATTTGGTGATTGATGTGACTTCTCTTTTGTTAAAGCTCCTCTGGCTTTAACGAACACATTCTCATCACGTATCTCGTGCTTTGCACTCCATTTTTTCCAAAATCTGAACTTTTCTACATTATGTTCAACACTATTATATCAAATGTATATCATATTTATTTCTGTAATTACATGTGTGAACAAATTTTAAACTTTAAACAATTTCACATTTAAAAATGGTGCGCAAATATATTTGGAACATAAGCTCTTAAAATTAACTGATTTCTTCAAAACAACTATAACTGATCAATTAGTAATTTTCGTTTTACTAATCCAATCAACACAATTCTACTAATTATCAGTGATTAAATTCTAGCTACAGCAATTAGTAGAATTCATCTGACAATCAGTTATATTTTACTAATTCAAGTTTAGAGAGGGAGGCTCTCCCGCAAAGATGTGTTTCGCTTTCGAGTAGTTACGTCACTGTTCTTATACTTTGTAAATTACCTCTTTACAGTACCTTTTAGATATCTACCGCTGCGTATTAAATGTGGTTGAAGAATAGCAATATCGATATAAAGTGTTCCATATTCATCGATATTCCAGGCTGATGAATCGTACAATTTGAATGTTCGCCATGATCCAAGTGCCACTTCTCGCCAACGTTTGCAAACTAAATTTGATTATTATTATTATTATGAATTTTATTATTATTATTGATAATAATATTATTAGATAAGTCTATATTTTAGTAAATACCGGGTAAAAATTTACCTTTGGAAATTTGACATATATCACAGTACTCGAAGATTTCAATTAAACATTCTTCGTTCAGACAATTTATGGACATCATGGCTGAAAATTTAAAATATGTGTATATTAGAAAATAAAAAGAAGTATTAAAATAAATATGGGAAAATCCATATTAGACATAATTACAAAATGTTTCGAGGTAGAAAAGATGTTTCTAGTCTACAATAAACTAAAAAAAAATTTTTTCAACAAATAATAGGGAGCTGTCAATAGGTATTATTATTATTATTATTATTATTATTATATCATTAAGCCGTTTCCCTTTCGGGGTAGGCGTGAATTGCTCGGTCTAAGTATGTTTTTATGACGAGAGGCAAAAAAAGTAACCCCTTGTAATGTGATCGCCTCTCCGCAGGCCAGGGAAGGCATAGAATCCCTTGATGAAGTACAGCAGTACACTGTCAACTGTACTTTTACATTTCTTTGGTTTCGTTTTTTTAAAACTATTTATTGATCAACGAAATTTGCATTTTTATTTTGTATATTTTGATAACTAATCTGTCTGTGGGCTTTGTTTTTTGGTGAAAAAAATACGACGAGGAACAGTTAATTATGAGTACTTACTAATAAAGCATAAAAAGTGTGGTTCGCATACATAATGTTTATAAAGAAATGAACAATAATAAATTATCTAAACAATTTTTTATTGTTTTTAGCAACTTTCACTTAGTATAGAGTTAGAAGGTCGCCGTTTTTTCAAAAACTTTCCACTTTTTGTCAATTTTTCAATTGGAGTGAATTAATGTTAACAAACATAATTGTTTAAACAATTTCTTAATATTCTTAATAATATTCTCTCAGGGTAATGCTAAAAAATTGCAGTTTTTGAAAATATTTCAACTTTTTGTACAACTTTTAATAAAAGTGACGTCAATAATTAATTGAATTTAACTAAATTAATTGTTTGAACAATTCATTATTATTGAATATTGCTAGAAATTTTTTTTTTTTTTTTTGAAATTTTCAGCTATTTGTGTACTTTTTACTTGCAGTGAGTTAATAAGTAATTCAGTGCATCAAAAATAATTATTTAAACAAATTATTATTTTTGATAACTATCTTTTTCTCTATTGATGCTACATAGTGGCGGTTTGTTTTGAAATTCTTTACGTTTTACCCACTTTTCACTCAGAAGAAGAATAAATAATACAATTTCACAAACACAGTCCTTTAAACAATTTATTATTGTTTACAACTATATTCTCTTGCAATTCTTATTTTCGTTATTTTCGGCTCACTCCTACCTAGCCATTCATTCTACTCTTCGAGTTTTCTTACAATAGAGTAATAGACTCAATAGAGTAATAGACCATAAAAGCAGTAAATTCTCAAAACTGATTGGGTATAACCAGGTATACGGACTGTAGGATGGATATTGAATATAGGAGGTTCATACTCGATTCTAGAACAATGGCCTACAGGTTTTCCCCGAGTTTAAATGAGAGATTTAAACTTTAAATGCCCCTAAATATTTGGGTCATTATATTTGAGCCAAATGATTTAGAAAAAGCTTTTGAAAATGTGCAAACGCTGTATGTATATTGTAAAAAATGTTCGAATTTTTTTTTGAGATTTTGTTCGAATTTGAAAGAAGTTCAAAATAAAATGTTGCATAACGAGTGTTCCGAACTGATTTGAGTAGGATTGGCTAGGGAACATAATATAGGGGAAGTTTTTTAAATTGTAAAAAACTCATCTGAATATTCTAAACAAATTAAAAAAAAATTAAAACAGACGCCATCGCCAAAACATGATTTTTGGCTTCAGGGGGTCTCAAAACGTGGAGATCCGTTAAAAAACGGAGGTGTGAAATTTCGGGCGATTTTAATACTTTCTCAATCATAAATGATGAGAACGTGAAAAAAAATAAGGGAATAAATTCTTTTAAATAACATTGATGTTGGTACCATATTCTTAAGATTTTAAGCCGATTTTTTAAAACAGTAAACATGAACTTTCAACAAAAAAGTTGCATCTTTTACTTTTTTCACCAAAATAATGAAATTTTCCACCAAACAGTAGAATTTTAAAACAAAAGAGATAAATTTTGAGCCCAAACTATAATGGTAGACTTTTCAAATAAAAATAATTAACTTTGGTAAAAATATTTTTGTTGTGAAAAACAGAGATTTTCTCCAAAAAGTCGTATGCAGTTGCAGTACCATGTACTAACCTCCCTAACGGCTGACATTTCCACCTATTAACGTCATGCCACAAAACTTACTATTCCGCGAAATATTTTCGTCTTTTTTTGTTTCTATAATATTGATTTTTAGTTGGCAAATGGTTGTATGCCCAGAAAAACACTAACGCCAACAAAGACTAACGGACCACGACTTTTTCCACACGCCTGAACCATTTCTATAATGTTCCGTAATATATGTACTCGACAGAGTACTGGTGCACTCGGCCCTTCCGAGGCGAGAGTCGCATCCGTCTCTCGCCCTACGCGCTGAGAAACTGCGTGGGCCAGCAGTTCTGAAAATGTCGGGTGTATTTATTTGTATTATCATTGATAGTATTTATTATTGATTTCAAATCACCCGCGCTTTTCATTTGGAAAAGTATCGACCGGCAGCGCATCGATACAAGAACGGGGCAGCCAATGAGCGTCATCGATAAAAATAAACTGCCCACTCGCGTTAAGAGTGGGACCCCCTCCAGCTTTAAAATAATTGGTCGGGTACGTTTCAAGGACCTTAAAATAAACGGAAGTTTACTGTTATACCTGTACGCATACATAAACCTATCTTATATCTATAAATCGCACGCATTACGCTGATACATATAATTCTTTCTGCTCTTATCTACTAACCAGTAAAACTTATCACCACTTGTGAGAAACTAATAGTGCTGGGTCAAAAATTTCAGGTGCTCCGGACTTTATAAAATATAGTCCAAACTCCGAGCAATGCCGTTTTCGGGGCTGTAGGAGAGTATAATTCCAAGAAGCCATACACCCCCATTCTAAGCGCGGTCACGCTCGAATGCGTGGAGAAGAATTCAGCTGACAAACTCCGAGCAATGCCGCGCGTCGGTTAGGAACACTTTGTGCCTCCTGGTTCAAAATGTACGATTCCAAAGTTAGTAACCAATTTGCTACCAAAGAAAAATTATGTTATACATTACCGAAATCTAAAAATGTACTTGAAATCGGGCATGAAACTAAGTAAAATTCATCGAGTGCTAAAATTAAAACAAAAGGCATGGCTAAAGGATTACATTGATTTGAATACAGAACATAGAAAAAGAGCAACCAACGAATTCGAAAAGAATGTCTATAAATTGATGAACAATTTCGTCTTTGGAAAAATATATGGAAAACATCAGACAGCACAAAGATGTCAGGCTTGTAATAAAATGGGAGGGGAGATATGGTGCGAAAGCTCTAATTGCTAAACCAAATTTCCATCGTTGTACCATATTCGATGAGGATATGTTCATTATTGAAATGAATAAAACTAAAATTTTCTTCATTAAACCTATCTACATTGGATTCACGGTTCTTGATATCTCCAAAATTATCACGTACGATTTTCTTTATAACTACATTCTGCCAAATTTTGGAAATTGTGCAAAATTACTATATACAGACACAGACAGCCTCATCTATCATTTCACTGTTTCCAACTTCTAAGAATACATTGAATGGAATATCCATAAACTTGACACGTCAGATTATCCTCCAGATAATGTTTATGGAAGTCCTCTAAAGAATAAAAAAGTATTAGGCCTGATGAAGGATGAATGCAACGGCAAAATAATGACTGAATTTGTGGACTTGAGATCGAAATTATATGCATATAAAGTTTTGGATGAAAATAAAAAAAAGAGGGCTAAGGGTGTCAAAGGATCAACATTAAAAACCATAACATTCGACGATGATAAGCAGACTCTCATATCTTGCCAAAATCTGATTAAAACTCAACACCTAATCCGAAGCCGAAAGCACGAAGTTCACAATTAAATTTCTATATCACTAAATGTTGATTTAGGAGTTTCAGAAAGTAGATGTTCATGTTATCACTAGGTCATTGTGTCATTTTTTCGAAGTTTGATTTACAGTATTCTTCAATTAGATTTTAATATTTCTGAATTTATTTTATCATTCATGATACTTTATTTCAATGTTCCAAGCAAGTAAATTGGATCCTTTCAGCAGATTACTCTATTATGCGAAAGATGATTTCAACGTTCCATACAGCCGATTATAATATTTATGTAGATGATTTTATTTCATAAATTCTAACAAGAGCCTTCGAATTATATGTTCTTCATCCCAAAATAGTTGAATCAATATTATTAATAATTATTACGGGGTTACCAAGTACTAATTGCTAATAGTTTATGTGGCATCTGAGCTATATCGATATAAGATTCCAAATCTCTCACTGTGATCCACTGGATGTAATAAGATCTCTTGAAAATCTGTTGATATTTTGAAGATTCGTGCACAATTTTTACATGGTTTAATTCATTTGCAAAGGCATGCTGTGAGATTTATGATTGCTTTTGAGTCGCTCAATAACAAAGCCCTCTGAAATTTTGTAGCATTATAATTATGTAATACATAGCTCTCACTCACTCACTCACTGACTCTCTCTCTCTCTCTCTCTCTCTCTCTAGCCTACACACGCATGCTTCATATCTTGTTGTCACTTTATTATGAGTTTGATTTTTTAGAATATAAAAATTAATTCAGTCTATAGGTTATAAGTCAATTACATCACATGGTTCTCTCTCTGGTACATGCTTCATGCCTTTCTATAATTTTCTTATGAGTTAAAACTTCATTTTTCTGCATTAAAAACTCTGCCATTATTTCGTTATTATGATTATTATTATTTAAAAAATCCTTAATAAGAGTTTTATTTCACTAAGCGTTACCTATCGATGGCCTGGATTGATTACCGGAAAGCTTTTGATTCAACCTCCCATAGACTTATCATATGTCTGCTGGAAAGCTTAAAGGTTCATCCATACATCGTGAGGTGCATAGAGAGATTAATGCCGCTTTGGAAAACCAGATTTACTATCTCACCTGGAAAACATCGTGTGATCACTTACAGTGTCACCTTTCAGAAAGGTGTGTTTCAGGGCGACACCATGAGCCCTCTCCTCTGGTGCGTCACACTATTGCCACTATTTCTCGCACTTAGCCATTCCAAAGGATACCTCTGCGGCAAACTTGGAAATCGAAAGCACAAGGTCACTCATGTATTTTACATGGATGATCTTAAGATCTATGTCAAAAATCAAGAGAAATTACATCTAGCTCTAGACATTGTCAAAGAGTATACTCAAGAGATTGGAATGGAGTTCGGTTTAGAAAAACGCGCTAAGGTTTATTTGAAGAAAGGGAAATTTAATGGCGTCCCGGAATACCCTGAGCTCGTCGACAGAAGCGATATACGACACCTTGGCGCTCGAGAGACCTATACATACCTGGGCATGCCACAGAGCCGAATTCAGGACGTGGCATCTATAAAGGATACTCTCCGAAGCAGATAAAGACGTCTCATCCGACGGATTTAGTCTTCCGAACTGTCGGCGTGGAACAAAGTATCTGCGACGAACATGCTTGCCGTCCCGGTAGTACTCTATTCGTTTGGTGTGGTTCCACGGACGAAGGAAGAGCTCAGATCTCTCGATATCGGGTGCCGAAAAGTTGTGCACATGAACAAAAGCATGCACCTTAAATCTTCTATTCCGCGACTTTTCATCTCACGCCGTCAAGGTGGTCGCGGAATACTAAATCTTGAATGTCTTTACAACAGGATTATTCTGGGTACAGCACAGCGGGTACATCACATTTTACATGAATATTTGGACATAAAAAAGCTATCCGCGAGATGGGTGCCGCGATTGCTCACATTCGACCATAAGCGCTACCATTTGACCACTTCAAAGGAGTGTTTGGCGATGTTCAGCTGCAATGCAAACAAGTTTTTGCATCGTTTTCTAACCGTGGACGAAACATGGATCCACCACAACACACCAGACACCAAAGAACAATAAAAAAAGTGGGTTTCTCCTGGTTAGCGTGCACCAAAGAAGGCCAAGGTGGGTCTGTCGGCCAACAAGGTTATGGCCACACTTTTTTGGGATGCACGAGGTATCATTCACATCGATTACCTTCAAAAGGGTAAAACGATCAACGGCCAATATTATTCAGAGCTTTTAGACAGATTCGATATTGATTTAAGGCAAAAACGATCGCATTTGTCGAAGAAAAATCTGCTGTTCCACCAGGACAATTCAAGGGTGCACACGTGTGTAGTCACGATGGCGAAAATCCATGAATTGGTCTACGAACTGCTACCTCATTCAGCATATTCTCCAGATTTAGCCCCGTGGGACTATTTCCTGTTTCCAAACCCGAAGAAATGGCCGGGTGGTAAGTGGTTTGGGTCAAATGAAGAGGTCATCACCGAAACAAACGCCTATTTTGAGGGCATTGAGAAAACCTATTATTTGGAAGGAATAAAAAAATGGGAGAAACGCTGGACTGAATGCATCGAGCTGAAAGGAGATTATGTTGAGAAGTAAAATGCTTATTTACCAAAAAAAAAATCTTCTATTCGAAAAGTCACTGATTTATCAAACAGCCCTCGTATCAGCAACTGGTTAGCGTTTGAATCCCGACGGGAGCAGGTACAGAGGATCGGTCCTTTAGTTTGTGTACTGATAAAAAAGAAGTTTCCGCGATTGATTTAAATTTGCGATATCTGGTTTTTAACGGATCTTTACGTTTTGGCACTCACAGATTCCGAAAATCATAAAATTTTGTCGCTGTCTGTCTGTCTGTCGGTATGTCTGTATGTATGTATGGTTACCTGAATGTTGTAGCCACGCTAACTTTTGAAGGATTTGTCGAATTGAGTCAGCCTTTTGTAAACTTTTCAAGGGTCCCAAAATGAAGGTTAAGTTCGTTAACCAGATATTTCCGAACAAAATTAAAAATTTTAGAGCATTTTTAAAATTTGAAAAAAAAACTTTTTTTCAAGTTTCAGAAATTGTTGTCCAAGTTTCTTTTAGATGGGAGAGAGTCTTAAAAATTATCATAATGAAATTGTTCATTTCAATAAAAATTTAAAAAGTTATATGCTTTTAAACATTTTGAAAATTTTCAAAAAAATAGAGAAAAAAAATATTTTTCTGACAGATGAAAAAATGTATATCAAAATTTTTACTAGATATTAAATATATTTCAAAACTATTCTTATAAAAATTTTTGGTTCGATCAAAATTAAAACAGTAAGAGCATTTTCGAATTTTGAAACAAAATGTTCCGTTTCATTTTATTTACATGGTTTTATTAGACAAAAGCAATCGTCTGTATAATCTAGCAGTTGAGCGCGAAGCGCGAGTATCGCAATAGGAATGTAATCGTCAAGGCCGTAGGTGTTTTGAGAACCCTCTTCAAAGTCAAATTGAAAAAAACATATTTAATTTCACTTTATGATTGTAGTTTATGTGGGGCTTGAATCACAGTTTTTGATTTGCGCGTTGAAACTGGACGCATTTTCAGGGCAGCTGAGAATAAAAATTAGTGTAAAGTAAGGAGAAAATATTAAAGTCATCATGAAAAATAAAAATTGTACATTATTTTGCTATATCTGAATAAGCAGTAAAGGGGAAACAGTAATAGACTACATTCTGGCCGAGGAAAGGATAAGGAGGCTGTTGGAAAGAATGGAAGTAGGGAACAAAATAGGGTCAGAACACTTACCGCTCATTGCTAAGAGAATATACGGAAAGAATGGAAGAAGAGAATGTTTTGATTGAAGATGAGGGAGGCGTGGATGCGATGTCGTGTAAGATGAGGGGCAGGGTAGAGAAGATAGTAGAAGAAATTAGGCCAAGTGAGGAAGAAAGAAGGGAGAAGAGAGGATGGTGGGATGTGGAATGTATAGAGAGTAAAAAGCGTATGAAGTTATCGTCAAAGAGTTGGAGAAGAGGCGAGATAGGCAGAAAGGAGTATAGTAAAAGATAAAAGGAACACAAGAAATTACTGGATATAAAACGACAGGAGGAGAAGGTGAGGTACATGGAGGAAGTAGAGAAAGCAATAAAGGAAGGAAGATAATAGGAGATGATCAATAGAGAAAGGAGACGATGCAAAGGAATCAATGAAGGGATGAGTATGGATGAATGGACGGTATATTGCAAGAAATTGCTAGGAGGGGTGGATAGCAAGGTGGGGGGGGAAGGTAGAAATATGAAGGAAGTAGGAATGGAAGGTGGCAATGAGGTGACCAGAGAGGAGGTGAATCAAGTAGTTGAGAAGTCTAAAAGAAACGAGGCGACAAGAGAGGATGGTATGGAGAATGATGCGTTGAATTTTGGCGGACGAAGGGTTAGAGAAGAGATTTGGGAAGTATGTAATGGAGTATGGAGAGGGGAAGGATGGCCGAAGGAGTGGATAACAGGTTTGGTAGTTCCTTTATTAAAAAAAGGAGGGGTTAGAAAAGTGGAAGATTATAGAGGAATCACTCTTATGCCAGTAACATATAAAATTTACGCGGAGGTGCTTAGGAAGAGATTAGAATGGCGAATCAGACGTAACAGTTCCTCAAGTTTCAGCACTCGTTGGAGATTTGAAAAATGCAATAAAAAAGTGACTTTGCTCTTTCTATGAATAGATTTTCTGGGTTCAGTTTCAGGCCTAGATAGAAGATATTATTCAGGTTGTAGATTTTAATGAACATTCACAATCAGTATTCCAATTGCATTACATTTAATTATTATTTTATTTTATACTACATTCAATGAAGTATCTTAATACATCACCATGCCGATTTGTAACTTTTGCACTCGAGAATTTGATATAGACGTGCTTGAAAAACATATGCTTGATATTCATAATGTCACTAATAAGTATGGATGCATCACATCGCCATGTAAGCGAGAGTTTAGCTTGTTTAGATCTTTCAAAAGTCATTGGTTATCAAAACATGCTACTAAAAACATAAACGAAAAATTTAATTTTTCGCCAATTGATAATAATAAATGCATAGTTGAATTAAAAATTCAGCATGAAAAAAAATCTCATGGATGTATCAAGTAATAAGCAAAAATAACCAGTGCAGAATCATACAAATATTCAGCAGTCTAACAAATTTTCAACATTTACTACTAAGTCAATCTCTAGAATTATATAATGAATCGGGAATTTCCAAAAAGCACGCACAACTGTTCTACGATAATAGCAGAGAAATACTTTCTTCTGGGTTAAACGTTATCAGAGAACACTTACAAGATTTACTAGGGAAAAGAATAATCTCAATGGAACATACGTGTCAATGCCGTGTACTTTCCCTGAGTATCAATCAACATTGTCTTCGATTTTTCATGCTCTTCTTTTTTATTCAAAAGATTATAAGATTTTTGGTATGTATAGGTCTCTCCAGCGCCAAGGTGTCGTATAGCGCTTCTGTCGACGAGCTCAGGGTCTTCCGGGACGCCATAATAGCACAGCTCCTAGGGCTACTGGGCTTGCATCTGCAACTAAACGTGTACGTCTTTGTAGGTCAAAATATGACAATGTTGGAAGTTTAGCCAGTGCAGATTTAAGTTTATCAAAACATTTACGGTGATTTTCAGTCCACACAAACATAGTTTCATTTTTTGTCAAATGTCATAGTGGCTCTGCTGTGCTGCCTAGGTCGGGGATAAATTTTCCTACGTAAGTAACAAGTCCCAGGAAATTTCGAACTTCTTCCTTGTTAGTAGGTGGTCTGAATTCCAAAATTGTTTTTATTTTGTGCTGGTCTGCATCAATACCACCAGGCTATAGTCGGTGCCCAAGAAAGACTTGTTCTTTAACTTTTGTCACACATTTTCTCTCGTTAAGGAGAATTTCGTGATCACGAAAGACTTTGAGTACTTTCTCTAAACATCTATCATGCTCAGCTTCTTCGTTACCGAATACAATGACGTCGTCTAAATAATTCAGACAGTTTTCGCACGGGAATAATATTCCTTCTAAAATCCTTTGAAATATTTCGGGAGCGGAATTAACGCCAAATATTAATCGTTTGTATCGGAATAATCCGTTATGCGTAATGAATGTAGTAATAGGATGACTTTGCTCATCCAATTCTAGCTGGTGATGAGCCGACTCTAAATCTAGCTGTAAAAAGTAATTCGCGTTCCTTATTTTAGTCATAAGTGAATCAAAAGTAGGCAATGGGTAATTCTCTCTTAGTATCGCCTGATTAGCTCTGCGCATGTCGACACATATTCGAATTTTTCCTTCAGATTTGAAAATAATAACTATAGGGGAAATCGAGTCGCTCGGTCCTTCTACTCTCTCGATTATGTCACTTTCCAAAGCTTCTTTCAATTTTTCTTCTACTTGGGATTCTACTGCTATCGGGATTCTAATCTGTCCATGGCTTGGATTGACTACCGTAAGGCATTCGATAACACGAACCATGAGCTACTTATTAAGCTCCTTGACTGCCTGGAGGTGCATCCAAAAATAGTGAGATGCATAAAAGAGCTTATGCTCTTGTAGCGGACAAGATTTGTCCTAACATCTGACAAAAGAGAAGTGACTACCAGCTATATAACATATAAGAGGAGGGTCTTCCAAGGACACTCTCTAAGTCCGATACTTTTCTGCATCTCTCTCTTGTCTCTATCTATTATGCTCCGAGGCAAAAGCTCTGGATAACCATGTGGCCCGCCGAATAGAAGATAATATAACTTCAACCACCTTTTATATATGTACGACCTTAAACTCTATGCTTCCTCGAAAGCGGATCTTGAAATCCTGGTGGAGGTGGTGAATGGGTACGCGAAAGCGATTGACATGAGCTTCGGACTGGACAAGTGTGCCTGCGTCTACCTACACCAAGAAAGACTAGAGACTACACCATCGCGTGACGATCAGGGTGTTCAACTCATTGGCGGAAGTACCATTGAACATCTTGGTAATGGAGATACATATACATATTTTGGAATACCGCAAGCGGAAAAGCAAAATGTGCATGTGTTAAGAACGGACCTTGTAAAATGGTATCGCCAAATTCTTAGAAATATGTGGGCTTCCGAATTATCTGAAAAGAATAAAATCCAGGCGACTAATATGTTGGCCGCTCCTATACTGCTCTACACGCATGGTACATTAAAATGGAACGTCGATGAGTTTAAGCAACTTGACCGAAGCACACGCAAGATGATGACAATCCATCATAATCATCATCCTAGATCTTTCGTAACTCGAATATACCTACCTCGAGATAAAGGGGGTAGAGGCTTGCTAAGCTTGGAGTGTCTTCATCGAAGAACGGTTCTGCCAACGTGTAAAGGAACATGAGAGTAAAGTCAGGCTGAAACATTTCACGCAATCAGCACTAGCTGAGCATCATATTGGAACCGGACATAGAATTTTATTTGACAAAACAACCGTCATCGCAAAAACGTACAATATTTTTCCAAGAAAACATAAAGAAGCAATAGAAATATTAAAACACCCTAATAACGTCAATAGAGGCAATGAATATAATACCAATCCGATTTGGCTTTCCGTCCTCTCAGGTTTTTTAAAAAAGACTCGATTGGCCAATCAATTTCGAGCAGTTCCCACCATGGGGCACTCTGGCCAATCATAGACATCGCAGAGAATCTATATAAGAGCAACATAACCTGAAACTTTAGTTTCAGGTCAGCCCTGAAGAAGTGAACTCTAATGTTCACGAAACGTCGGTAAGTTTCGTAGTTTTTCACACGATTGGAACCCGAAAAAGTTTAAAATTAACAATTTTAATTTATCATAATGAATCATCGTGAAAGTATTAAATCTATTATCAATATGAATGAATGATGAAAGAAATCAAGTTGGTGAGTAAAGAAAAGAGTATAGGGCCATGGCATATTACTGTTACTGTGTTAAATAGAGACAGAGTTTGTAAAACTCGTGTACGTTTCGGTTCTACTTTCCCAATAGGATTAAAATCTCCATTTCCTTATAGTGACATATTCGAATAATTAATTATTCTGTTTGAATAGAAGTACGTCAGAGATCTGTGTATGTCTACAGATCAAATTTTTATAATTTTGAAAAATGTTCAAATTAAGAATTTTTACGCTCTTAAGGGACACCACACTACTAATAAAAAAAATTACCGATACTTTATGGAATTGATTTTGATAATTTGAAGGGATCTCAAAGAAGTTTAAAGACTATAGGGTATTTTTTTAAATCCAAGGAATTATTATCAAAATGAATTAATTTTTGGTGTGAGAAGTACTATCTAATAGAACTACAATTAGGCCAATTTTTAGCCCGATAGGACAACTTTCATTTTGGAGGTGGGTACACTTAAGAAATTATGCCCCATTTGTGGGATTTATCGCATTTAATTTTTGACAGTCAGAAAGTAAATCATTTCTTTTAATTTCTACAAATTTTGACCCTTCTATGTGCCCTAAACGTTCATAACAAAGTTTGTGTGTGTTTGGTAATGTGTTTTTCTCAGCACTCAGCTGATTACATATCTTTTTATTTACAATAAAATTTACACATATTAAATTGTTTAGTGACTTACCAGTGGGAATGGTTTTGCCATCCTTTTTAATCATAACTTTTCCAGTTTCGCTGAAAATAACGCACATTCCAGCTTCTTGGATTCGGCATACAGATAATAAATTGTATAGAAGATCAGATGCATATAGAACATTTTCTAAAATCCCGGTCACTCCTAAGTTTGTAGTTACTTTTATCGTTCCTTTTTTAGTTGTAGTTATAGCTTCATTCTTCTTCGCGATGGAAATTTTGAGTGGTACTTTCAACTCCGTCATTGTTGTAAAAAAATCTGATTAACGAGATGATCAGTTGTACCAGAATCCAATATAAATTGTAATTTATTTGTTGAACTTGTCTCTCCATCCATCAAGGTTCCAGCTCCACTCATAAAGGCAAAACTTCCGCTTTCTCCATCAATTTGGGCATTTTGGGAATTCTGAATTGTTCTCAGGCGTACTTCTGGAGTTTGAAGTAACTTTATATAATAGAAGCAGTTTTCTTCTCATGATTTTTTTCTTCCACAGTGTTCACACTTTTTACATTCTCATCTCAATGAGAAGGTATTGGTTTTATGTGAAAAATGACTTTCGCGGATTCAATCAAATGACCCTATACCTATATACCCATGCACACATTACTACTTTCCAACCGAGCAATTCACGCCTACCCCGAAAGGGAAACGGTTTAATGATATAATAATGATAATAATAATAAATAATCTCGGGCACGGTTTCTATGAAACAACGTGTATGCGCGCGCTGTGTCACATAGTGGGTCAAAAAATTACCTGGGCAATAAATCAATTGCTCCTTGAAGTTCATAGTTTTGATATAAAATGTGAGAGAAATTAAATTTTCCTAAAATTTGATACTTTTCCGGTGATCAAAAATTTATGTTAAAGTTTTATTTTTAAATCTGAAGTCCAAAAACAGTACACTTTTTTATTTTATATTAAAATTGAACGTCTACGAGGGTGGGAGCGTTTACACGGGCAATTTTGGTCAAATTGGACGCATTTGCGGTGATCGAAAATTTAATTAAAATTTGTTTATATCACCTGGATAATATGTTTTGATATCCGAAGTAAAAAAGCGGTCCAATTTTATTCTTTTGGTAGAAAATTTATTTTTGCGCTTGTATCATTTTTTATGGTGAAATTCGCACAAAGGAATATGGAACTTTCTTTTTTAAACGCTATTCTCCATTTTTATGCAAATAAAAAATAAAAATTCGTCTCACTTAGACGTCTGCAACTTCAGTCCAATTATCGAGTGGCCGTCCTGAGATCTGTTTAATCGTTAAACATTTTATTGCACCTTATGTAATTTTTCCATAAATTAAAAAAAAAAAGGTTAATGATATTGTTCACGATTAACACGAAAGCAAAGATATTATAAACCTAGATGCGGTACGGGGTGTCAGAGTGGGGGAACTATATATATATATATATATATATAGGACATCACATTTTCTGTCATATCGAGGTGCTGCCCTCACCGTACTACGAAGTCGGGCGCTGTTTTTCTCGCGTTTGTCCGGGGCCATTGCCTGGTCGTCGCCTCGGTTCGGTCCTATTGCCACTCCCAACTGAACCATGGCCTATATCCGAGAGAGGCCTATTGTGGGTGGCACTGCGCGATACTGGTGACGTAACCGCATAGTTCTTTGCGTTGGGGAGTTAGCCAAATGCAACGTGGCTGACTGCAAGAGCCGTAGCTCTTGGACGACGGGTTCGTCCAAGATTTTATTATTATTATTATTTATTATTATTATTATTATTATCATTATGCTTTGATATTTGTTTACATATTTAATTACATAATTATTTACTATTATGCAAACAATCACTGTATTAATAATCGCACGCTATTAAACATTCTTATTCGGTGTGGGTTCGAACCCCCTACCTATGCATTCGCAACTCCTAACAAAACCTCGCAGTTAACTTAACTCGGAGTATAAAAAAATCTAAAATAGAAGCTACAGCTGTGCAGGGCCGCGTGATAAATTTTTGTGATCAGTTTCATTAAAATTTGTTTTGCTTTTAAAATTTTAATGATTATGAGTTCAGAATTTCTTCTTTTCTAATGAATAAATGCTTTTGAAATAAATTTTCTGTTTTTCTAGAATATCGATAATTTGAAGATTCTATTATAGTTTAATAATTTCTGCGTCTTCGTCACATTTAAAATTTTATAATTTTGAAATTTTAAATGTCGAAAAATTTGTTATTCACAAATTATTTCTTGGTTATAAGTTCTAGTAGATTCAAGATTAATAAGAAATTAGATAGCTATATAGAATAATTTTCTATAATTTATATAAAGTTAAATAAGTTATAATTCACGCAGCTACATTTTATAGGACTGAGGTCTATAGATCTCATATTGAAGTAGTTCACAAACACTCAATATCTCGAATCGAATTTCTATGAGATTTTTCAGTATTTTTGAATATATTTTACTTACGGTACTTAGTAAGCTGATACCTCTGTAATTATTGCAGTTGTTTTTATCTCCATTTCTTTTGTATATTGGTACGATAATCGCTTTTCTCCAGTCGTCTGGGACTTCCCACAAATGCCAATTTTCAATTGGGTTTCCTAATGTATTATTTTCTATCTCGCAGCTCTGTTGCCCTATATCTTCATCTCCTAGTAATTTTTTAAAAGAGTCTTTTAAAGTGTCTACCATCCCGTCTGTATCATATAACATTTCATCTTTGTTGTTTCTCATGCTCACAAACTCTGTACTACCGCCATACCATATACTTCAATCGCAGTTTTAACAGTGGTATCCCGTAACATAGTCCGCGCGCCCTCTGTATCTTTCTTGATTCTAAGCGCCTCCCAAGTTGCCTCATCTATCTATCTTATTCTGAAAATCTATTCGCACTTCCGGTTTCTGTACATTTTCAATCTTGATTCGCGTTTGTTTCGTTGTTTTCTTTCTTCTCCATCCCCGCCCTAAGTTTATTTCGGAGACTGAAAGGTAATGATCAGTATTGCATTCGGAACTCCTCATGACTCTTGTATCTACTTAACTACTACTTAACTACTTCTCTTAGTCTTTCGTCCGCAATAACGAAGTCAATTATACTGAGGTTATTTCCTTTACACCAGGTGTACGAGTGGATTATTTTATGTCGAAACCAAATATTTGTAATGAATGGGCCCTTTTCTAAGCATAAACTAACTAACTATTCCCCGTTATAATTTTTTTTGGAACCCCAAATTTACCTAGAACCCTTTCTGTATCTGTACCTTGACGTTGGACGGCGACCCTTCATATCTCCTAGCAAAATTATTCTTTCACCTTGATCGCAAGTACTAATTGTATCATTTAAAGTGTCCCAGAAGGCCGCATTATGAATATACCTGTAGGCGATACTAACTGCCGAACGTGCAAGCAAGAGCCAGAAACACTTGGACATGTTCTAAGTGGATGCTCAAAGTATGCACGTTACGGATACATAGAGAGACACAATGCGACTCTAAAAGTATTATATTACCATCTTAGGCACTTCTATGGTGTTGATATACAGCCCATCTTGCCATACGCCCAGAGGAAACTCGATTCCGTTGTGGAGAATGATCAGAGTAAGATCTACTGGAATTACTCATTCTCCACCACTCAACGTATCAGTGCTACGAAGCCTGATATTCTCCTCCAGGATCTGAGAACCAAGATCATTTACGTGATTGAATTCTCATCACCAGCCGATGGCAATATCACGGCAAAGGAGGAAGAAAAATGGGCGAAATATTAAGCTTTTCTTTTCGAGCTATGCAAGCTATACCAAGGCTACAAAGTCCATCTTGTAGTTCTCATAAAAAGCTGCCTTGGAGGTATGAGAGCTTCATTTCTTAGTCAACTCAACAAGATTCCGGCTTGCCAGCGTCAGGCTCATTTCATCGTGAACTGGATGCAAAAGGCTGTTCTTTTGGGATCACTTCATCTGGTCCGACAACACTGTACCTCATAACATTCTACAAAGATTGGTAGCTCTAAAATAGTATCCAGAAGTGAAATTTTCATCTCCAGCTGTCCCGTCTGCCGCGTAAGGTTATCCGCAGCTAGAGACCTGACCCCAAGGAACAGTGTTGAACGATCTTTTCTCTCGTAAATTTCCCGCTCGTACTTACCTTCTAGGACAGAAGGAGCAGAAGTGGATGACGTACACATTCCAGTTGCGTCGTGATTGGTTGCTTTAGGAAACCATGATCCTAGCTTCCGGAGTCTAACACTTCCCTCATATATATATATATATATATATATAGAAAGATTATGAGGAATCTACCAGGTAAATAATTTTCCAAAAATTCGATAATCTTAACTGTAAAATTGCAGCTGGGACAAACCAAACATTATGTTGCAATTAATTGTTTATGAGGCGATAACTAAGAAATTATCTGAATTAAAATACCTTTAAGAGACAAAGTTTTTGTTTTGTATCTAATTTTAAAAACACGTTAAAAAACAAAAGCTTCATCTGTATTTGTTTATGAAATTTGTTCTTAACAAAAAGAAAATATTAAGATTTTTGCAAAGAAACAAAAGTATTTGTAATTAAGGTAATTTCATCAAGATTTTTTACAAAAGTTATAGCCTCGACCTTTTACAATGTACACATAGTATTTTATCAGGAAGTTTAAAAAATTGTACACGTAGTTGTTAAAAGTGGACCATTTTTTATACTTTTATATTAACACAAGTTTTAGCTCCGTCGGATATTTTCTTCTTCCTCGTGGAGCACCTGTCCTCAAAAATGATGATTTACATTTTGTTCGAAAATTTTCGCTCCAATAGTTGTAGAGATCTGCAGACACAAATATGTCAATTTGAGTGCAAATTCAATTGTTTGTAGGGCTCTTAGTTGAAGACGGGTCGTTGCATGAAGAATTTTTAATGACATAAAAGTTTTATTTTTCCATGAACTGTCCGAAATTTTGTAACAATATACCTCGATTTGTGGTGTGTTCTACATTATTTAGAGGGATGCAACTTTTTTTCTGGTGATTTTGACGTAAAATGCAGCTATAATCAGTGGAAATATTTTTTCTTTTAAAATAAGTGGATTTATACAGAACATTTACAAAAAAATTCATAGCTGTCGAACTATTTCATAATATATCAAATATCTGAACTTACACATTAAATATAACTCGAGAAAAACATTATCGCATAAAATTCGCAATGACAATACAAGCGAAAGAACAAAAACTAACTTTTCGTCATAAAAATCAGGAAATTAATTTAATTATCCCAATTTTTTGATAATGCAACGTTGAAAACATATATACATGTAATTAAACTACATTCACAAGCAGAAAATGCGTTAATATTCGAAAACTCGAACGCGCCACATTAACCGCCGCGCTGCATTCGGCGCCGCTCCCCTACCCTACGAAACAAGTGCAAGAGGCAAAAAAGTTTAATTTTGGCTTAGCGAGCTGAAAGTGCTGTTATAAATTTGTGCTATTAATACAGAATTAAATTGTTTACAAAAAAAACTGACGTAAATGTAACATTTCCGAATGCAATGATAAACTGCTCGTAAGAAATGCGGTATTTGCCTAAAAGTAACATCGTGAAGTAAAACATTAGTCGCATAACGATTTTTACAGTTCTAGTTTTGGACAAAATCACGTACAAGTGTGCATAGAATACAGTCAACTTAGCTAACAGAAGGCCATTTAGTAGAAAAAATTAGCAGCTATTCCTATTTATTTCAACAAATACACGTGCGATAATTTTTTTCACGAGGAAAAGATGCGCAGTTCAATTTTATATTTGAATATATGTTTAAAAAATTAAAATTTGAAACCTTTTTGTACAAGCTCTCAGGTCCAACGAAATTCTATCACCGGTTATAACCGGTTATTGCAGATAGCCCCTGAGTTGTGCAAATATGAAAACTTTGAATGCACTGCGATTAAATCTTTTATTTTTCGGAGGAAATTGAGCGACACGGATTATTGATATCTTGTATGTTTGTATAATCTGCCTTTTTACACAGAGAGCTTGTATATTGTCATAAAGAAAACAACAAAAACGAAACAAACGCGAATCAAGATTGAAAATTTACAGAAACCAGAAGTGCGTATAGATTTTCACCCAACGTTCATGTAACCTCTGCATGAATCCTCTTCGTGCCGGTGAACTTCTTTGCCGACAGGTAAGGATGTCCCTTCGGAGTTGGTCTGACCACTTAAATCTTCGTTCTCACGTTTGTCCGGGGCCATTGCCTGGTCGTCGCCTTGGTTCAGTCCTATTGCCACTCCCAACTGAACCATGGCCTCCATCCGAGAGAGGCCTATTGTGGTGCCTGTCAATGAAAAACTGGGACATGGTAAGAAAATTTCCGAAAATCGAAACTAAATTGGTACCTAGTAGATTCTTTGGGTCGCTGAACAAGAATATGATGTCAAAATAGGCGAAAATTGCCTCTAGGTGCAAAAATTTTGCAATTTAATTTTTTTTCGCAATATTTTTGCAAAAAATGTTTTTTTCATAAAAATTGCACAAGAAAGCAAATTGTAACAGGTAAAGGAGCAAATTTTCAGATTTGCAATGGTTCTTGCCCTTGCAAAAATGGGACATGGTAAGAAGATTTGCGAAAGTCGATACGAAATTGGTACTTAGAAGGTTTTTTGGGTCGCTGAACAAGAATATGATGTCAAAATAGGCGAAAATTGCCTCTAAGTGCAAAAATTTTCCAATTAAATTTTTGTTTCGTAATATTTTTGCAAAAAAAAGTTTTTCCACAAAAATTGCATAAGAAAGAAAATTGTAACAGATAAATGAGCGAATTTTCAAATTTGACAAATTTTGCAATGGTTTTTGGCCTTGCAAAAATGGGACATGTTAAGAAAATGTGCGAGAATCGAGTTGAAATCAGGTGTACTTGATGATTTTGGGGTTGTTGAGCACGCATATAATGAGAAGAAAATCAATTTGCAATCAAAATTTGTTTTCGCAATTTTTTTACCAACATTTTTTTCAATATAAATTGAATAGGAAGTTAGTAATTATTTTTTTTAGCGAACTGCAATCAAAAGAAGTGAGGGGCTCCGACTTCTGGCCCCGACTTTAGGTTGCTTTCCAGCCTTTTCAGGACTTCTATGGTAAATTTAGAATAATTTTGTGGCTGCCGAGTTGAAGGAAAGTGTCCTGCCTTTGTTATGTAACTGAAGAAGTGAAAAAAGTAGACATTATCGAAAATTCAGGTCTCCTATTTGTTTTACATAATTTGCAATTGCTGAAGAATGTTTAAAATCCGTGATTTAGAAAAAGGCTTCTTTAATTTAAGAAACATTTATTTGAGTTAAAGAAATTTGTGCATCGTCATGTGGTCAAAGAAAAGATTATTTGATTTGAAGAAATTCCTTGGCTACTTTCAAAAATTTTAATTAAAGATATTGTTTGCTGTTCCAACAAAAATATTTTCTTAAATAAGAGCAAAAAATTTATTTTAATTAAATAATAATTTCTTTGACAAAATGATTAATTCAAATGTACACAGCTTTCATTTGTTACATCTGAAGCATTCATTGCAAATTGAAATAAAACTTAACGCTTATTATTATAATTTTATCATTTCATTTCTATTATGAGAAAGACGGCAGCTTTTGATGTTTTTTCACAATACCACAAGATACCGTGACTTTTTTAAATGAGTATAATTTTTATTGTAAAAAAGTGTAACGTGTTACCTCGAGTTTACTTATTCAAGATTTCCTTGTTTTTAAAAATTTGTCTTCAAATAAATGGTCATTTAACAAATAAAGTAGGTAAAAGTCGATCGCTCAACAGTAACTGAATGTTTAAATAATAAAATACTAGTAATTTATCATTCCAGCAGTGGCATGGTAAAAAATAACAAGTTTTTGTTTTACAAAATTCAATTTGTAAAAATATTGACTAATTCTTTAGTGATGTCAGTTTTTAAATTCCCCAAATTTTTAAGGCAAAATCTTTATTATTGTAGGAAAAAAGCCGAGGGAACCTAACACTGCTAAAATCGATATTTTTTCAAGTATCAGATGCCCTTAACAGACTTCTCAAAAATTATAATGTTCAGACCATCTTTAGAGCTAATCATAAGTTTTGTAGATATATTAAACTAGGCAAGGATAAACTGGAGCTTTTAGACCAGTGTAATGTAATTTATAGAATCACTTGTTCTTGTGGTATGACTTGCATCGGTGAGAGCATAAGAACAATATAAGACTAGCAGAAAAATACTACAGAGTTATTAGTCAACATTCAGTACACAAACACTTGGGTGACTAATGCTATAAAAAGGGATGATGTTGAAATCGTACACAAAGAAAATAATTATTTTAGACGTGCTTTGGCTGAGATTGTTTTTATTACAAAATAAGGCGATGAAACCATGAACTTGATTACTGATTTAAACTCTTTTAATGAAACATACATGATGCTTATAGATAATTTAAATTAATTTCACGTCTGAAATCATTTATAATTCTTTTTTCTAATTCTTCGTCGATTTATTTAACTATGTTTATGATAATTGTGAAATTAACTCTTATACGAAATTAAAAAAATTGTGAATTTAATCTCTTATGCTGAATTTTGTATGTACGCCCCTGTTTCACTGACATTGTACACCATCTAATAGAAAGTTGTCAGTGCTCATGTAATAAAAAATAGAGCCGGAGCTGGATCTCTGGTTTCACATGAAACAAGTTTTTAATTATTCATTTACTTAACTACTTACATATAACTATCCAAATGGGTTATTACTGCTCCTTTTTACTCTTTCTCTATATTATTATTATTATTATTATATCATTAAGCCGTTTCCCTTTCGGGGTAGGCGTGAATTGCTCGGTGGTAAAGTCCGAAAGCTGAATGGCACCTGGGTGAGGTGTCTCAAACGGTGACTCTGGGATACCGGGCGACCTCTCAGAGTATGCAACCTTATCCTTGCATGCGTGGCTCTACAAGGATGGACGTACCCTTGTCTCTAGCTGCTCGTGGGAACAACAATGATAACACCAAACATACTTGTAGTAAGTGCGGTTCAAAACAATCAAACGCGCAGGGCCCCGACAATGGGTCGTCCAACAATGCCGTCTATCCTAGAGTTGGAGGAGCCGATCAAGACGGAGTATATGTGATTGACCAGCAGAATCTCATTACTTTTAAGGGGACGGATCTACTCAGGGACGACCTGCTGGAGTGCGATGATACCGGTATGGTCCCTGAAAGAAAAGGTTACATGACGCGACTGCATACTCTATGGTGCGCGAAACACTCAAAGCTTTCACATTTTTCGCATAAACGTCTGCGAAACCGTGCCGAGGATCTCCGGAAAAGGGGTAATATAAGTGGAGCACCTACTGAACCGCAGCTAGAACAAGCCGGCAACAGAGAAAGAGAGGCGACAATGAGACCAACCGCGAGTAGGCATCCAATCGAGGAAGAGCGATGCTTCAGGACGCGGAGAAACATCAACATTCAGGTTTCTCTCAAGCCCGAAGATCTGGCTGAACTGGATGACGAGCTTCGTCGAGATTTTCCGAAGAACCCGACCTCTGGACTATCAATTGTAGTGTGTATAATGCAGCGAAAACATAGGCAGATGCAAACCGTAAAACGAAACCAACGGTTGGTCATAGGACCAAAAGACGAATTCATCAACTCAGTACAAAGATAGGCTGGGCAAGGCAGTACGCTTTCCGCATTCAGTGTGTGATTGACTACATAACATCTGGTAGGACTTTCACTGCCAAGGTTCGACAGTTCGCGCGCGAACTGGGAGCCCCTTTCACGCTCGTATCTTTGGAGTTCCCGATTCCCGAGATTCTCGTATCTTTGGAGTTCGAGTGTATCATAAATGAGTGAAGGAACTTTTTTGACATCTTCGAAAGAAGACGATAAACTCTACCAGAATCTGAAAAGAAATATTAAATATCTCAATTATGTTAAAAGTTCTATAAGTTTGAAGAAAAATTGGAATATTTTTGAAAAACAAAGCAAAAAATTCAAGTAAGCATAACTTAGTAAAATTTTTTTTTCCTTCATAAATCCCGAAAATATGCATCGCCTAATTTCTTCTGAAAAACAACATATTTTGTACCAGAGAGATTCTGCGACTTCAAGTGTAGAACCTGCCTGATTTGAAATGGATTCGGTCGGTTTAAAGCAAATCCGGACGAGCAACTGACAAGTTAAAATCAATTATCAGATAAAAAAGTTTAAACTAAATTCGCTGCAATCATGGGCTTGAGATTCCAACCTTCCAATTTCCGAAGACAAGTTGGTCGGCTCTTTCGCGGAAAAACGGAAAGTTTGAATCTCAAACCACGGTTGAGGATCAAGAACAATGGTCGTTAAAAGTGAAACATATCAAAATAAAACTTATGATATTGAACAACTTTACTTTGTCTTTGCGGAAAAATCAATCCACATAACATTCCTTATAATATTCATTGAATATTATACCTTCAGCTCTGCTGTCCTAACGAACAATCTGTACAACTACATTTGGAACGAACCGAGATATTCAATAAAACGCGTTTGCACTTGTCCTTTTAACGTACTCTCTCAATTTCTTGGAATGAGATGCCGCTCCAATGGTGCCAATCGTCGCTCCCACTTGAAGCTAGAAGTGAGCTTCTCCCTTTGGAGTGGAGTGTGACTTTTCGTTGGAGCGAAAAGTAACTCTCGGACTTATGCTGTGGGCGTTTTCTTGGATATAGAGGGTGCTTTCAGCAATACTCCTCCAGAAGTCATCTGTAGAGAGGCTCGTAGATGTGACGTGCCGAACCAGCTTGCACGCTGGATAGGAAGCATGCTACGTCGCAGAAGACTCAAAACCAAATGGAGTGAGGGCCTAGTTAGGGGAATAGCTCCGCGGGGATGCCCACAGGGGGGTGTCCTGTCGCCCCTCCTGTGATGCATTCTTATGGACGGCCTCCTTAGAAGGCTGAATAAAAAGGGGTTTTATACCCAGGGATATGCGGATGCCTTTGTGATCCTAGTCAGGGGGGCTCATCTTGAGACGCTGATGGGTCTTATGAGGTTGGCGCTGCGCTTTGTAGAGCTCTGGTGCGATAGCTCGGGGCTCTCGTTAAATCCTGAAAAGACCAACCTGGTCATTTTCACGAAAAATTATAAAATTCCAAAAGTCGACGCTCTTGTATTTTGCGGTGGGAAGCTGACGTTTTCAGATTCGGTTAGATATCTGGGAGTAATTCTAGATAGCAAGCTGAACTGGGCAAAGCACCTGGAGACCCAAAGCAGGAAGTTTTTTGATGACTTTTTGGATGTGTAGGAGAGCCTTTGGGTTGACGTGGGGACTAGGGCCTCAAATGCTTGCATGGCTCTACTATAGGATTCATGCTCTGTGAAGAACCCCTGCATGTTGCGATAACTGATAGAGCGGCACACGCGATGGGCCGCCTGGCAAGAGCAAATAGATGGACTTGGGAGACTTAGCACACTAGGCTCCCGAGTGATATCAGTGCATTGCCAATTCTACAGATGAGGCAAGATAAAATAACAAAACGCTACAACTTTGCCAAAGCTTTCCGCGTCTGTATCCCAAGTAGGGATCTATGGAAAGGAAATGGTAACCCGCTCCTCCAAGTGCGCAGTGGGACAGCATCGTACCATTTTTTCATTAAAAAAAGGGATGTTCGCGGTAAATAAACAATAAGAATTAGCTTATTTTAGATTTATTAATTTTAAATTCTCGCGAAAATGTGACGTAATTTTCATTGTGGCAACACTGGTCATTGGCCTGGATTAACTACCGGAAAGCTTTCGATTCAACCTCTCATAGACTTATCATCTGTCTGTTAGAAAGCTTGAAGGTGCATCTACACATAGTGAGATGCATAGAGAGATTGCATAGAGATGCCTCTTTGGAAAACTAGATTTACTGTCTCCTCTGGAAATTATCGTGTGACAACGAACAACGTCACCTTCCAGAGGGGCGTCTTTCAGGATGATACCATGAACCCTTTGCTGTTTTGCATTACACTTCTGCCTCTATCTCTCGCACTACGAAATTCTACTGGATACCTGTGTAGCGACACCGATCAGCGCTAGCATAACGTCACTCTTGTATTTTATATGGATGACCTGAAGATCTATGCCTGTGGTTAAAGCAAACTTCAAACTGCCGTCAATATCGTCAAGAAGTATACAGGAGACATTGGGATAGACTTGGGATTGGATAAATGTGCCAAAATTCATCTGAAGAAAGAAAAGTTTGTTGGCGTTCTCAAGGACCCTGAGCTTGTGGATATAAGTGTTATTAGACATCTTAATACTGGAAAGACCTATACTCCGGTTCTGGTCTACTCATTTGGGATGGTTCAATGGACGAAGAACGAACTTGAGGTCCTTGATGTCACCACACGTAAGACCATGCATATGCATAAAAGCTTGCGTATCTTTTTGTCAGTTCCGCGATTATACATTTTACGCCGTCAAGGCGGACGCGGACTTTTGAATCTCCAGTGTCTTCATAACCGAATTGTTTTGAGTACAGCTTACATCGTACATTTCAAGTTACTTTGAACTCCTTCAGATCTTTTGAATTTTCTGAATTCTCTTAAAATCTTCAGAATACACGTATAATTATTTTAACTTCTATCGAGTATGTTGCATTCTGTAGAATTCAAACGAATTTCTAGAATCCACATGTACTCCTTTGACTTCTTTTGAAGTTTTTTTCAACTATCTAAAAACCTTTACAATACACCATTAATTATTTTGGACTTCTACAATTCTTTTGTATTATCTGAATTCTCCTGAATTCTTTTGAATTGTCAGAAATATTTTGTATTTAAATAGTCTTCTGAATTCTTTTTCAGTTTTCTGAATTCTTTCGATATCTTTAAAATGCGCATTCAATTATTTTGAATTCCTTCAAGTGTTTTTAATTCTGTAGAATTCTACAGGATTCAAAATATTCGGAGAAAGTGAAAGTAATTCAACGTGTATTCTAAAGATTTTGAGTGAATTAAAAATATTCAAAAGAAGGAGTTCAAACTAACTCAAGGTGTATTCTAATGATTTCAAGATAACTAAAAACATTTTTTAAACATTCAGTGATATCGTGAGAATTCGACGAATTCAGAATAGTTTAAAGAGTTCACAAAATTTCGAAACAATTAAGAGAATTCAGAAGAATTTAGAGAACTTAGAAGAATTCCAAGAATTCCGAAGAATTCACAGATTTCAAAATAATTCACAGGATTTAAAGAAAATTATAAAATTTCAAAAGAATTAAGAGAATATACAAGAATTCATAGAATTCAAAAGATTTCAGAGAATTTGAAAGAGTTCAGAGAATTCAATTAATTCAGATAATTGAAAACAATTCAGAAAATTCAGATGAATTCAGAGAATGGAGTAGATTTCAGAGAATACAAAAGACTTGGAGAAATTCAAAATAATTTATGGTGTACTGTAAAAGGTTTACTAGCGCCGTCCCTGAACCGCATCACCCTAGGCTTAATTTTAAGAAAGCTAACTTCTCCGCATTGTATGGAGGTCTCGCTAATTTTGACTGGTCTTTCTTAAAGCTTACTGATGATGTAGAGGAGGCTTACTCCGCTTTTACTGATGTTTTATTCCAGCTCATCGGGGACTATGTTCCCATTTTTAAATATAAGATCTTACAAAATAAAAAATATCCACCTTGGTTCTCCTAATCTCTTATAAATGATATATCCATCAAAGATAACCTTTTAAGAAGGATTAAGCATGGGGACCCGATGTATTACATAGATAAAATAAAACTTCTCTCGCATAACATTAGCAAAACAATAAGAAGAGATCACCTCCGTTACATCAGTGGCATTGAGAAGGACATAAAAGTCAACCCTCAATCTTTCTGGAAATTTATAAACAATAACAAATCTACCACCATACAATGAAAGTCTATGTATTGCCGTCTGACAAAAATGAGTGATTTACTGCCGATTGAAAATTTGTTTCCTGATGCGTTTTCTAGTGCGTTTCAAGTCTCCGATGCACTTGAGGAAACCCCGTACGTCCCTTTTGATTTTTATGTTAGAAACTTTTCTTTTTTTTCTAACAAATACTGATGTAGCAGCTGCAGTCAAGACTCTCAAAGCTTCAGAGATGGCAGGTCTTGATCAAATCCCTAGTTTTTTTGTAAAAGATTGCGCCTCTGTGTTATCCAAAACGCTGAGTACGATTTATAATATCGCCCTCAAAACAGGGTTGTTTCCTGTCGCCTGGAAGACCGCCAAGATCGTTTCTGTCTTTAAAGCTGATGACAAGTCTAACATAGCTAATTACCGTCCTGTGGCTATAATTTCTAACTTTGCAAAAGTCTTTGAGTTTTCAATAGCCCCTTTAATTCATATATTGTAAAAAATTGATAAGCATATTTAATCGTTTCAAATAAGCGCGTGATCAACATCCAATGAGGCTGCTGGTGCGACGCATGCGCAGTGCGGTTGGGGAGCCGTATTGCGAGCACTGTAGTAGATATGAATGAATGAGTTGGAGACCAACAAGAGAGCACGGAAAGGGTGCTTAGGAATTTTGGAGATCTAGAAACAAATGGTACCGGAGACAGATTGGTTAGCTCATTCATAAAAAAGGGTTTATAACAAATATTTTGTTTAGGCATAAAATGATCCACTTGTACACATGGAGTAGGGGCAGTAGCCACAGTATGGTCGATTTTTCTGTCGCAGATGATAGACAGAGAGAGCTAGTAAGAGATATAAAGGTTATGAGAGCTTTTCAATGTGAAGCGAATCATAACCTTTTAGTCTAAAAAATTACGTTAGGCCAAGGATGAAGGAGAAAGAGAACCAAAAGGCTGAAACAGACGAGAGTCACGATCAAGAATGTACAGAATCGAGAAAATCAAGTAGAACTTGCGGACAAATGAATGAATGCCTGGATAGATCAAGTTGGGAGACTCTAATTCAGAATAAAGATATATGGGTTCATGTAAGATGCTTCAAGAAATCACTGTGAGGTGTTCAACTGAAGTGTGTGGTACTGCGGTTATAAGAAGAATAACTGGGGATACTTAGTGAAATGATAAAATAAACAAAGCCGTGATTTAAAGAAAAAAGCGTATCTGAAAATGTTGGACGTGAAAGGCCTTAGCGATACCGAGAGAATTAGACTCGAAAATGATTTTATGGACAAGAACACAAAAGTAAAAATATTAGTTAAAGAAAGCGACGATAAATTCAAAGCGGAGGAAGAGAAGAAAATAGAAAAGTCTTTCGAAGAAAATGAAAAATTATTTTATTAGTAGCAAAAGACGAATGCATCAACTCAGCACAAAGATAGGCTGGGCAAGGCAGTACGCTTCCCGCATTCAGTGTGTGATTGCCTGCATAACATCTGGTAGGAATTTCACTGCCAAGGTTCGACAGTTCGCGCGCGAACTGCGGGTCTGTCATCACACGCTCAAGAAGTCAAAGCTACTGACCATCAGGAAGCAAATTGTTGACAGAATAGGAGTACTATCTAAGGCTAGGAGGAGTCTAGAGCGGAGAGAAAGGTGGGTCAGAGAAAATCGTCAGTTTTCGCCTGACCCATCTCGACTCTTCCAAGACCCTCCAGTTACAGCCGTCCACCCGCCCACACCAGAGGAGGTCGAGGCATTTTGGAGAAAAGTCTACTAAGTCCAGCATCCACCGAAAGAACACTCAAAGAATATAAATAGCTTCAAGGAGCTGTGCAGTGCCATCATAACACCTGATGAGGAATGCCCACCTATCACTACCGAGGGGGTGGAAAACGTATTAGGAGGCATGAAGAACTATTCCGCTCTGGAACCAGATGGTATCAAGACCTACTGGTGAAAGAAGTTTCCTTCAACCCACCAGCATCTAGCCCAAATTTTCACCTCAAATCTAAAGTCGGAAGAGCCATTCCGGAGTGGTTGGTTGAAGGGCGCACAGTGCTCCTGCTAAAGACGGGCAACTTAGGTGACCCTAAAAATTACAGGCCAATAACTTGTCTGAACACACTGTATAAAATCTTCACAGCTATCCTAAAGTATAGAATTGTTCGGACTATTGGACCTGTGTGACGAGAGATGTACGAACAACGCGGCTCAAAGAAAGGCGTAGCAGGATGTCGGGAGAACATGCTCATCGATAGATGTGTCTGTAAAGACGCAGCATTCTATCAGCGTTACCTATCGATGGCCTGGATTGATTACCGGGCCCGCATATTCACCTCATATTTAAAGTCGGAGACGCCCATTCCGCAGTGGCTGGTGTTAGGACGCACTATACTCCTGCCGAAAAAAGGCGACTTGTCCAACCGAGAGAATTACAGGCCAATAACTGTTTTGAACACACTGTATAAGATCTTCACAGCTGTCATAAACAACCGGATTGTTCGACGAATTGAGCCTGTATGGCGAGAGATGTACGAACAACGTGGCTCGGAAAAAGGTGTTGCAGGCTGTCCAGAAACCCTGCTAATTGACAGGTGTGTCTGTGTGTCTGTTGTGTGTTGGAAACCTTGACGGTACATCCACACATAGTGAAATGCATAGAGAGATTGATGCCTCTTTGGAAAACTAGATGGATACCTCTGTGGCGACACTTACCAGCGCGAGCATAAGGTCATTCATGTATTTTATATGGATGATCTGAAGATCTATGCCTCTGGTAAATGCAAACTTCAAACTGCCATAAATATCGTCAAGATGTACACAGGAGAGGTTGGGATGGACTTCGGATTGGATAAATGTGCCAAAATTCATCTGAAGGAAGAAAATATTGTTGGCGTTCCCAGGGACCCTGAGCTTTTTGATATAAGTGTTATTAGACATCTTAAGACTGGAGAGACCTATACATACCTGGACGTGGCTCAAAGCCGCACTCAAGAAGTAACATCAGTAAAGGATTCTCTCCGAAGCAGATACAGACATTTTCTTGGACAGATTTGGTCATCCAATCTGTCGGCGTTGAACAAGGTATCTGCGACTAACATGCTTGCCGTCCTCGTTCTACTCTACTCGTTTGGGGTGGTCCAATGGACGAAGAACGAACTTTAGGCCCTTGATGTCACCACACGTAAGATCATGCATATGCATGAAAGCTTGCATATCAATTCGTCAGTTCCGCGATTATTGCAAAGAACCGGGTCATGTTATTAATGATTGCCGTAAAAGACAACATAATAATCAATATCAACAACAGCAACAACCGCAACAATTAAATCCTCCACAACAAATAAATTCGGAAAACTCCAACGCCCTTCCCAGACCGGTTGCTCAGAGGAAGGCCTGAAGAAAGAATTAAATGCATCCGATCCTGACTTTCAAAATGTAAAGGAACAAAAAACAGTAAAAGTAAACCTAAGCGTCACTGATACAATACCTCGTATAACATTATCAACAAATGGCTTAAATAATCCTGTAAGATTAATGATTGATACAGGAGCAGGTCCCAATTTAATTAAAGAAAAAGCAGTTAAATCGTGCGTGAACATTAATAAACAAAATTGTCTGAAATTGACAGGAATTAACAATCACCCAGTATACACTCTCGGTCAAATAACAATGAATATTTTAGAATTTCCAACCATTTTCAATATTATTTCCAATGAAGTGCCAGTTGAACACGACGGAGTTTTAGCAAGTGAATATTTTCGCAAAAACAATGTAAAACTAAATTATGCAGAAAAGCAACTAAAAATCAGTGAAAAACACTATCCATTCGACTCCTCTGAGATAATCACAATTCCGTCTAGAACAATTTCTGATTTTTATATACAAGTTAAAAACAACGACAAAGAAATAGGACACGTCCCTGAATTATTGCCTAGAGACAGTGGTATATATTTCGGAAATGCAACAGTTAAAAATAAAAATGGTAAAGCATATTTAAAAATCGCCAATACTCGTGAAGAACCAGTAGTACTTGCAATTCCAACTGTAGAAATTCTCGACTTTGAAGAATTGACACCTCAAGATAATGAAGTTTCTATTACACACAATCAAAATGAAAATAATAAATACCAAACAGTCGAACAAGTCCTTAGCTGTGTACACCTCAGGGTGACCCCATGCCCAGAACAGGTTCACGTACATCATTGGATTGCCACCAAGTTCATTGGTGAAAATGTGGAAATCCAGGTAACGGTCAAGCGACAGCAGCGCCATGGTAGCGGCCAGGATCGGGAACGAAGCCACGATCAGCACGTTTGCCCAGGTGCAGGTCCAGGTGAAGATCGGCATGTCCATCAGTTTCATGCCAGGGGCGCGCATTTTCAGGACGGTGGCCAGGAAGTTGACCCCCGTCAATGTCGTCCCGAGCCCTGATAACTGTAGCGCCCAGATGTAGTAGTCCACACCCACGCCCGGACTGTATTGCAGCCCCGACAATGGCGGATACGCAACCCAACCGGTCTTGGCGAATTCGCCGACGCCCAGGGAAACGTTGATCAGCACCACGCCGGACACCAGCAGCCAGAAGCTCAGGGAGTTCAGGAACGGGTAGGCAACGTCACGCGCACCAATCTGCAGCGGCAAGGCAAGGTTCATCAAGCCGGTGAAGAAAGGCATCGCCATGAAGATGATCATGATCACACCGTGGGCGGTGAAGATCTGGTCGTAATGTTCCGGCGGCAGGTAACCCGGCCCGCCGCTGGCGGCAATGGCTTGCTGGGTGCGCATCATGATCGCATCAGAAAACCCGCGCAGCAGCATCACCAGCGCGACGATGATGTACATGCAACCGATCTTCTTGTGGTCCACCGAGGTGAACCACTCGCGCCACAAATAACCCCACTTGCGTTTCCAGGTGATCGAGCCCACCAGCGCCACCCCGATCAGGCCGACAACGGCCAGGGTGTACATCACAATGGGTTCAGTGGTTGGGATCGCATCCCACGACAGTTTTCCGAACATGGTTACCGCTCCTCAGCCAGCAGACTTGGGTGTTGATCGGTGCGTTGTGCAGCGTGACTATACCCGCGACCTGCCGACGATCAGCGCGCTCTATCCCGAGGACAACGGCGACCTGATCGACCTGCGGGCTGACAATCTGGCTGTGGACGCTGCGGCGCGCTGGCTGACCGGCAAGGCGCTGGAGAAGCAGGGCAAGGCGCAGGCCGATGCGGCGCAGGCTGAACTGCTCGACAAGCTCGGCAACGCTGGCGTGGCGTTGCTCGACGGGATGACGGTCAAATGCCCGGCCACCAAGGCCCAGCCGGATCGCGAAATCACTGCCGACGACATCGGCACAATCATCAAGGGCCGGAAATCTTACCGGCGCTTCAGCATCACGGAGAAAGCAGCATAATGGCTACCCAGCTTCAAGAACGGCGCGCGGACCCAGCGATTGCTTTGCGGCAAAGCCTGGCGCAGATGAGCGACCAGCTCAAGATGGCGCTGCCGGCGCATATCGCCGTCGACAAGTTCCAGCGCGTCACCATGACCGCGATCCAGAGCAACCCCGATCTGCTCAACGCTGATCGCCGCTCGCTGTTCGGCGCCGTGGTCAAGGCAGCCCAGGACGGTCTGCTGCCAGATGGCCGCGAAGGCGCTCTGGTGATCTTCAACACGCGCAACCGGTCTTCCGGCGGGTGGGACAAGAAGGTCCAGTGGATGCCGATGATCGCCGGCGTCCTCAAGAAGATCCGGCAGTCGGGCGAGATCGCCAGCGTCGATGCCCATGTCGTTCATGAGCATGACAAATTCACCTATCGGCCCGGCCTCGATCCCGTCCCGGTGTTCGAGCCTGACTGGTTCGCCGATCGCGGCAATCCCATCGGCGCCTATGCGATCGCGACCCTCAAGAGCGGCGAGGTCGTCCCGCCCGAAATCATGAACGTCGCCCAGATCGAGGCGGTGCGGAAGGTTTCGCGCGCGTCTGACAAGGGCAACAGGAAGCGTTAGCCAGTGCCGGTCTGCTGGTGTTGAACAAGGACGAGACGCTGACTGCGGTGCAACGTCAGGCGATTGAAGCGCAATTACCCGATTGCCCGCTCCATTGGACACGCCAGGCGCAACTGCCACTCGACCGGTTGCCCGGTTTGAAAGCGCAGGCCCAAGTAGCGGTGGATAATCTCGGCGTGCCTGAAGCGGTGGGGCAAATGCCGGCGATCTGGAGCGACCCGGGGCTGCCGATCTGTCTGAGTCAGAGCCAGGAGGGCGGCTGGAGCATCGGCTGGCGCTGGCACCCAAGCCAGCGATTCGATGTCAGCCGTCTGCATCAGTGGCTATCGAGTTTGGGCTGGCGCCGGGCCAAATTGGTTATCCACAGTGTGGACGGCTGGGTGTCCGCCAACGCGGTGGATAACAGCCCACTGCACTGGCAACCCAGCGCTTGGCGGCGCGATTCACGTGTTGAGTTGATCTTCAGCGCACCACAGGACGTGGCCGCATTGCAAAGCGCCCTGGCAGCCTGCCGTTACTGATGTTTCTTGCTGGCGTGGTCCTGGCGCCACTGGCTCAATTCGATGATCTCGGCGCTGGGCAGCGGCTCCTTGGTTTCGAACGGGTAGGGCGCCAGTTCGATCTGCGCGCTGTGGGCGCCGAATTGGGTGATGACCCCGGCATGCCGGGTTTCGCCGGTCACCGTGAACTCGAAATTATAGATGCGCGCCAGGCGTCGGCGGCCATTGGCATCCTTGACGAAACCGATGCGCTTGAGCGCCACGGCACCGTCAAGCAGCTCGATATCGAGCTTGGCGCAATGCTGCTTGACCCGCGCCAGCGCCCGTTCACGCAGGCCGTGGTTGTGCCAAACCCAGGCGGCGCCGGTGGCCAGCAGCATCAAGACGAAGATGTTTCCCAGGGCTTCTAGACGTCTGAAATCTGAAAACAGCACTAGTTAAGTCAAAAATGATGGCATAGTCAAATATATGACGCGCCGTTCGGATTAACTGCGCCCTTTCAACCGAACAGATGGTAAACCTTTGACGCATTTTTCGCTTGGTTGATCTGCGACATCTCTTCGAAAATCGCCTGGCGCTCGCCGGTCGTCACTTCAAGCAACTGCTGGTAAACCGCCAACAGGCTTTCCAGCTTTCCACGCAGCGCATCCTCATCCACCGGCGCTTCGCTCAGCACCTGATCGATCACACTGCGGCAGCCCAGGTCGAGCTCGCTGATGGCATCCCAGTTGCGCGCAGCCAGCGCGTCGACCAGGGCTTCACGGGTTTCATCAATGCGTTGCAGTGCGTGGCTCATGACGAGTTCCTCAAGGCCCGTGGCCTTATTCTGCTGCGCCTTGTGGCGCGCCGATAGCATCCCAGCCTTCTTTTACGGTAATCATCAAGCGAGCGACTTCGTCGATGATCTCGGAGTCGTTTTGCTGGTTAGCCTCCATCAACCGATTGGTCATGTACACATAAAGGCTTTCCAACTGCTGAACATAAGCCGGGTTATCACTCTTTTCAGCATCCAGGCCATCGCGCAGCCC
>JAABKJ010075445.1:236746698-236758622 GCA_011634705.1 Andricus grossulariae | reverse complement strand
GCGATGTCACCACGCGCCAGGGCGCCCTTGGCCTGGGACATGCGATCCAGGCCGCCTTCCATCAGCATCTGCACCAGGCGATGCGGGCTGGCTTCGGAGATCTGTGCGTGGGAATTGACCTTCTGGTATTGGCGAAGGGCTCGCATAGGGTTCATGTTTCTACCTCGTGACAGGCGACAGCGAAAAGGATTCTAGTAACCAATATGTCGACTGGGCCGCAAAAAGCTTTAACACCGGTCGTCTTTCGGTACGAAAAGGCCAGGCAGGTTGCCTGGCCTTTTGCGATTTTTCAGTCAAGCTCTCATTATTTGGGAATTTTTCAATCCGGGAATTTTATTATTCGGAAATTTTTTAATTTTTTAATTTCATTATTCGGGACTTTTCCAATTCAGGAATTTTACTATTCGAAAATTTTTAAATTCGGGATTTCTATTATTATTATTATGTCGGGATTGTTATTATGAAATTTTCCAATTGTTAAATTTTATTATTTGAAAATTTTATTATTCAAAAATTTTATTATTCAGGAATTTTACAATTTGAGAATTTTACAGTGTCGGAAATTTTATTTTTCGGGATTTTTGAGTCAAGCCTTTATAATTGGAGAATTTTATAATTCGGGATTGTTTTTATCAGTAAATTTTCCTATTGTTCAATTTTATTATTCGGGATTTTTCAGTCAAGCTTTTATTATTCGAGGATTTTATTATTCGTAAATCTTAGCATTAAGAAATTTTCAAATTCGGGAATTTCATTATTCGGGAATCTTCCAATTCAGGAATTTTATTATTCGTGAATTTTTCAATTCTTAAATTTTATTATTCGGGAATTTTCCAATTCATGAATTTTATTATTTGGGAATTTTATTATTCCAGAATTTTATAATTCGGGATTGTTATTGTTACGAAATTTTCCAATTGTTAAATTTTATTATTTGTGAATTTTATTATTCGAAAATTTTATTATTTTCGGGAATTTTACAATTTGGGAATTTGACAGTGTCGGAAATTTTATTTTTCAGAATTTTTCAGTCAAGCTTTTATTATTCGGAAATGTTATTATTAGGTAACTTTCCAATTTGGGAATTTTATTATTCGGGAATTTCATAATTCGGGATTTTTATTATTCTGAAATTTTTAAATTGTTAAATTTTATTATTTGGAAATTTTATTATTCGAGAATTTTAAATTTCTGAATTTCTATTTTTAACGCAAAATATAAATGTTCAATGAAAAGGATTAATTTTCTACCAAAATGGAATAGTTAAATTTTCAGTTAAAAAAATTAATTTTTAATTTAAAAAACTAATTTTCAACGAAAGAAATACATTTTTTGAACCAAAAAGATAAATTTTTAACGAAGAGGATTAATTATTCTACCAAAAATAATTAGTTTTCAACCAAATAGTTGAATTTTCAAATAAAAAAGACAAATTTTCAGCAAAAAGTAAAATAGTTGAAATATCAGTTGAAAAATTAATTTTCATCAAAAAAAGAAAAATTAATTTTGAACTAAGTAGTTCAATTTTTAACCGGAGAAATGAATTTTTAATTAAAATTATGAATCTTCATCTAAGAAATTTAATTAAAAACAAAATTGTTGAACTTTCGACCAAATAGTTTAATTTTCTACCAAATTTTTCAAATAAATTTTCTTCAAAAAATGGAACAGTCAAATTTTCAGTTAAAAAAATTAATTTTCAATTAAAAAAACAACTAATTTTCAACGAAAGAAATGATTTTTTAAAGCAAAAAGATAAATTTTAAAGGAAAAGGATTAATTTTCTACCAACAAAATTATTTTTCAATCAAATAGTTGCATTTTGAACTAAAAAAGATAAATTTTATGCAAAAAAAATAATAGCAATAAATTATCAGTTAAAAAATTAATTAGAAAAAAAAGATAAACGAATTTCCAACAAAGTAGTTTAATTTTCTACCAAATTTTTCAAATCAATTTTCTACCAAAATGGATTAGTTAAATTCTTAGTTAAAAAAAAAATAATTTTCAATTTAAAAAACTAATTATTAAGGAAAGAAATTATTTTTTAAAGGAAAAAGATAAGTTTTCAACGAAGAGGATTAAGTTTCTACAAAAAAAAATATTTTTCACCAAATAGTTGAAGAGATACATTATCAAACCAAAAAGATGAATTTTCAATAAAATAGTTTAATGGTAAATAAAATTGTTAAATTTTCAATTAAAAAAAATGTATTCTGGAAAGAAATAAAATTTTAATTAAACTGTTGAATTTTCAACTAAGAAGTATGACTTCAACAAAGTAATTCAATTTTAAATGAAATAATAAAATTTGTGATTAAAAAATATGAATTCTTAACGAAAAATTTAATAGTAGACTTTTAAACCAAGAAGAATGAACTTTAAACCGAAAATTTGGATTATCTTATTAGGTTCATTTAATTAAGTTCGAATTTAAGTGGACAAATAAAAAGAAGGGGAAAGACTGTAAAGCTGGCGATAAATAAATAGGAATTTTTATAATTTATAGTCCACAGAAAAACATTTTAAATAAACAATAAATTTCATTTTTAATACTCGAAAAATTTTATGACACTATTTGACACTTCTTAAAAAAATGTTGACACTATTTAGGGCAGCTATCCAAATCCATCTCTGTATTGAAGTAAATATTTAGTTTGAGAAAATTAAATATTTTAGCATATTAACAATTAATAATAATAATATTATTATAATAATTATTATTAATTTTTAATTAAATTAATGAAAGGCTTTTCAGTTTTTATAGATTTTTAAAATTAGATTTTTGAATAAGATTTTTTTTAGTTTTATGTTCTAATTTAACAATTGCTTGAGACAAACAAAATAATAATTGCGCCTGCTTGTTTTCTAGTAAAACTAAATACATTAATTTTTAACCGTACATTGCATTTTTAACAAAAAAAATTTATTTTTACCTAAAAATACGAATTTTCAACTAAACACATAAATTTTTAATCAGATAGTTCAATTTTCAACCAAAAAATACAAATTTTCAACAAATTACATACATTTTCAACTAATTTTACAAAAAAGTTTTAATTTTAAAAAATGAGTTTTTTTTTCAAAAAAAAAAAAAAAGAAGAATTTTCAACTAAGAGGATGAAAATTTAACTGGAATACTTAAACTTTTAAACAAAAAGATGAATTTTCAAAAAAGAATGTTAGTTTCCTACCTAAAATACGATTTTTTAAAACAAAATACATGAATTCTCAACCAAAAATTTCATTTTTGAACTAAAAAAGATCAGTTTTCAACAAAAAATTGATTAGTTCAATTTTCAGTTACAAAAATTAATTTTCCAGAAAAAAAAATGTCAACAAAAGTGATAAATTTTCAATAAAAATTATGCATCTTCAACTTGAATAGATGAATGTTATACCAAAAAGATCAGTTTTTAAAAAAAGAGCTTAGCTTTCAACCAATTAGTTTTATTTTTAATGAAAAACATGAATTTTCAACTAAAATGATGAACATTTAATTGGAATATTAAAATTTTTAATCAAGAAAATTAATTTTCAAACAAGCAGATTAATTTTTTTACCAAAAAAGACGAGTTTTTGATAAAATACATGAATTCTCAACCAAATAGTTGAATTTTCAACTAAAAAGGATCAGTTTTCAACGAAGTAGATGAATTTTGAACTAAAAAATATCAATTTTCAACCTAATAGTTGAATTTTGAACTAAAAAATATCACTTTTCAAGTAAAACTGGAATAGTTGAATTTTCAGTTAAAAAATTAATTCTCCACACAAAAAAAATTTCAACCAAAGTGATGAATTTCAACTAAAATGATCAATATTCAACTGGAATAGATAAATTTCAAACCTAAAAGATAATTTTTTAACAAAAGAGTTTAATTTTCAACTAATTAGTTTTATTTTCAGAAAAAGAAATTTCAACTAAGATGATGAAAATTTAACTGGAATACTTAAACTAAGTGTGTGCTTCCCGCTTCAAGTCAATTGTTGCAACGTAATGACGCAGTTGGACAGGTAGGAAGCTAGGGTACAGCACCTTACCGCAACGCTCCTGTTTTGTCACGCCTGAGTAAGCACCTCAATCCTCCCGCCGATCCTCTTACTCATACCCGCTGCGCTGCTTCAGTTCTCGGAAGAACTAAATCAGGGGTCCCTATCTCAGAGTTTCACTGTACTTTGAAATTCATCCGAAACTACGATCACATTGAATATTTTGTAAAAAAAATATATAATTTTTCAGTGAAAAGCAGTATAAATGGAACAAACAATAATTACAAGCGAATACATATCTTTGTTGTAATTTGAGTAACAAAAAGCACCAGGTACTTGAAGCAACACATACAAGTATATATATTGTTATATAAACGCAAATTATATGGATAATTTGATTGGACACTGAAATATTTAGTTGAATAATTTATTACAACTTCTCTTCTTGTGCACAAACTAAGTTTAAAAATTCCGTATAGACAGTGTCTCCCCTGGCGTTGAAAAAAAAATTACCCTTAGGGCGGGAAATTTTAAACCCAAAGGAATAAATACTCATTCTGTATGTTTTATTGATATAAAAAATTATGCCTAATAATAATATAAAAAATGTATTATATAATATTATAGATACTGGTATTATAATTCTAATATAGATGAAATATAGTTTAATTAATAATAATTGATAATATTACTGTTTCTCTCTCTGATATTACTCAAATATAATTGGATGGAAATTATATTGGGATGTATCACGAAAAATGGGCTTTCCATAAAGTGAGCAAATTGATTTTTAACGTTTACTTCAATTTTGGTATTAAGAATTGTTTGAAAATTATTTTAAATGTATGTTTTTATCATTAAACTATTATTTCAAATACATTAATTTACTTCTCTCATCAAAAAATAAAATTTTAATCGGTTTCGATACTTTAAACACCAATATTGTCGACAAAAAAATTTACTTTTTGCATTTTCAACCAAAAAGTTGAATTTTCACCAGGAAAGTTGAATTTTCCACACAAAAATTCATTTTCAGCCAGGAGAGATGAATTTTAAAACAAGAACGATGACTTTTCTACCATAACTGATGAATTTTAATTCAAAAGGACAAAGTTTCAAGAATACAGTTGAATTTTCGACCAGAAAGATGACTTTAATAAAACAGTTGAATTTTCAACAAAATATTTGAATTTTTAACAAAATAGCTAAATTTTAAACATAAAAAAATAAATTTTCAACCAAGAAGATTAATTTTCTACCAAAAGAGAAGTTTTCAATAAAGTACATGAATTTTTAACTAAAAAAGAGAGATTTACAACCAAAAATGTAATAGTTAAATTTTTCAGTTAAAAAACTAATTTTCAACAACAACAAAAAAAAAACGAATTATCAACTACTTGAATTCGAAGAAAAAAAAGTTATTTAACAAAATAGTTGAATCCTCAAACAAATATATGATTTTTCAACAAACAAGATTAATTTTCTACCCAAATAGATGAATTTTCAACAAAATATTAAAGTTTTAAATCTAAAAAATCGAATTTTTTTAGAAAAAAGGTAACTTTTAAACCGGAAAAGATAAAATTTTCAACAATAAAGTTAATTTTCAATCGAGAAAGAGGAATTTCCAACTAACAAACAAAAAACAATTTTTAGCAAAACAGTTGAATCCTCATAGAAAATATTAAATCGAACAAGATTAATTTTCTACCAAAAAGGACGAATTTTCAACAAAATACACGAATTTTCAACTAGAAAATATCAATTTTGAATTTAAAATAACAATTTTCAACCAAAAATAGAATGTCAATGGAATCCCTACTAGTTCAAGGAATATTCACATCATTACAAAAGAGTTGAGATATTTCCAAAAATTTCAAAAAGAATTCACGGTTATTCAAAGGATTTTAAGAAATACCGATACATATTTTTAAGGACCTCAGGGAATTTTAATCAGATTTCGAAGACTTGAAAGGATTTTAAGAGATTTAAATGGATTTTTATAACATTTCAAAAGATTTGAAATCAATTTTAGGAGTTTTAACGTATTTTCAGAGATTCAACTGGGTTTTGCTGATTTCACGCGATTTCTAGATATTTTAGAAGAATTACCGAAATTTCAAAGGATTTCCGAATATTATAAACGATTTTGAGGAATTTTTCGGAATTATAATTAGTTCAAAGAGATTTCTAAATATTTCCAGTCTTTCTGAGATTTTAAACGATTTCCATAGATTTCTAGGAAGCTCGATCGGTTTAAAGGGATTTCACTTGATTGTATACGATATGAATGAAATGCCTACTAGTTTAAAGAATATTCACATCATAAAAAATTTTTTCAGATATTTCCAAAAATTTCCGAAAGACCTCAGGGTATTTCAAAGGATTTTAAGAAATACCGATACAAATCTTGAAAAATCTCAGGGGATTTTGATGAGATTTTGAAGATTGACAGAGATTAAAAGGGATTTAAATGGATTTTTATACGATTTCAAAAGATTCCAAATAATTTTAAGGAGTTTTAATGGATTTTGAGGGATTCAACGGAGTTTTGATGATTACATGCGATTTTTAGATATTTCAGAAGAGTCAAAGAAGTTTCAAAGGATTTCCGAATATTATAAACGATTTCAAGGAATTTTCAGGAATTATAATTACTTTAGAGAGATTTTAAAATATTTCAAGTCTTTTTCAAGTTTTTAAACGATTTGCAGAGATTTATAGTTTATCCGAAACAGAAACGAATTTTTCACACAGTATTTCCATTGTCAACCAAGTAGATAAATTTTATTCAACCAAAAACGATGAATTTTTAAGAAAAAATAATAGTTGATATTTCCACCAAGAATGATTTTAATTTACCCGGTATATTATGAAATCTCTTTGAATCCTTTCAAATCTTCAAAATCTTATTGAAATCTTCAGTTATGCTTCAAAATTCGTGACAATGTTTCGATATCTGTGAATTATTTTTGAATCTTTCAAAATCTCTTAGAACCCTCTAAAAACTGTGAAAGTCTTTAAAATCACTCACAACCTTGAAAATTCCATAAAAATTCCTTAAAATCCCTTAAACTGTTTAAATATCTTTTAAAATCCTCAAAATATTGAAAAATCTTATGAGATTTCCTAAATCGCTTAAAAAATTAAATTACTCGAGATCTCATGAAATTCCTAAAAAGTTTTGAAAATCTGCTTCGATTCCGTCAAAGATTCCTTTTTATTCTTTCTAATAGTCTTAGAAAGTTTCTGCCAATATGAGAAGACATTCTGTCAGTTTTATTTGGGCTAAAACACTTTTGAGAGAGTTTGAAATTTTTTCCCCCAAAAACATAATTCTCAAATTTTTTCTCTTAAATGATGCGCAGTATCATAAAGGAACTAAAGGTATTTTTTGTAAAACTTTTTCAATCGCCCAAACTGTTACCTTAAACTTTTTTTTTCTATACCGATTTTGATTCAGAGGAATAATTGCAGTATTCAATAGCAAATTAGAAAAATGTGAAATGTTAAAATATTATGAAATCTTAAAATCCCTTGAAATTCATTTTTGAGGCAGAGGGAAAGTTTTTTCTCCCAAAATCATAATTCTCAATTTTTTTCTCGTAAATGATGCAAAGTATCACAAAGGAACTATAGGAACAATTAATTTTCTATGTACAAAAAGAGGAAACAAAATACATACATTTTTAACCAAATAGTTGAATTTTCAACCAAAAAAAATTAATTTTTTACCAAAAAAGACGAATTGTCAGCAAAATACATAGTTACATAAATTTTTAACTAAATAGTAGAATTTCCAACAGAAAGGATTCATTTTCTATCAAAAATAAAATGATTAAAATAGTTAAATAGTTAAATGGTCAACCAAAAAGACGATTTTGCAGTTAAAATTATAAATCTTTAACCAAGAAAATTAATTTTCTACTAAAATAGTCAAATTCTGAATAAAACAAATAAATTGTTAACCAAATGGTTGAATTTTTAACCAAATAGTTAGATTTTCAACCAAAAAGATTAATTTTCTATAAAAAAAAACGAATTTTCTACAAAATATATACATTTTTAACGAAATAGATGAATTTTCAACTAAAAAAGATTAATTTTTTAACAAAAAATGGAATAATTAAGTTTTCAGTCAAAAAATTCATTTTTAACCAATCAAACATATTTTCAACAAATTAGTACAATTTTCAACCAAAGCGATGAAGTTGCAGTTGAAAATTATAAATCTTTAGCCAAGAAAATTAATTTTATACTAAAAAAGTCGAATTTTGAACAAAATACGTACATACATTTTTAACCAAACAGCTGAATTTTCAACCAATAAGATTAATTTTCTACCAAAAAGGAAAAATTCTGAACAAAATACATACATTTTCAACTAAAAACTTGACTTTTCTACCACACAAAAAAAACGAATTATCAACAAAATAGTTACATTTTGAACCAAAGAAAATAATTTTTAACTAAAATTATAAATATTCAATTTAAAAAAAAATAATAATTTTGTACAAAGTAGTTCAATTCTCAAATAAATAGTTGAATTTTCTACAAAAATGATGAATTATTGACTGGAATAGATTAATTTACAACTAAAAAGGGTAATTTTACAACCTGAAATTGGATGTTTCAATTTAAAATTTAATTATGTTCAACTCAAGAGATAAATTTGTATTTACAATGTTAGCATAATCGATTAGAATAATGACATTTTCAGTTTGAAAAAAAATTAATTTCATGTTAAAGAAAAAATGAATTTTCAACTATATAACTCCCTTTTCAACCAAAGAGATAAATTTTCAATTGAAATGATGAATAACAAAACAAAACACATGAATTTTTAACGAAATATTTTTTTTTCCAACAAAAAATATAAATTTTCAACATAAAAATTCAATTTTTCAGTTCAAATGTTTGGTTGAGAAAATTAATTTTCAACCAGGCTTATAAATTTTCAACTAAAATGATGAATTATTGACTGAAATAGATTAATTTTCAACTAAAAAGGGTAATTTTTCAACATGAAATTGGATGTTTCAATTTAAAATTTTTTATTATGTTCAACTCAAGAGATGAATTTGTATTTACAATGTTAGAATATTCATTTGGAATAATTACATTTTAAGTTGAAAAACAATTAATTTTCTGTTAAAGAAAAAACGATTTTTCAACACGAGCTTACTTTTCAACTAAAGAGATCAATTTTTATTTGAAATGATGAATCTTGAACCAACAAAAATTAATGTTTAACAAAAAAGTTTAACTTTCAATTCACAAAATTAAATCGTCATTTCAAAAAAGAAGAATCCTCATCGAAAAATCAAGTATTTGTTATCCCAACCAAAAAAATTAATTTTCAATCAGAAACCGTTGAATTTAATAAAAAAAATACTACTTTTTGACATGAGTTCAGTTATCAACTCAAAAAGATTTTTCAGTCGTCAAGGGAGAGAAACAATTACAAACGAGCTGTTGAATGTTTAAATATAAACCAAAAAGTGGAATATTCAATCAGAAAGTTTATTTTTTAATCAAAGAGATTAATTTTCTACACAAAAATAAATTGAACAAAAACATGAATTTTCAACCAACTACTTGAATTTTCTAATAAAAAGGAGGATTTTTCCACCGAATTGTTGATACTTGATCTCAAAAAGATCAATTTTCCACCAGAAATAGAATGCTTGAATTTCCAATAAAAAAAATTAATTTCCAACCAAAAATGAAACCATTTTCCAACCAAAAAAAATAGTTCAATTTTCAATCTAGATGAATCTTCAAACAAAAAAAAAATTAATTTTTAACCAAAAATGAAACCAATTTCCAAAAATTTCGTCAAAAAAAGTTCAATTTTCTATCTATATGAATCTCCAACCGAAAAAATAAATTTAGAATCAAATAGTTCAATTTTCAATCAGTTTAAATATCAGCTATCATGTTGAAAATTAATCTTTTTTAGTTAAAAATTGAAATATTTGGTTGCAAGTTTAACTACTTTTTAAACATTCATTTTTTGTGTTGAAGATTCATCTCTTTGATTAAAAGTTGAACTATATTGTTGAAAATTTGTTTCGTTTCTGGTTGGAAATTATTTTTTTAACTGAAAATTCAACTATTCCATTTCCGGTTAAAAATTTATCTCTCTGCGTTTAAATATGAACTATTTCGTTGAAAATTCACTTTTTCTAGTTGAAAATTCAAGTACTTGGTTTAAAATTTAACTATTTTGTTCTAAATTTATTTTTTTGGTTGAAGATTCATATAGATTTGAAATTGAACGATTTTTGGAAAAATTGAACTATTTTTTTGGAAATTTTTGGAAATTGGTTTCATTTTTGGTTTAAAATTAATTTTTGTTAACTGAAAATTTAACCATACCATTTCTGATTTAAAATTGTTCAAATTCTCGAAAATATTTCAAAACCTTTGAAATCTCTTGAAATTGTTAAAATCCAATCAAAATTACTTCGAATCTTGTTAAATTTCCTCAAATATTTCCAATCTTTCAAAATCCCTTCGAATTATTGAAATCAATTAGAAATTACTTTAAGTCTTTTTAAATTCCGCAAAATATTCCAAAAATTTTGAAATATTTTAAAATCAATTAAAAATCACTTGGAATAATTCAAATTCCCTAAAATATTTCAAAACCTTTGAAATCTCTTGAAATTGTTAAAATCCGATCAAAATTACTTCGAATCTTGTTAAATTTCCTAAAATATTTCAAATCTTTAAAAATCCCTTCGAATTATTGAAATCAATTAGAAATTATTTCAGATCTTTTTAAATTCCGCAAAATATTCCAAACATATTAAAATAATTTCAAAATTACTTTGAATAATTCAAATTCCCTAAAATATTTCAAACCCTTTGAAATCTCTTGAAATTGTTCAAATCTAATCTAAATTACTTGGAATCTTCTTAAATTTCCTCAAATATTTCAAATCTTTTTAAATCTCTTCGAATTATTGAAATCAACTATAAATTACTTCAAATCTTTTTAAATTCAATAAAATATTCCAAATATTTTGAAATATTTTGAAATCAATAAAAAATTACTTGGAATCGTTTCAAATTCCCTGAAATATTCCAAATTATTTGATTTATTTTGCAATGAATCAAAAATTATCTGAAATCTTTTTAAATTACCTAAAATATTTCAAATATTTCAAAATCCCTTCGAATTATTGAAATCATTTAGAAATTACTTCAAAGTTTTTTAAATTTCCTAAAATATTTCAAATATTTTGAAATCAATAAAAAATTATTTGGAATATTTGTAAATTCCTGAAAATATTTCAAATCTTTTTAAATCCTTTTGGTTGAAAATTCGTCTTTTTTGATTGGAAATTCCACTCATTTGTTAAAAATTCGCCTTTTTGGTTAAAAATTAATCTGTTTTGGTTGAGGATTCAATTCAGCTGTTTTTGATTTAAATTGAAATATTTTTTAGTTGAAATATCGGCTATTACATTTTTGATTCAGAATTCATGTTTTTCTTTGAAAAATCAACTACTTTGATTAAAAGTTTAAATACTTTGTTAATAATTTTTTGATTTGAAGATTAATTATTTTGGTTGAAAATTCATCTCACTGGATGAAGATTTAACTATTTTGTTGGAAATTCGTTAAAAAAAAATTTTTTTAGTTGAAAATTTATGTTTAAAAAATGTATGGTTAAAAATACATCTTTTTTTGTTGAAAATTTAACTACTTTGGTTGAAGGTTGGATTACTTGGTAATTCATTTTTTTTATGGAAGATACCTCATTTTTGTTAACAATTTTTCACACTAGTTTAAAATTGAACTATTTTGTTGGTAATTTGTTTTTTGTTGTTGAAATTTTTATTTTAGTTGAGAATTCGTCTTTTTGGTAGAAAATTAATCTTTTTGGTTGAAAATCCAATCATTTGGTTCATATATTTTTC
>JAABKJ010075445.1:236611749-236746688 GCA_011634705.1 Andricus grossulariae | reverse complement strand
TTTTAAATTCAACGTTCTTGGTGGAACTTTCACCTTTTTTTTTTGGTTAAAAATTTGATAAAAGCTTCAATACCGGTAGAATATTCTTTTATATAATCCAGAAATGAAACAAAATTAAACTTAAGATTTAAGGTGGATAGAGCCTAATATTAATATAGCAAATAATTATTAAAAAAAAAAAAATTTCCTTTGATGGGAGAATTATTCTGTTTTATTTTTTAATTTTTATTCTTTCGGTGTATACAAGTAAATAAAAAAGACGTTTCTTCCGATTTTAAGTTGTTAAAAAATATTTTAATTTCAAAGATTTCAAAAGAATACAAGAATTTCAAAGATTTCAAAAAGGGTATAATACACGAGATTTCAAAGATTTCAAAACATTTCAAGTAGTTTAAACCATTTAAAATGTTTTTAGAAGATTTAACAAAGATTAAAAATATGCCAGTGATTTAAAAAGAATACAAAAGACTTCAGATATATTTCTCAAATATTTCAAAGAATTCATAGAGATTTCAAAAGATTTCAATAATTTTAATGATTTCAATAAGGGTGCAGTACACCAAATTTCAAAGATTTCTAAACATTTGAATGACTTTAAACGATTTCAAATTTTTTTAAGATTTCAAAAGATTTCAGATAAATTTCATAAGGATTTCAAAGCTCCTTTGAAATATTTAGGAATGGCTTGAAATCCTTCAAAATCGAATAATATCTTTTAAAATTCCTCGAAATCTCGTAAATTACTTTGAAATCTTAAAAAAAAAAATCTGGAATCCTTTGGCAACCCTTGGAAATCTTTCACAATGTATCAAAATCCTTCAAATTATTTAGAAATCTTTGGAACTTCTTTTAAAACCATTAGTATCCTTTAACATTTCTTAAAATTCCTTGAAATTTCGCAAAGTTCTTAAAAAGTTTGTTAAATACTTCGAAATATTTCGAAATCTTTGAAACAAAATTTTTTTAAATCAAAATTTCTCGAAATTCCGGAAAATACTAGGAAATCTTTATAAATACCGGGAAATATTCTACAATCCCTTAAAATTCTTCAAAATCCTTTGAAATTTTTGGGAATCCCTTGAAAATCATTGAAATTCTTCAAAATCTCTGAAAATTCCTAAAAAATCCGAAAAATCTTTTAAAATTTCTAAAATTTGCTTAAAATCTCGTACAATCCTTTGGAATACTTACTAATCCTTCGGAATCACTTGAAGTTATTATTTTGTATAGAAAACTCTATTGATATATTTTTGGTTCAGAATTCATCTCTTTTTGTTGAAAATTAAATTATTTCGTTCAAAATTCAACTATTTACTTGAAGTCATTTTTGCATGAAAATTAAATGATTTTTTTGAACTATTTTGTTAAAAGTCATCTTTTTTGGGTCAAGGATCATTATTTTCAATTCGAAAAGTCTATTATTATATTTTTAGTTTAGAATGTATCTCTTTTAATTGAAAATTAAACTATTTTGTTAAGAATTGAATCATTTTATTAAAAATCCAATTATTTTGGTGAAAAATATTTTTTTTTAGTCGAAAATTCAATTGTTTGGTTAAATATTCGTCTGTTTGGATATAATTTGATTCCTTTTGAATCAAAAATACATGGTTTGGAAGAAAAATCATATTTCTTGGTTGTGAGTTAATTCCTTTTAATTTGAAATTCTGCTATTATTTTTTAAGTTCAGAATTGTTTTTTTTTTCTTAAATTATAAATATAATTATTCTTTTGAAAAATACACTATTTTATTTATCCGTTATCTTTTTTTGTTGAAAGTTAACTATTTTTAATTTCAGAGTCCATTTTTATATTTTTTGCTCAAAATTCATCCATTTTAGTTGTCCAATAATATAATAATAAATTTAATGAATAAATATATATAAATAAATATAAATGAATAATAAAATATATAATAATATATTGGTCCATTTTAAATTCAAATCAAATTATTTTGTTGAGAATTCAACTAATTTGTTGAAAATAAATTTCTTTTATTCGAAAATTCAACGATTTTGACAAAAATTCGTTTTTTTCTTTAGAAATTTTGTCGTTTTCAATTAAAAATTCATCATTTGGTAGAACAATAATCTTTTTTGGGTAAGAGTCAATTATTTTTATTCCAAAGTCTATTATTTTCAACTAAAAACTATCAACTTTCAGCCGAAACGGGATTGGTAAATTTTTAAGCTGAAAAAAAATAATTTTTAACAAAAAAAAGGAATTTTAAGCAAAATAAATCAAACCTACTTTATAAAATAATTTTTTAATAAACTAGTTTAACTTGCAACAAAGTAGTACAATTTTCAACCAAAAAAGATGAATTCTTAATGGAATATGTATTAGTTGAATTTTCAACTAAAAACTATCAATTATTAGTCAACAATGGATTATTTAAATATTCGGCCGATGGGATTAATTTTGAACAAAAAAAAAGAATTTTCAATAAAATTATTAAATCTTAAACCAAAAAAAATGAATTTTTAAGAAAGTTATTCAAATTGCAGCAAAGTAGTTTAATTTTCAACCAAAAAAGAAGAATTCTTAATGAAAAATGTAATTGTTGAATTTTCAAATAAAAAAGATTGATTTTCAACTCAAAATGGATTAGTTCAATTTTTAGTCAAGAAAATTAATTTTCAACAAAATAAACGAACTGCAACCAAAGAGGATGAATTCTTAATGAAAACTTTAATAGTTGAACTTTCAACTAAAAACTATCAATTTTTAGCCAAAAATGGATTATTTAAATTTTAAGCTAAAAAAGTAATAAAAAAAAGGAATTTCCAATAAAAAAAATCAAACTTATCCCATAAACTAAATTTTTAATAAACTAGTTTAACTTTCAACAAACTAGTTGAATTTTCAACCAAAAAAGATGAATTTTTAGTGGAAAATTTTATAGTTGAATTTTCTACTAAAAATTATCAATTATCAGTCGAAAATGGATTATTCAAATACTTAGCTGAGAGGATTAATTTTAAATGAAAAAAAAAGAATTTTCAATAAAATTATTAAATCTTAAACCAACAAAATGAATTTTTAAGAAAGTTGAGTCCAACCTGCTGTTCTACGAATAGTACATAAATCTAGTCCGTTTCTATTCGCCGCAGAAGTCGACGCATGTCGCGTTGAATGTGCTGTGAAGACCTCTGTGTCTATTCCACTGTCGTTAAGAGAATCTTTCACTCAACAACTAAGGGTTTGCGTTGTGACATCTTTGTAGAGCTTTTCAAGATATATAAGAATAGATGTGCTTTCTTCTCTTACATTTTTTGTTCTGTATGAGTGACATGTTAGTGCGGAGACAGGACAAATTTTTTCCTTGTGTGAATAATAGGGCAAGCCTAGGCACGGTTGATTTTTTTTTGGTCCAGATGTTTCGATGCAATCTGGTATTTTAATCTTAAATCCTTTTTTTCTTGTTCTTATGTTACTTGTTTTAATTTTTGCAAAAGTTTGCATCCTATGCCCACTACGTATTTAGACAAGAGTCATATTGCTTGAAAGAAGAGTCGCTTAAGGATGAAATTGAGATTTCCATCGAAGCCAGCGATGTATTTCTCAATTCAAAAGCCTCCAAAATAAGATACCGGCCACCAGGGTAACTTTCTCCAAAAAATTTTCTTCCTTCCTGCTGCTGACCAAAGCATTGTCTTTTGCTTTGATGTGAACTATGTCTGATATTAAGACGACTGTACTGTACTGTTGTCAATGTGAAGCAACACTTGACAATTTTTATAGTTCTTTCAGAATCAATTTAAGCTTAAGAAGGCGGCTTAAAGTACTAATTGGTTTATATGATTTCACTTTACCCTATTTTGTTAATGTCCGTGAACTCTCTTTTTATTACAAAACGCCCTTATCCAGATAAGAAGGCATCTGAGAAAATCTCTAATTGAAATTCAAATTTTTGAAATAGATGATTCAAATAAATACCTATCCGTCCCCACCAATGTAGATATTCTAGTACGAGATATCATAAAGACTTCTATTATTTCACAAAGATTTGAAATGGAAAGATTGAACAAAGTTTTCAGTGATTTCCTAGTGATTTCACAAATATCTCACAAAGATTCCAGTGATTTCACAAAAATTTCACAAAGATTCCAGTGATTTTCCAAAGATTTCAATTATTTTACAAAGATTTCAGATTGATTTCAAAGATTTCACAAATACTTCTATTATTTCACAAAGATTGAACTAAAGATTTTAGTGATTTCACAAAGATTTCACAAAGATGTCAGAGATTTTCCAGTTTTCAAAGATTTCAAGTATTCCGCAAAGATTTCAGATATATTTAAAACATTTCACAAAGACTTCACAAAGACTCCACAGAGACTTCACAAAGATTTTACAAAGATTTCGATGATTTACCAAAGATTTGATAGATTTCACAAAGATTTCAAATATTCCGCAAAGATTTTAGATATATTTAAAACATTTCACAAAGACTTCACAAAGACTTCACAGAGACTTCACAGAGATTTTACAATGATTTCAATGATTTACCAAAAATTTCAAATATTTCGCAAAGATTTCTGATATATTTAAAACATTTCACAAAGATTTCACAACGACTTCACAGAGAATTCACAAAGATTTTACAATGATTTCAATGATTTACCAAAGATTTAAAAGATTTCAAATATTTCGCAAAGATTTCAGATATATTTCAAACATTTCATAAAGACTTCACAAGGACTTCACAGAGAATTCACAAAGATTTCACAATGATTTCAATGATTTACCAAAGATTTAAAAGATTTCACAAAGAATCCAAATATTTCGTAAAGATTTCAGATAGATTTTAAGGATAGCACAAAGAGTTCTATTATTGCACAATGACTTCAAATGGATTTTAAAGATTGAACCAAAGATTTCAGTGATTTATCATCTAAGAGAAAATGGTTATAAACAATAATTATTTGATATAAAAATCATGTTTGTTAACTGGAATCAATTGTTACCTTCTATGTTGAAAGCTTACAATAATTGGAAAATTAAAAAAAAACTGTCTATCATTACTACAGGAGAAGAAAGTTATAAACAATGATAATTTGTTTAAACAATCATGTTTGTTGAATTTAATTAATTTGTTCCTCGCTATTAATGAAAAGTGGACAAAAAGTTCAATAGTTTAAAAAAAGTCGCAACTTTCTGGCATTACTCCAAAAAAATATTACTAAAAATAATATTAAATTGTTTAAACAACTATTTTTGTTTACTTAAAATAATGCTTACCTCACTCTGAGTAAAAAGTTGACAAATGATGCAAAATTTTAGAAAAATACGCAACTAACTGTCATTACTATAGAAGATAGTTATAAACAATGATAATTTGTTTGAACAATTACGTTTGTTAAATTTCATTATTTTTACCTCGCTCTAAGTGAAAAGTGGAAAAAAGTTGAATATTTTAGAAAATACCGCTACGTTCTAGCATTATTCAAAGAGAATATTATTAAAAAATAGTTTAAACAATTATATTTTTCAACATGAATAAATTATTACTATTCATACTGATAATTAGATGTTCACATGAATTGTTTAAACAATTTATTTTTATTTTTTGCTATTTTCTCTTAGAATAAAGTGAGGAAGTCGCGGTTTTTTCAAAAAAATTGCCATTTTTGTCCAATTCCTAATTAGAGTAAGGTAATAATTATTGATAACAATCATGATTGTTTAAACAATTAATTATTTTCTTCAATAATATTTCCTGAGAATGATGCTAGAAAATTGAAGTTTTTTCTGAAAATTTACTCTTTCCGTCCACTTTTCAATTTGAGCAAAATAATAATAAATTTAAATTTTTAACCAGAAAATATGAATGTTCAGAAAAAAGTTAATTTAATTTAATGAAACTGCGTCATTATGATGCGCTATATGCGCAAAAGTGCGTGCTTCCCACTTGAAGTGTTGAATTTTCAATTAAAAAAGATCAATTTTCACCAAAATAGTTAAACTTGCAACCAAAGAGATGAATTTCAAATAAAAATATGAATCTTGAACAAAAAAGTGATCCTTAACTAAGTCGTTTAACGCAAATTTTCAAACAAAATAGCTGAATAGTTTAAATTGAATTTTCCATATCAAAATATGAGTTTTAAGCAGAAATTAAAGTTTTCACAAAAAATAGTTGAATTTTCAACTTAAAAATACTAATTTTCAACTTGAAAATACTAATTTTCAACTTGAAAATACTTATTTTCAATTTAGAAATACTAATTTTCAACTCAAAAATACTAATTTTCAACCAAAAGGAATGACTTTTTGAAAAAATTGGTAAACTTTCAACCAAAGAGTTGCATTTATCTCCAAGAACGGTGCAATTCCTGCTAAAATATATGAAGTTTTAAATTTAAAACAAAAATTGAAAAAAGTGGAATTTTTACCCAAAAAATGATGATTAACAAAATTGTAGAATCTTCAATCAAAAACTTGCATTTTTATCCAAAAAATATGAAATTTCCACTAAAACGAATACCGTATTAAATTACAACAAAAATTGAAATTTCGTCCAAAAAGATGAATTTTAAAAGCAAGAAGACATTTCAACACATAAAAATTTTTCAGTCATGAAAGAAAGAAAAGTTTATCAAAATGGTCAGATTTTCAAGCCAAAAGACAAATTTTCTATCAAAAAATTGAATTTTTAACCAGAAAATATGAATGTTCAGAAAAAAGTTAATTTAATTTAATGAAACTGCGTCATTATGATGCGCTAGTATTGACAATCCAAAAAGACGAGTTTTCAACCAAATAATTAAAGTTTTAACTAAGAAAGATCAGTCTTCTAACAAAAAACGACAAATTTTTAACAAAATAGATGAATTTTCAACAAAATTAATAAATTTTCAACCAAGCAGGTGAATATTCAACCAAGAGGATTGAATGTCTATCAAAAAAGATAAATTTTGACGAAAAATGGAATTTTTAAACAATCAGGGGAAAAATTCATTTGATAATAGAAAAAAAAACTAATTTTCAACTAAAGATATGAATTTTCAATCAAAAAGGTTAATTTATTCGAATAAAGTTTTATTTTTAAACAAAATATATTGATTTCCAGTCAAATTTTGAATTTTTCCAATCTTATATCCACCTTATCACCACCAATCCACCTTATAGTTAACTTTTCAAACAAAGAATTTAATTTTCAACCAAAAAAAATTAATGGTCTACCATAAAAGAATAATTTTCAACAAATTACATAAATTTTTTAACAAATTTTAAATTAGTATGATAATTGTCAACCTAATAGTTAAATTGTCTACCAAAGAAATGCGAATTTTCAACCAAAAAGGTGAATTAGTCACCAAGATAATTAATATTGTACCAGAAATGACAATGTTTCAATAAAATATGGAAATTTTCAACCAAATAGTTGAATTTTCAACTAAAGAAGATAAATTTTCAATCAAACATGGAATCGTTGAATTTTCAGTTGAAAAATTAATTTACAAACAAAAAATCTAAACAAAATAGTTAAATTTTGAAAAAAGGGTTTTCAACTTATATGATAAATCGTCAATTTACAAAATGAATTTTCAATAAAGTAGTTCCACTTTCAAGTGAGTAGTTTAATTTCGAGTCAAAAAAAGGGTTTGAGTCGCTATTCACGAATAACGAAAATCTTGCAAAGTAATTTCGCGGATTCAATTAAATGTCGACGTTTCGAGACCCCTGAGTCAGAAAAAACGGTTTTTACGAAGGTGTCTGTTGTCTGTCCGTCCGTATGTCTGTCTGTCTGTAGTCTGTAGTATCGTGTAGGCACGATAAGTTTCGAAATATTGATCAGATTAGATTGTGCTTTCGCACACTTTTTGAAAGCCTAAAAAGAAAGAACTAGTTTGTTAACCAGCTATTTTGGATGAAAATTCAAAAAGTCAGCACATTTCGAAAATTTTTGAGACCACTTTTTTTCAAAATTTGAGAATTCTATGTGCTGTTGTTAGTAGTGGTCTAAGAGACAAACAAGTTATCCTCGTGAAATTTTTTGACAAAATCAAAATTATCAGAGTTATAGCATTTTCAAAAACTCAAAACACAAAAGAAAATTGATATTTTTAGCCGAACAACGCATGATATGGAACAAAGTCAAAAGGAGAAAAACGTCTTTTTTTGTGAGCCCTACAAGATTATCATAACAACTTTTTGAATTCTTTTGAAAAATCGAAAATTCAAATTTTGATCACACAAAAAAAATAATTAAAAATTAAAAATTTCATTTTGCGGTCAAACTATGCAAGACACAAAAAAAGATGAAGATACAAATATCGTCCAACCAAAAAAGGTCTACGAATTTATTATTAATCACTTTTCGATAGGACGCGTAGTTGTTGTTTTATTTGTGAAAAATAACACTTAAAATAAAAAAATTTAATGTTTTGGAAGACGGCACAAGGAAAGAAAAAAAATAATATGTAAACCATTCCACTCAAAGTGGATGTACAAATTTGTTATTTATAATTTTCAGAAAGGGCGGGTATATTTTTCAATCGTGAAAAATAAGCATAAAAATAAAAAAATTAAATTTTTTAAAAATGACACAAGAGACGAAAATCATCCCTTCCAACTCAATAGAAATTAAAAAAATAAAATATGATCCACAGAAATTTTCAGTTTAAATTTAGTACTCTGAAATTTTAACGATTCAAAGCCATTTCAAGCAATTCAGTTTCAAATTGTTTAGTTTTGAATATTTGAATTATAATTGCAGCAAATAAATGAAATTTTAACTACGTAAAAAGATGAATCTTTAACAAAAAATATAAATTTGTAACAAAGTAGTTCAACCTTTAAACAAATAGTTAAATTTTCAGACAAAAAGATGAATTTTTAACTAAAATGATGAATTTTCCAATAACAAAAAAATGACTTTTTAACAAAGTAGTTCAACTTTTAACCAAAGAGATGAATTTTCAACTAAAATGATAAATCTTCTATCAAAAAAATGAATTTTTAACAAATAAGTTAAACTTTCATCCAAATAATTAAATTTTCAACCAAAAGGATAAGTTTTAAACCAAATAGTGGAATTTTTAAACAAAAAGATGAATTTTTAATGAAAAAGATTAATTTTCTACCAAAAAAGACTAATTTTTAACCAAATAGTTGAATTTTTAACCAAGAAGGTGAATTTTCTACGAAAAAGATTAATTTTCTGCCAAAAAAGATCATTTTCAACAAAATAGATAAATTTTTAACCAAATAATTACATTTTCAACTAAAAAGATCAATTTTCAAGTAATTAGATTAATTTTTTACCAAACAAGGCCAATTTTTAACAAAAGAAATTAATTTTAAATCAAACAGTTGAATCTTTAACCAAGAAGGTGAATTTTCAACGAAAAAGATTAATTTTCTACAAAAAAGACAAATTTTCTACAAAATAGATGAATTTTTAACAAAATAGTTAAATTTTCAACTAAAAATATGAATTTTCAAAGTAGTGGTAGAATTCTTAACCATGAAGATGAATTAATTTATTGTGTTAAAAATTAGATAATGTGTTCAAAAATGAATCTTTTTGGTTGAAAAATAAACTATTTGTCGAACATTCATTTTTTTAATCGAAAATTGAAGTATTTCATTTTTGGTTAAAACTTATCTTTTTAGGCTCAACATTAATTTATTGTGTTAAAAATTGGATAATTCATTCAAAAATGAATCTTCTTGGTTGAAAAATAAACTATTTGTTGAACATTCATTTTTTTAATCGAAAATTTAATTATTTCATTTTTTATGAAAACTTATCTTTTGAAGTTGAAAATTCATTTATTTTCTTGAAGATTGGACAATTTGTTTTAAAATGCATCTTTTTGGTTGAAAATAAACTATTTTGTTTAAAATTAATTTTTTCTTGGCTAAAAATTCATTTTTTTATTTGAAAAATTAACTGTTTCATTTTTGGTGAAAACTTACCTTTTTAGGTCAAAAATTCATTTATTGTGTTGAAAATTGGACAATATGTTCAAAAATTAATCTTCCTGTTTGAAAACTAGACTATTTTGTTAAGAAATATTTTTTTCTGGTTGAAAATTAATTTTTTCTTGGTCGAAAATTCATTTTTTCTTGGTTGAAAATTCATTTTCTTAATCGAAAATTTAAGTATTTCGTTTTTGGTGAAAACTTATCTTTTTAAGTTGAAAATTCATTTATTGTCTTGAAAATTGGAAAATTTATTTCAAAATCAATCTTTTTGCTTGAAAAACAAACTATTTTGTTAAAAATTAATTTTTTCTTGATTGAAAATTCAATTTTTTAATCGAAAATTTAACTATTTCATTTTTGGTTAAAACTTATCTTTTTATGCTGAACAAATAATTTATTGTGTTAAAAATTAGATAATGTGTTCAAAAATGAATCTTTTTGGTTGAAAAATAAACTATTTGTCGAACCAAATTGTTTTAACCTTTATTCATATATTTCAATTTTTAACTAAAAAAGATGAATTTCGAAGGAACAATATAATAGGTGATATATCGAACAAAGTAGATTTTTATTTTATATCAAAAAGAGTTGAATTGAGCCAAAGAAGACGAATTTAAAAAAAAAAATATTCTTCAACCTAAGAAGAAGAATTTTCAACCAAACAATTGCATTTTTATACAAAAAAAATTAATTTCTGCTAAAGCTATGAATTTTCAAACCAAAAAGACGAAATAAAAAAATTATTGAATTTTCAACCAACAAATATTTCAGTTGCATTTTCAACACCAAAATATGAATTATCAACAAAAAGTCAATATTCTACTAAAATAGGAGAATTTTCCAGTTAAAATACAATTTTTCAACAAAAGAGTTGAATTTTCATCTCAAAGGGATAACTTTTCAACATTTTTGGAATTTTCTACCAAATAATAAAATTTCTAAATAAAAATATAATCTCTAGGAGGAAACAAATGCAAAAAAAGGAAATACGAGTCCAATAAATTATTAACAAGAATATTATTATCAGCCGCAAAACTTAATTTTTAAAATTCTTTAATTTTCCCTGACCATTAATGTTCAAAGATCAGAGTCTTAATCTTGTAACATTTTTAACACAGGATCTTTCATAAACGGAGTAAAACAGTTTCAAATTAAAATTAAAAAATTTATAATTCATTATCCTTTACAGTTATTTAAAATGCACCTGATAAAAATTCCCTGACTCTTGCAACAAATTTTCTAAAATCCCTGACTTTTCCCTGACTTTCCCGGTTCGATAAAATTCTCCCAATTTTCTCTGATTTTCAGGTTTTACCTACATTTCAATTTCCCGGTCAAATTAGGTTGTTGCCTAAACATTTTATTGCCTTTAAAAATTTGTTTGGGAGTCCAGGGGGTTTCCAGCAAAATCGTTGTTTCAAAATCTTGCGTTCAACGCATCGCCAAATCAAGTAAATTGTTCCGAAATTTTTTTTCAATCGTAAAATCGAGAGCACATCATTCCTTTTGAATATGGACTATTTCACAACGTGATTCAAAAGAGAAAGAGCCTACGAAACAGTTTCTCAATGAAAAAATGAAGTTTTTTTCCGAAAAATTTTCTTTAAAAAATTGAAAACAAAATCCCGTATGTGCAGAATATTTTCCAGTTAAAGAGAAAAATGTTGAAAATGTTAATATAAAAACTATTGTTACGTTGTGGCCTGCCACTCGTTGTGGCTCCTCCCCAGATTGAATAAATTTAATAACAAAATCTAATATTGCGAAGCCACCTATGTCCAATACTAGCTGATATTAGATTAATAGGGAATGAGTGCGAAGGTGTGCTCTGAGAGTGTAAATAGAGCCAAGTTAGGTTAGGTTCACATCTATCTCTTTTTATTTATTCAGGAAAGAATTCAAATTACTTGTTACTTGTTACTTAAATTTGGGATAAATAGGTACCTGGAGGTCCATTGTAACTAGGGACCTAACGTCCTGTCTCGATTCACTGGAGTACTCCTCCCTATCCCATACATGCCGAAAACCTTCGCTCCATCCAAAACGTGCCGCCGCACAGGTGACTAACGGAGCATCCACTATCCGGTGCACTGTTCATCGACGATGGGTCTGTCTACCGATAGTACCCGGCTCGAAAATAATCCATGTCATTCGGGATTATTTTAAGCTCACGAAGTACCGGGCCGTACGCTGCTCGGCACCTATGAACAGAAACTAGCTTAGCCATTTTGCCAAATATTCGAGCCGGCATGCTACCACAGGGACACCGAGTCAACTCTCACAGAGCGGCAACTGGATACCAAGTCAACAATTTGGTATATTATTAAACTATATAGTATAAACCAAATATTTTATACAAAATAAAACTTTGTTTTAGAAAATTCGTTTCATTTATTAAAAATTAATGTTCTTTTTTTAAAATTCAACTATTTGGTCGAAAATGTATGTATTTTGTTGAGAATTCATATTTTTTGGTAGAAAATTAATGTGCTTATTCGAAAGTGTAACTTCTTTCATAAAAGTTCACTTTTTTGTCGAAGATTCATAATTATAGTTAAAAATTATATTTTTGTTGTTGTTAAAAATGAATTTTTTTCACTTGAAGTTGAACTATTTTAAGGAAAATTCAACTGATTCGCTGCAAATGAACTTTTTTGTTGAAAATGCATATTCTCGAGTTGAAAATTCAACTGTTTTATCAAAAATGCATTTTTTTGGCTTGCCAAATCAACAATTCGGTATAAAATTAAACTATTTGGTTCAGAATTAAACTCTTTTTTAGAAAATTAGTTTTTTTATTGAAAGTTTAACTATTTGGTTAAAAATTTTTTTTTTTTTCGTCTTCTCTGGTAGAAAATTAATCTTTTTGCATGAAGATTTAACTGTTTGGTTCAAAATTTATGTATTTTGTTGAGAATTCATATTTTTGGCAGAAAATTAATCTTCTATTTATTGAAGATTTAACTACTTGGTTGCAAGTTGAACTTCTTTTTCAATTCATAAAAACAGTACAATTGTGAGAAAATAGTGTAATCGACCGAAAAAGTGTCAAATGGTGTCAATAGTGTGTTGACAAGGCCTATCAGACCTGAAATGACCTAACGGAACCTATAAACAATTTTTGTTAAATAAAACCAAATTTTCGGCTTTTTTTACCAAAAGAAGAAATTTTTAGGGGTAGCGTTTGCAAGATCAAAAACAACCTTTTTTGGGCACCCTAGTGGTCCTTCGAAATCCCTTGAAATCTTTTGAAATATCCTTAAACCTTACTTTATTATCTTTATTATTATTATTATTATTACTTGAATTCATAAAATAATTAAAATTCTTGAAAAGTACTTCAAATTTTTTAAATCTTGTGAAAATTTCTTGGGATACTTAGAAATACTCTAAAATATTTCATATCATTTGAAATCTCTTGAAATATCTTGAATCTTATTTGAGGTCCTGAAAATTCTTCGAAATCTTTCAAAATACCCTAAAATCTTTAAAATCCTTGAAAATCCATTCAAATTCTTGAAAATATTTTAAAATCTTTTCAAATATTTGAAATCCTTTAAAATCCTTTAAAATTACTGAAATCCTCAAAAATCTGATAAAATCCTTTGAAATATTTGTAAATCTCTTAGAAATCCTCTGAAATCCTTTGAAATCGCTTGGAATTTTTTGAAATATCCTAAAGCCTTACTTGAATTCCTAAAATCCTTAAAATCCTTGGAAATCTTTTAAAATACCCTAAAATCTTTAAAATCCTTGAAAATCCTTTAAATTACATTCAAACTCTTGAAATCTGTTGAAAATATTAAAAAATCTTTTCAAATTTTTAAAATCCTTTGAAATCCCTTAAAATGACTGAAATCATCCAAAATCTTGGAACATCCCTTAATAATCTTTGGAAATATTCGTAAATCTCCTTGAAATCCTCTAAAATCTTTTGAAATCTCTTGGAATCTTTTGAAATATCCTAAAACTTTACTCGAATTCTTAAAATCCTTAAAATCTTTGGAAATTCCTTGGGAATCTTTTAAAATACCCTAAAATGTTTAAAATTCTTAAAAATCCATTGAAATTCTTGAAAATATTTTTAAATCTTTTCAAATCTATGAAATCCTTTAAAATCCCTTAAAATTACTGAAATTCTCAGTTATAAATATTTTGAAATAATGTTCAATTTTATCTTAAAAATAATTTTTGAAAATAAAAAATCATTTCAATTTTCTCAGGAATCTTTTAAAAAAACTTTTTATTTTCTTGAAACCTTTCACAACTCTTAAAAAGCTTTTTTCGAAATCTTCCAAAATCCACATTTTGTGTTTACATTTCTTGAAATCGTTTCTAGTTTTAAAATATTCTTAAAATTTTTTCAAAATTTTTAAATATCTTTTAAACTGATTCGAATTTTTCATTAAATTATAAAAAATTGCTTGCAGATCTTCCAGATTCTTTTTCGGCAATTGTATTAATCTTTTGAAATGTTTTGAAGCCTTGTTCAATTTTACCTGAAAATTAAATTATCAAAATGAAAAATCATTTGAATTTTGCCAGGAAACTTAAGATAACTTTCTTATTCTCTTGAAACCTTTCAAAATTCTTAAAACTCTACTTTTTTCGACATTTTCATGGTCTACATTTCACTTTAAATTTTTTGAAAACGTTTCAAATCCTTTGAAATCTTTTCTTGATTATTTTTTAACCTTTTCAAGCATTTTTTATACTTCTTGAATAAGCTCGATTTTTTTTTTAAATTTGGTAATCGTGCAAAAAATCTTCTACTTTCTTTTTCGAAATCTTAGGTAATCATTTAAAATCCTGCAAAATAAAAACTATCTTTCAGATTCTTGAACATAGTTTTGGATATCTTTTGGAATATTCTATTAAAATAATTTTTGAAAATAAAAAAAAAAAAACCTTTTAAATTTCCTATGAATCTGTAGAAAAATTTTTCTTCGTAATCTTTAAAATCGATTTTGTTTCAAATTTTATGAAATCTTTGCAAAAATTCTTAAAATTTCCAGATTATTGTTCGTCAGTTTTCGAAATCTTATGAAATCTTTTTAAATGTATTTTTGGGTTGAAAAAAAAAACTTTTTCATCGATTTTTTTTTGCTCGAAAATTTAACAATTGAGTAAAAAATTTAACTTTTTGGTAGGAATATTACCTATTTTGTAGAAATTTTTTTTACTTGGAAATTTATTTGTTTAAATAAAAATTGAACTATTCCATTTTTGATTAATATTTTATCTTTTTTAGTTTCAAAATTCAATAATTTGTTTGAAAATGTATGTAATAATTTGACAATTCGTCTTTTTGGTCGAAAATTTCTTGGTTAAAAATTCAACCATTTGTTGGAAAATTTATGTAGTTTGTTGAAAAGTCGTCGTTTTTGGTAGAAAGTTAATCTTCTTGGTTGAAAATTGAACTAATTAGTTAAAAATGTATATATATATTTTTAAATATTTGTTTTTTTTATGAAATTTAATATTTTTGGGTTAAAAATAAAACTCTTTGGTAAAAAATTCAACTGTTTTGTAGAAAATTCTACTATTTTGTAGAAAATTATATTCTTTTTAAAGTGAAAATTAATGTTTTTAAATGCAAATTTAAGTATTCCATTTTTGTTTAATATGTTATCTTTTTTAGTTGTAAAAGTCAATTATTTGTTTGGAAATTTATGTAATTTCTTGAAAATTTGTCTTTTTTGGTAGAAAATTCAACTGATTAGTTAAAAATTTATATTTCTGTTTGAAAATTAGTTTATTTGACGAAAATTAATATCTTTGGGTTGAAAATAAAACGCTTTTGTGGAAAATTCTTCTTCTTGGTTGAAAAATCAACTAATTAGTTGAAAATTTATATACTTTTTTAAATATTAGTTTTTTTGATGAAATTTAATATTTTTGGGTTGTAAATGAAACTCTTAAGTGGAAAAGTACTTTTTTTAAAGTGAAAATTAATGTTTTTAAATGCAAATTTAGGTATTGGAATTTCCTAAATTTCTTGAATATTCTAAATTCCTTATATTCTCTGAATTCGTGAAAATCTCTGAATTCCTTAAATTTTCTTAAATCTTGGATTTGTCTAAATTCTCTGAAATCCTCAAATATCCTGAATTCTCTAAATTCTTTAAATTTCCTAAATACTCCCAAATTCTTTGAATTCCATGTAATCCTTGAATATTCTGAATTACCTGAATACCCTGCATTTCTTGAAAATTCGGAATTCTCTAAAATCCTTTAATATTCTGACTTCCCTTAATTCGTTGAATATTCTAAATTCCTTGAATTCTCTAAATCCCCTGAATTTCTTCAAATCTTCTGAATTCTCTGAATTTCTTCAAATCTTCTGAATTCTCTGAATTCTCTGAATTCCCTGAATTCATAGAATTACCTGAATTCATAGATTTTCTCGAGTTATATATAATGAAATTTCTCGAATCTATTACAATTATAATTCTTTGATTTTAAGCTTTACACTTGCATTAATTGATTGCACAATCAGATTTTCCCGCAAAAATTAAAAAATATAATTTTTGAACATTAAAAAAAACTCAAACTTATTTGAAAAAATTCCCCTTTCGAAATTACATTCATGTTTTAGTTTTCTTTTAATTTAACTGTGGACAAAAAAATTTGAAATTATGCCCACTGCCAAACAAAATTTTTTTAAATTGAAAATTCATCTATTTGGTTGAGAATTCGTCTATTTGGACTGAAAATTCGTTCTTTTGGATTAAAAATTAATCTTTTTTTTTTGAAAATTAAACTGCCTTCTCAGAAATACAATAATTTGTTGAAAATTGAACGTTTCTGGTAAAAAGTCATCTTTTTTTTATCGAAAATTCAATTTTTTTGTTGAAGATTCATCTATTTGAACAGAAAATTCGTCTTTTTGGATAGAAACAAACAGTAAAAAATTATTTGAACAACTATTTTTGTCAACTTACATATATTATTGCCCCACTAAGTAAAAAGTGTCTGAAAAGATAAAAATTTCAGAAAAAAACAGCATCTATCTGGCATCAGTATGGATGAAGATATTTATTTACAATAATAATTTGTTCAAACAATTATTTTTGTTAACTTGAATAAATTATTACTTCATTCTAGTTGAAAGTAGACAAAAAGTTCAAAATTTATGAAAAAACCCCGCAATAATCAAATAATAATAAGGAAGGAGATAGCTATAAACAATAATACTTTGTTTAAACAACAATTTTTGCTAAATTAAATTAAATACCACCTCACACAAAGTGAAAGGTGGACAAAAAGTTTTAAATTTAATAAGAAACCGCAATTTTCAGCATTCATAGATATTATCATTGAAAATTACGATAAATTGTTTAAACAATTATGTTTGCTAACTTCAATGAACTGTCACATCACTCTAATTAAAATTTCGACAAAAAGTCGAAAAATATTCATGTCAATATCTAATTATCAGTATAAAGTAGTATTTTATGTATGGGAAATAATTTGCAATTAAAAAAACTGGAGAAAAATCATAATTAGCGCCGAAAACTGGCTGAACCAATTTTCGTACTAATGTGGCTTTCTCGGGATTTTTTGAAACAGACTGAGACTGATGGTATTCTGCGGCGAGTTCTCCTCCTGCTGAGCCTCATCTTCGTGAAAGGTTACGGTCTCCTCCTGACAGGTGTATGGCTACACCTACCAAGATAGCTTATTTTGACAGAATTGAATATGAAATCGACGATCTTCAGTGTTTTCGGCTTACTTCTAAAAAAAAAAAAAAATCCGGACCGGCTATTTGAATTTAGAAGGTACACTTTTCCTACGGATAAACCAATACAGTTACTAGAACGGTCGAATACAAAGAAACCGAAACAGGCGAACCAACCTGAAGAAACCAATTCAAACGGATCAACCCAAACGAATGAACACAAACAGATCAACTTAAGAAAACCACTCCAAATCAACTAACGCAAACGAATTCAAACCAATTCCAACCAAACAACCCAAACCAGCGAATCTTCACCAGCCAACATAAACAAACCAAACATAATTTATCAAGCAAACCAAGTGAACCTAATCGAACCAAACCAAGTAAACCAACCCAAAATTACTAGGCCGAACGAACCAAACCAAACCAATCAACCCAAACGTTCGAAGACAAAGAAACCGATCCAAACGGACCAACCTAAATGAACCACTCAAAAACAACCATTTCAAAACAACCAACTTAAAATAATTCAAACCAATCAACGTGAACCAACCAACATAAGGAAACCAAGCATAACTTATCAACCCAAACGAGCGAAGCTAATCGAACCAAACCAAGTGAACTAACCCAAACGAATTAAACCAAATGAACTAAACCAAACCAATCAACCCAAACAATCGAAGTTAATGAAACCGAACCAAACGAACCAACTTAAACGACCCAAACATATCAACTCAAACAAACCACCCTAAAACAACCAACCCAAACCAATCCAGACCAACTTCAACCAACAAACCTCAGCCAGCCAACATAAACAAACCAAACACAACTTATAAACCCAGACGAGTAAACCTAATCGAATCAAACCCAGTGAACTAACCCAAAATTACAAGCCTGAACGAAACAACCCAAACGAACTAATCCAAACCCACCCAAACGATTGAAGACAAAGAAACCAAACCAAACGATCTGAACCAAATGAACTAACATAAACGAACCAACCCAAACGGATCAACCTAAACAAACCACCCTAAAACAACCAACCGAAAACAATCCATTTTTTTCTGTTTGAAAATAAATTTTTTCGCCGAAAATGTAGTTATTCTATTTTTAGTTGAAAATTCAACAATTTATCAGAAAATTTATGTATTCTGTTCAAACGACTCGTATGGAATTAAGCAAGGGTAATTTCCCCTTTTGTCTTGAAAATTCAACTATTTGTTTGGAAGTACAACTACTAAATTTTTTTTGGTCTCTAATTAGTTAATTAAAAAAAAAAGATGATCAGATTAAAATAAATCAAGTCACAGATGGTTCAACCTTAATGCCTTACTGAAAACCATAAAAGTCGACCCATCCTTATCTCTTTCAAAAAGTGACATAAATTTTCTATTAAATTGTTCAATTTACAAGTGAAGGAAAAGTTTTCAACTAAAAATAGAATAGCTAAATTTTCAGACGAAAAAAAAAAATGTTAACCAAAAATACGAATTTCCTGCAAAATAGTCCAATTTTCAAATAGTTCTATTTTCCACGAAAAATATAAATTTCTAACAAAAAAAGTTAATTTTCATCTGAATAGTTTAATTTTCTACTAATTTTTAAATTTGAAGCAAAAATACGAATTTACAAGAAAATTCATGTATTTCACCTAAATAATTGCATTTTCAACGAAAAAAAGAAGATTACATTTAAAATTCATCATTTTCATTGAGGATTCAACTATTGTGTTACAAAAATTCGTCTTCTTCTATAGAATGCAAAACGACTTTGAAGTAAGCAAAAAACTTTTCTATAAATGGGCGTTGAGCAATATGAAACTAGGTAAAAGTACAGAGGTAGTCAGCATGAGAAATAGCAAGGGTTATTCGTTTTTAACAATATCTTGTCTGAAATTTGTTTTTTTCTGTTTGAAAATAAATTTTTTCGCCGAAAATGTAGTTATTCTATTTTTAGTTGAAAATTCAACAATTTATTACTTTTATATTGATATTTCATAATTCAGACCAAGGAACGAAGTTTCGTTAGTTTGTTTCAGATAATGAACATGTTTCATTATATTTTTAACTGCTTTAGAAATAGAAACGCGCTAATTGCAAAGTCGTAAAATTGTATTATGAACAAATACTGTGATCCGTATGGAAAGGAAATGTATACCAAGAACTTGAGTATTAAGAACTTCACTAATGATAGATAAATGTTTGAAAAAAGAGTTGAAAATAATAACTAGTTTTCAACACTTGATTATTATAGTTTCGGTGCATGAGGTTGTAGGCTCCGGAAATTGTGATCATGGTACTTTAAAGCAATTAATCCCGGCGCAATGGGTTAAGCGAATTTCACTCCGTTCTATTCGGGTATCAGGAACTTCATATGAGAAAATCAAGAAATAAAAGTGTACAAGGCGGAATGAGGGGACTGGTATATAATTTTAGATTAATCTGAGATTTCTGTGTTGCTTATTCGAACAACACGTTTGTTCCAGAACACTGCTCTGACTTATGTCTCTGATCAATCTCTCCAGCAATCACTCTAGGCCCAATAATATTCAAGCTCTTTCGTTTCAGACGACTATTACTCCACCGACACTCTTCATCATGCATTTTTCATGAACTATTTGTTGCCACACTTTCCTTTCTTGGCATACCTCTTCAGCTTTTTTCACGTCTATACATTTTCTCAAACAAGCTCTTGTGTTTTTATGACTTTTCATATCTTTTCGATTTAGGGTCTCGTGCACACATTCCAAACATTTTTTCCTTGGTCTACCTCTGGGTACGCCGCCATTTACTTTACTAAAATATATTTGCTCCAGCAGTCGTTCTTTTTTATTCTTCTAAAATGCCCGAAACCATCTCAACAATTCATGTCATTCTTATCAAACAGTATTTAATCTTACGTTCTGGAACGTGCCAGGTGCGTCCTTCAATCCAAAAGGCACTACGCGGAACTGATAATGTCCGCCTCAAGGGGTGGCGAAGGCCGTGAGGGATCTTGATTTCGGGGCCATCGGAATCTGCCAATAACCGCTCTTTAGGTTCAACGTTGCGAAAAATGTGGCATTTCCCATGTCCTTGAGTGTTTAATGCATGCGGGGTAAACACTGGGGCGCATCTTCCGTCGGGGTGTTGAGGCGTCGATAATCGACACAAAACCGATACTCTCCGTCCTTCTTGTCGGCAACGACCACTGATGAGCTGAAAGGCTAGGTGGTTCTTTCGATGATGCCGTCTCTCAACATCTCGCGCATCTGCTGATCGATATAATACCTCTTTTCGTCGAGTAACGCCGTGGTGCTTCCCGCAAAGGCTGAGGGTCCTGCAGGCGAATCTCATGCTGCACGGCGGCGAGCGTTTGCTGAAGCTGTCCGTGGTGGTGGAGCAATTGTGTGTGAGCCCGAATTAACTCCAAGAATCTGGGCGTGAAGACAGCGGGGAAACCATGGTCGATACTTATTTCTTCGGTCTGTTTCGTGTCTTCGTAAGCGTGTGGAATGGGGCCCAAAAAGATTCTTTGTCCTCCTTGCGTTCAAATGAAGATGAATTCCGCGCCGTGGTCATGGATTACTCTATGTTGGCGCAACCTTGGCTGGCCGATAATAAGTTCTGCCCGTAGCTCGCAGCTGACTTGAAAGGTACTGGGGTATCGTACTCCCAAGAGAACAGGTGATAACTGGACGGTGCCGGTAAGGGATATGTTGGATTCGATGGCGGCGTGTAAGGCATAGGGTGGGCTGGGCTGGATGGTCTGGATTTGTGTCTTGGTCAGTACGCTGGTGCGTACGTAGTTTTCCGAAGCCAGGGTGTCAATCTCTAGATAATATTTCTTTCCCCTTTTCAGATCATTGGAAAAAATCTCTCTGACTGTATATGATTCATGAGAAAGATACGGTGATATACGCTTAAGTAAAGGATTTTTCTTCCTCATTTTAAATCCAATGCAAATTCAGCCATTTTTATCTGAAGTACATAGAACATAAAATATGGTCGTTACGTGAGCGCGCTAAAACATTTAAGTTTCTTTTATACGATGAACAGAAACGAGCGTAGAGCGCGAGGTTTGCATGATTTTGAAACCAAATATGGAGCGCGAAGCGCAAGTGTTTTGATGAGAATGTGCTCAATAAGGTCGATAGAACCTTGAGTAAATTAGTTCTTCTTTTCATGTAAAGTTGACATAATTAATACAAAAGCAGCTCATAATGATGAAGCTCACTAAGAGGGTATTTGCCGGCGAAGAGCGCGATAGCAAGTACAAAAAGTGCGAAAGCCTAGAGGAATTGAGCTTGAAGCGTCAGGCAAATCTGTCCGAGAGCGTAGCGCGAGGTGAATGCATTATCGATCGCGAAGCACAAGTTAAATACCAAACCATGCGCGAAGCACGTGATCCAACAGGTACGCGCCCTAGGCGCGCTCAAACTTTTGAGCGAAGCGAGAGACTAATTCTGCAACATTCAAATAGAAACCATTCGAAAGTTTAGACAGCGTTGAATTGAGATACGTTGACAAAATTTGTTTAGGTCAATAAACGAAGATCAAATCATACTCTTTTAATCCGAGCCAAGGACATAGTTTTCCCTAAAATGAAAAAATGGAATTCTCTGTTTCTTCTTACAGGGTTAACTTCACAATTTGAATGTTTACCCAATGGTGAACGGATTCCTGGCGTACCTCGTAGTGAAGCATCTTCTTCCGAAAGAGAAAATTCTCCCGCTGAGCCTCCTCTTCGTATCATATAATTATTTTAATGCAATAGTAATGCTATTAGTTTTGAATTGTATAGTTGAGACTGCTATTGAATCAATCATCATCATTTAAAAGCAGATATTGCATTAGTTTGAATGAATATTTAATGCAACAATAATTACATTAATTTTGATATAATAGTGATTCTATTAATTTTAAATTGTATAGATTAGATATCGATTAGATATCAGATTTTTCATTGGTTTAAATGAATATTTAATGAAACAACAGTGATTCATGTCGGTTCAATAGTAATGCTATGAATGCTATTGTGTACATATTAGTATCAATAGAAGATCTGATTTTTAAATGAAAGCCACTCATTCAAATAAAGATAAATTTAGTCTGATGAAATCTGTTAGCAATTTTCATCTTTTTTTAGTTTTAAACATTTCTGAGTCAGTACTTACAATTAGAATCAACCGATCCAATACTTCTCAGGGCTTTATTTTATTTGATGGTCATAAATTTTAAGGAAATCGAGAACGGTTCTAATTTAAAACTGATAAAAAATGCTATTGAATCATTATCCCTCATTCAAAAGCTTAAATTTTATTGGTTCAAATGAATATTCAACGAAACAATAATTATAATTATATAAGTGCTATAGTGATACTAATGATTTTGAATTGTATAGATGAGACTGCTATTGAATGAACAATCAACATTTAAAAGCAGATATTTCATTGATTTGAATGAATATTCAATGTAGCAATAATTATATTTCTTTCGGTTTAATAATGGTGCTATTGATTTTACATTGTATAGATTAGATTGCTATTGAATCAATAGTCCTCGTATAAAATCAGATATTTTATTGGTTTAAATTAATAATTGATAAAACAACAATGATTCATGTCGGTTCAATAGTAATGCTATGAATTCTATTGTATACATATTAGAATCAATCCGCCTCAAATTTGCGATGCTTAACTTTTTCTGTTTTTACCATATGTATTAACGTATTTCGTGACAATATTGATTTACACATGTCTGTTTGTAAGTTTTCAAGAATGATCATCAATTTATGTACCTCTGCAATTTCAGAATCAAAATGGCTAAGATCATAGTTATTTTGCGCAATCGAATTATTTTTCGCGCCTAAATTATATCGTACGTCACAATCATTTTGCAAACCTCTATTTCCGGTAATGGTCTCTAATCGATCCGTCTTATTTTTGTGTTTTTCTTGTGTAACAGAAGGGGCCGAAAATTGTCCAAAAACACGCTCTTTATTCAGTTCTTTTAACATGGATTTAGAAAATACAATTTTCCTAATACCTATTCTTGGTTTTTCTTTGCGATCATTTTTATCGTACCCCATTTTGGCCATCTGAAATTCTCTTGAGTTTGAAAAAATTTTAATTTCCAAACGAATTTATTTCGTCTGTTTTGTTTATTGCGTATTTATTTTATACTCGGTGCATTTAAATTACGAAATAAGCCAGTTATTATCGATTTTATTTCATTGATAAAAAGTTAAGAATTTCCGTATTCTAAACTCTGTTCACTTTATTATCTCATTCTGACTCAAGCAATTTATGGATCTCTATTATTATCCCGAAACATGATGCGCCGGACGGAAAATGACTCTTACGCAATCACTCTACTTTTATTTCCTCGAGAGTCCCATCAGGCAGGTATTAGTTGTAACATTATCGGACTCTCTAACCGGGGATCGATTTTGTGTTTATCAATATTCACAATTTAATCATAACTGCAGTGGCTGATTTTTGTGGGAGATGTCTCAATAATATTTATTTCCATTGAGAAATTCATAAATTGCAACCAACGATATAAGTAGATTCCAATACTGATAGCACGATAGAGGAAGGATTAAACATTTATGTTCACAAGTCGAAAAGAACAAACAACCTTTTTATAAGAAATGTTATATTTTAAAATAATTTTCAATGATGTTTCAAAAATTTCTGCCATTCAAGAATATATTTTTAAAAATTGGATATACTTAGGTCCTTGGAAATCCATTCGCAGTGATATAAAAAAGTCCGAGAAAAAATAAAACTAGTTAAATAGACAATTTTGATATGTTTAAGATCGTTCTCATAAATATTTCTTTCCAAGATTTGTCATTTCTTCCTTACTATAATTAATGCTTTCAATGTAAATTTAAAACTACACTCTTCAGTAGAGCGAAGTAAAAATGCTAAAGTTAATCGAATCGTTTGAGAGGAGTAGCAATTTGTGGGTCGACATCCAAAACAAGCAAAGAAAAAAAAATTTGAAATCGATTAATATCTTTTGTTCTCTTTTTCAAATTTACAATTAAAAATGTTTAAAATTCAAAAATAACTTTTGCCTTATTTAGAATTTTTTGAAAATTTACATAAACATGGTTTTTGGATTGATTCGAACCTGAAATTTCTTCACCATGAACCAAAGAAGCATGTTATTATGTTTTATTCCTGGGAAACATTTTTTTCTTGGTGTTTATAAGATTCAAAAATCGCAAAAAAAATGAAATCCCAAAAATCCTAAATAACGAAAAAAATTTTTTCCGATAAAGCAAAATGATAAAATGTTTCTTTGGCTCAAGCTGAATAGATTTCAGGTTCGATATATTCAACTTTTTTTAAAATGTGTGCATATGACTTAATAAAAAAAAAAACATCTTTTTGAACATTTTCAAAATATTGTTATTATTCTGGGGAGATCTGGACAAGGGATTTTTACACTTAGGGTGATTTTTGGGCCTGAGGAGAGTTGGACTAGCGGATTTTATATGATTTTGGAAGATTTCAAAACATCTTACAAAGATGATCAATGATTTCACAAAGATTTCATAAAAATTGCAAATATTTTTTGCAAACATTTTTTTTTTTAAAGATTTCTGAAGATTTCAGACGATCTCGCAATTTTAACCATTTCAAAAGATTTCACAAAGACTCCAGCAATATGTATTTTAAAGATTTAGATTTTAAAAGACTTTAGAAGATTTCAAAACATCTTACAACAATTTTCTACGATTTCACAAAGATTTCAGACTTGAAAAGTTTTGAAAAGATTTCACAAAATTTCAAATATTTTAGAAAAATTTTAAAGATTTCACAAAGGTTTCCAAGATTTCAAAAGATTCAACAGATTTCAAACATTTCAAAAGATTTCACAAAGGCTTCTGAAGTATTTCTAAAATTTCGAAGATTCCAAAATATTTCACAAAAATTTCAAAGATTTCACAAAGGTTTCGAAGATTTCAAAAGATTTCTGAAGATTTTCAAAGATTTTTGAAGATCTTACAAAGATTATCAATGATTTCACAAAGATTTCAGAGACTTCAAAAGTTTTAAAAAGATTTCACAAAAATTGCAAATATTTCTTGCAAACATTTTTATTTAAGATTTCTGAAGATTTCAGACGATCTCACAATTTTAACCATTTCAAAAGATTTCACAAAGACTCGAGAAATATGTATTTTAAAGATTTAGATTTTAAAAGATTTTAGAAGATTTCAAAACATCTCACAACAATCTTCTACGATTTCACAAAGATTTCAGACTTCAATAGTTTTGAAAAGATTTCACAAAATTCCAAATATTTACAAGATTTCAAAGATTTCAAAAGATTTCTGAAGATTTTTAAAGATTTTGGAAGATTTCAAAACATCTTACAAAGATGATCAATGATTTCACAAAGATTTCACAAATTAATTCAAAACTTTTTTCGTTCAAAAATAATTTTTCAAGTTGAAAATGTAACTCTTCCACTTTGGTCTGAAAATTCGTTTTCTTTTTAAATTGAAAATTGAAAATTCATCATTTTAGTTAAAAATTCACCTTTTTGGATAAAATTAATTTTTTTAAATTGAAAATTGAACTATTCCAGTTGAAGATTAATTATTTTTGTTAAAAATTCATTTCGCTGTTTGGCAGTTAAGCTACTGAATTAGAAACTTTTTTTTGCAAAAAATTAATTTTTCAAGTTGAAAATGTAACTATTCCATTTTTGACTGAAAACTCATTTTCTTTTTGAATTGAAAATTCAACTATGTACTCTGGTAAAAGTTGAACCACTTGGTTAAGAATAATTTTTTTTTGTTGAAAATTAAATTCAAAGTTGAAAATTCAACTATTTCAGTTTAACTACGTCGTTGAAACTGATTTTGTTGTTAAAAACTTAAATTTTCATCAATAAATGTTACTTCTCCATTTTTGGCTGAAAATTAATTTTTTAAATCGAGAATTCAAAAATCATCATTTTAGTTAAAAATTCATCTTTTCGGCTAGAAATTAATTTTTTTAAATTGCAAACTGAACTATTCCAGTTGAAGATTTATTATTTTTGTTAAAAATTCATTTCGCTGTTTGGCAGTTTAACTACTTAATTAGAAACTTTTTTTTGCAAAAAATTAATTTTTTAAGTTGAAAATGTAACTATTCCATTTTTGACTGAAAACTCATTTTATTTTTGAATTGAAAATTCAACTATGTACTCTGGTAAAAGTTTAACCACTTTGGTGAAAATAATTTTTTTTTGGTGTAAAAATTCATCTCTTGGGTTCAAAATGGAATTATTTTATTGAAAATTCGTTTTTTTGGTTGAAAATTAATTTTTTAAATTGAAAACGAGAATATGTACTTCCAGTGAAAAAAGTTAGCGTCGAAAACTAAAATTTATAGACTTTGTTCGCCTGTCACATTTTCCATAGAGTGTGAAACGAAATACTGAACGAGGCTCACAAGGTCTGTGAAATGTCAGCCATAAAGCTTCTATATATGAAATCAGGTGTTTCCACAAGAGCGTCGTCAGCGCCACCATAAGGCCTTGCGTCTAAAAAATAAATTGTCTATGATATAGGACTCAGGAAAGGTGAGTCTCAGATGCGCTGTAAGTTTTGGTGCTGTATCAGTTGTTTTGAGAGAAGGGAAAGACGTATTGTGCAATGAGCGTAACCTATGCGAGTTGGTTCGCAGCCGCGCTTCTGTGCACGCATCCAAAAGGACCCAAAATGACTTTCACAGCTTCTGCGTGCTATATGAGAAAGCAAAGGAGTTTGGAAGGAATCGGATGAAGCCGTATAAAGAGATAGGAAACGTTGACGATTTGCCAGACAGAAGTAATACGCGTGCGACAGGTCGAACGTAGTGGTCACAGAAGAGTCATCGTTCTGGGTATGTATTCGTATACCACGTGCGTGGTCCGTACGCAGTCTACCATCCGTCCAAAGCAGCGTTGAGCAACCGATCAAGGTTCATGTATTGAGTTGCTTCTGCAAACTTGGGTTTGGCGTAATGCACGTGTTCTCTGTCACCCGGAAGCCAAAAGGATTATTAAAATCCGTCAGACGGATTTGATAAAGTCTACAGAGAAGTGGTTTGGGCAAGGAAATAGAGAATGGATACTCCAGGAAGACAACGACCCGAAACACCGCAGCCGCCTGTGCAGGCAGTGGAAAGAAGAACATGGTATCACTGTCTCGAACTGGCTTTCACAATCCCCAGATAAAAATCCCGTAGAAAATGTGTGATCTACAATGAAGCAGAGATTTAACTGGTTCCATTTTAGGTTAAAAATTAATTATTTTGTTTGAAATTCGTCCGGTTGGATGAAAAAATTATGTGATTATTCAAACAATTAATTATTGTTTATTTTCAAAATGTCTAAAAATTGAGACAGGGATGTCCACTTTTTTTCTCAAATTGATATCCTATGCTACTTTTTTTTGAATAATTACATAATTTGGATACACTTCTTCTAATGTTTGACAAATTTCTATTTGTTTAAACAATTTTTATTTGCTCCAGCAGTATTCTTTTGAAAACTTTTAAAAAATAACATAGGATGGAACACATCCATTAATTTTTTGATTGTACAGTATATAGAAAGAATATCATAAACTTTTTTGAATTTTTTAAGCAAACTGAATTTGTCTAAACAATAATTTTTTCCCAAAAATATTTAAAAAATCGTATTTTATGAATTAAACATAATATAGAATGATTTTGAGAAGTTGCAAATTATGCTGCAAACTTTATGTCATTGTTTAAACAATTAATTTTTTTTTTTTTTTCAAATTTCCTCCAGATGGAGTATGGATGGTTTACATCTTTTTTGGCGTACTATTACATAAATTATAAAAGTCATAAGAAAATTTAAATTATAAAAGTATAATTATTATTACATTCTTCATATTTTTACTATCTTCATCATAATTATATTATAAAAAAAGTACATTCAGTAATAAAAATTATGATTCAAGTCTTAACATTTTCTTTGAACAATATTTTTGAGGACGAAATGCTGTATTTTAGTTTATGTATTCTATTTTATATTATTTTTTTAAATTTTTCGAAACAAAACTGCTTGAGCAATTGAAAATTCTTTTAAAAAATCTGCCCGCTTTGCGGGCACATTCTCATCGCGCGCGGCTCGCTTCGCTCGCAAGTTTGAGCGCGCCTAGGGCACATGAATGACCTCAAGATCTACGCTTCTTGTTGAAATCAATTTTAGAGTGCTTGAAACAATGTCAAGGGGTACACATGAAAGATTGGGATGAACTTCGAATTGGATAAGTCGGCTAAGATAATCTGAAGCAAGAACAAAAGGCTAACTTTCACAGGGACACTGAGCCTACCAATATATGTTTCATTAGACACTTTGACTCTGGAAAGACCTACACATACGTAGGCATACCTGAAAGCCATATTCCTGACATAATATCAGTGCAGTAGTCTCTCCAAAGCAGATACAATTATCTTCTTCGACTTATTCGGTCTTTAACTCTGTCGTTGTTGACCAATGTATCTGCTGGCTGCCCCGGTTTTACTCTGCATGTTATGTAACGTTCAGTAAATGAAGAACGAGCTCACGACCTTTGATATTGCCGTAAGTAATATCGTGCTTATGTACAAGAGCTTGCATATCAATTTTTTATTCTCGCGATTATACATCCTTTGCTGTTAGGGCGGGCGCAGACTTCTAAATCTCCAATGTCCTAATAACCAAATTGTTATAGCAACAGCTTACAATGTTGCTAATAAGTGGGTTCCTTTCCTGAGAATGGGCCTGAAAAACGAGATGATTGACGAAAGAGCGTTCCTCTACAAAGTCGTGAAGGAAGAAGCTGAGACCCTCTGTACTTTTTTCTGGTGGGTTAGTTTCGCTATCATATGAAAAGAAGGTCGATCACATGACTAGCTTTTCATCTTCTCTAAGATCTGTGGCTATCGCCATCAGATCTCTCAAATATATTTCTAGCAGCATGACAACGTAAACTCCGTTCACCAGTATGCAGACACTTCGTTCGCCCGCCTTGGGGCCTCTGTCACAAAAATCAGCCACCTTTCTAATTCCTGCATTGTATCTGAAAGTAAGCAAGGTCTTGTGGAATCCTGCACTCATATCAAAAGCTGGAAAGAATTTTGCTTTTCCTAAATGATCAAGTATATCATCTATCACTAAAAGAGGGTATGCGTTCTGGTCGGTGTCTCTATTGATCTGATGATAATCTACTACCATCCTAAGTTTTTCCCCCTATTTAGAAACTACACATAATGGTGAACTAAAAGGTGAGTCTGAAGATCTTATTATTTTTTTCACCAGCAATTCTTCACATTCCTTTAGAATGAATTTCTTCTGAACTTCAGGGTGGTCATACGTTTTCAGTTTGATTATTCTGCCTGTCTCTATTATCTATTGAATTTATATTTCAAGTTTATTTTCAATATGCTCTGGTCGCGAGTTTTTTAAAAGTTTAAAGTTTGTATCAGATTCTATTCGATTTTATTTCGCATAATTAAAAACCTCATTTTTTGATCCAATGGACATTATTCTTTCATAGAGATTCTTTCATTATCTTTTCATAGAGTATTTCTCTAGGTTTCTTGTTATAATTAAAGAATGATAAAATCATTTCCTTATCTTTTATTCGATAACTTTCATCAGATATGCTCCATCATTGTGTTATGGTAGTTTTTTATTTTCTAAAATATTTTTCTATAAATCAATGCGTCGCTTGATTAAATGGTAGAGCTGCTTCTTACATTGGATGGAGTGAAGATCCGGAATCCACTAATAATCGGTATTTTCATCCATCTGCTCTTCTCCCTTGTACGGAAATTCCCTGATTCTCTGAGTAATTGCTTTTTTTTCTCTTCCCTCGTTGTCCTGATTTAAGTTTGAGGTGGTCGTTTGGGGTTTTTGGTATTCTAAAAATGTTGGGGTTTAGCGTAACATTGGGCCGCAAAGTGTCCTATTTTTTCGCATTCATGGCATTTCATTTGTGATCGATCAGCTAATAGTCTTTTAGTGTGTGCAAAATCTATGAGAAAAATTTGAAAATTTCTGTGAAATCTTTCGGAATCTTTCAACATTTTTGAATACTTAATAATATCTTGTGGTTGGGTGACGTTTAAATAAAGTAAAATAATTTTTTAATCGCATTTTCTGCAAAATCATAAATGCTATTTTTGTTTCTGAATCTGCATAATATGACTGATTCTAACAATTTTTTCATATCGTTCATTGAGTTTCTGTAGGAAAAATTGATTTTTGTATAAGCACCTGAAAATAAATAAAGTCTAGAAGCTCTGCACATAATTTTTTTTAACATAGAAAACTTTCTCATGTTTGAAATGTACTTCCGAAAAATTTAAGAATATCAGATCATTAAAAGTGACGAATCGCTGAATTTTCCAATCAGCTCGTCTTTCTTAATGACCTGATTTTTCAATGTTTTGGAAGTCCATTTCGAACATGAGAAAGTTGTTCTATACAAGGAAAATTATTCATAAGTTTTGGAGCTGCTACATTTTTGTCATTTTCAGGACTTCATGAGAGATTCAATTTTCCCTATATAAACTTCAATAAAAATTCTAAAAAAATTGCGACAATTGGGCATATTCTGCAGATTAAGAAACAATAATTCCATCACTGCTAAAGCAATTTCGACTCAAAAAATTTTTGAAATGCATGAATATATAAAAATAAATACATGAATATTCAAATTTACATGCATGATTATAGAAACATACATTGATGTATTTCGTAGGGGTGAATCATGAAATCGAGTGTGTGCTGATCATATGAGTTTATATGAGTCTTATCACTGAATTATTTTTAATTATTATATATTCAAATTTCTTTAAATTTGAAAAATATGTAGTAGTCAAAGTGATTCAAGTAGGTATATGCACTTTTGATTTTTTAAAGGTACCGAAAAGGATAAAAAGCATCATACATAACTCACTTTTTTCTGCGAAGGAGGAATAACTTTACAGGGTGAACAAAATTATATATATTTTTTTCACTATGCATGAATTCTGCGCCTGAGTGGTGGCACACTTTCTGTGTAATCTAATATTTCAGAAAAAAGTTTGTTCTATTGTCCGCAACATTTGTAAATGATTCAAAAGATTTGCGGTTTCGATTAAAATTTTTTTCAAAGCGTTAATAAAAAAAGTAATTTATTTTCCATCTAGTCTAGACCCAAGAAAAAATTATTTAACAAATACATAATTTTTCCCATAGGAGCACCACTCAGGACTGACATCTCGACGTGACTCATGAGTCGAATTTTCCGAACCGATTTAGTGGAATTTCATTGTATCGACACAAGTAGTCAATAATAAATAAATGAGGGTTTAAGACCGGTACACTGCCATAACAGTTTGAAAGATGCAGGAATATATTTTTTAGAAATAATTAGTTTTCAGTAAAAATTGTTGTTTTATCAATGGTAATTTGACATTTAGTGAAGTTTTCAACCTCATTGTAACATATCTCGGTTTACTCAAATTTTATACATTAGTGCTCATTTTGTCATTTGAAATATTTTCTACAATTAATTATTTTTTATTCTCTGTTATTTCTTTTTTTTTTTAAATAACAAATCCAATATCACATAAATTTGATGATTTTTAACAATTAGTTCCTTTTTAGCATCAATAATTGAATTTGATTATGACAGACAGACGCGTTCAGGTAGTTCAGTGGTTTTCTACAAACGAACTTGATAAATTCAATGGATTGTCACCAAATTAATTAAATTTCAAACCAAAATACATGAATGTTCAACAAAAATTTGATAGTAGAATTGTTAACGACAAGCAAGGGTGTTCACTTAGCTTAACGCTTTTTGCTCCTCTAACTTTCCCTACTTCCCCTCCCCTAAATTCCTCTCACCTCCCCTACTTCCTCTTTTCTCATTTCCCTTCACTTACCCTTGCTTTTCCGCAACTCCTTTCCCCTCACTTCCCCTACATCCCCTTCACTCATCCCCCCTCACTTCTTCTACTTCTCGTTTCATTCATTTCATCTCATTTTCTCTTACTTCCCTTCACTTACCCTCCTTGGAATTGTATTTTTATTATCATATAATATATCCAAATAATTTCGAAGACTTACTAAACTGGAAAAAATAAATAAAACTTAAAATTGGGCTTTGTCATAAATAACTTAAGTTAACAAATAGCACATTCTCATATTTTTTGTGGATAAACATTATTCTGTATCCTGTATCTATCAAAATAGCTTATAAAAATTACTAAACTACAGATAATTAATAAAAATTAATATTTATCTTTGTTTGAAATAAGTTAAGTGAATGAATAGAAAATTGTCCTCCATTTTATTGAAATTTTTTTTTATATTATATATTTGAAATAGTTAGAAAGACATACCTAAATCCAGAAAATTGTTAACAACAACAAGAAAATAAATGAAACCTAAAATTTGGCTTTGTTATAAATAATTTAAGTGTACAAATAGAAAATTCTCATATTTTTTTCGGAAAGAAGTGATTCTTGATCTTATATTTATCGAAATGGCTTATCAGACTTACTTAACTTCAGAGAATTGATAAAAATTAACATTTAGCTTTGTTATAAATAATTAAAATTAATAAATACAAAATTGTCATCTATTTTGCTAAAAGAAAATTATTTATCATAGTATTTTAATTTCGAAATAGTTTCAAAGACATAATAAAATTCAAAAAATTGTTAACAACTAACATTTAGCTATGTTAAAAATAATTAAAGCTAAAGAATAGAAAATATTAAATCCGTCTTTTTGATTTTAAAATTCATTTTCTTTTCTGTTATGATGAATTTTTATCTTTTTTGGTTGCAATATCAACAATTACTTTTTTTGTTGCGGATTTTTGTTTCAGGTATAAAAATTCAATTATTTGGTGGAAAATTTAATTTGTTTTGTAAAAAAATTATTTTTAATGCAAAAATTTGTGGACTTTTTCTGAATCCTGTCACTTGTCAATTTAAAATCATTGCTTGTGAGAAAAACGTGAGAAGTTAGAAAATTTAAACGTGTGAAATTGAATTATGTACAATTAAAACCTTGAATATGAAAATAATTATAACTTTAAAAGTATGATTTTCTTAGCTTGTAATTTGTTATTTTAAAATAGATTTCTTTTACTCATTACAAGTATAAATTCTTGAAGTTGAATAATTGTAAATCAAGAGCTTAAAAATTTAATTTTAATTGGAAGCATGCATAATTAAACAGTAGTAAATTCAAACAATTGACATTTGAATTTGGAAAGAAAATAATTTAACATTAAGAAAATGTTACTATGGAGGAACAAAAATATTATAATTCTATATGAGTAATTCAAAACGAAACGATTGAAAATTGATAAACTGAAACTTATATATCACGCTAAAATTCAAATTGCTAAAAATTGGCTAATTTGAAAGTGCAAGTGTTAAAAAAGTTTAATGCTTTCAACATAAAAAGGGATTTTATTTTATAAAATTTAATTTTCATGCGTTGAAATGGTGGCCAGGTATTTTTCACACGGCCCTGCGGTGCCGTGCTTCGCCTCTTTGCTGGGATTTCTGCAAAATATTCGTGGGGTTTAGTTGTTAGGGTTTAGTTGCGTTCGCTGCGTTAGACATAGGTGTTAGCTAGTTCGAATCCCTCTGCAGAATTTCTTTCGATTTTTCATAGGGTAAAAATTTTATAATAATGTTCGAATATTTTTATAATGAACTTATAGTGATTTAAATTTGAAATTGTTATTCTTTTTGAATTCGAGGGAACTCTCGATTGATTTTAGTGGTTTGAAGGAAGTTTCAAGGCTTTTTTATCCTCATATAAAAATCATAGCATTTTTAGGACTTGATGACAGGTTCCAGGGATTAATTTAATGCTTTCCACTGGATATTATAATAATGTTCAAATATTTTTATAATCAATTTATAGTAATTTGAAATTAAAATTGTTCTTCTTTTTGAATTCGAGGGAATTCTCGATTGATTTTAATGGTTTTGAAGGAAGCTTCAAAGCTTTTTTCCCCTCTTATAAGAATCATGGCATTTTTAGGACTTTTGACAGGTTCCAGGGATTAATTTATTGGTTTTCACTGAATTTTAGAATAATGTTCGAATATTTTTCTAATTAATTTACTCAGAATAAATCAAGACCTCCACAGTATTTCAGGTATTCCTTCTCTTTTTAGATTTTCGAGAATATTTTAGAGAGGTCCACTCAGACCACTCAATATTTCCAACAGTTAATTTGGAAAGAAAAGACGTTATTGTAAACTGACCTTTGACACATAGTTGCTCTTTTTTCTCAGAATCAGTCGCGGGCGTGCTTAAGAAGAGGAAGGTCGTGTCTCCCAGAATTTGGGAAAGAAACAAAATATAAAATGGTAAAGTTAATTAATTTGTTACATTGTAACCTGAAAATCGAAAAGAAAATAGAAAATTTTGGAGTCTACTTTGCCAGTTGAGTAGATTATACCAATTTATGTTTGTCAATTGATTTTAGTACTCTGAATGGAATTAATTAATTAGTTAATTCAGAAACGGATTAATATAATGGTTTTCACCGAATGCTATAATAATGTTCGAATATTTTTCTGATCAATTGGGGGTTGATAATACAATTTGTTGTATATCCGGGTCGAATTCTTGTAAGGAATAAGTGCGGAACGAGGGACACCAGGTATATGTTCGCCATTAGCCAAACACTCGAACTGGAAACTTAACTCTCCAAGCAGAAACAGAGGATTAATTTTTTCTCAAAGTCAATGTAGTTGTCAAAATAGTTGTTCACTGTTAGCAACACTGATATTGAATCATGCTTATCCTTAAAAGAACGGGAGGGTTTGCTACCCAGTAGAAAAATTCACGTGGAATTTCATGTCGGGAACGACGTAGGACTCCACGTGGATTCAGAAATTCCACGTGCGGTTATGCGTGGCATTCCACGTGGTTTCTCGTCAATGTTCATGTAAATTAAAGAATTTATATGATTTTTGACGTGGACTTCTACGTGGATTTCCAAGTATATTTCTATGTGGAACTCGTCCTAGATGTCCAAGTCAAGTAACCTTCAGACTGAAACTTTAACTGTTCCATTATCAGTTGAAATTTTTTTTTTAATGGAACTACATGGTTGAAAATTTATCAATTCTGTTAAAGATCTGACTAAATATTACACTTTCCCATTTTCAATTGGAAATTCATCTGCGTGTTTGAAACTTTTTGTTTAGTTGCAAATTCAAGTATCTGCTTGGAAATTGAACGACTTGCATGAAACTTCAATACCTGTCTTAACAATTTTTTTTGTTGGTTAGTGATTCATCAACGTCAAACGTTAAACACCCTCAGAAGGCAAAAAATGTATTACCAGAGCCCTAGTGATTCATAGTTCAATATGGAAAAATTGACATTTTTTTTTTACCCTAGAATGCAAAATATTATAAAATATGCATCGTTTTAGAAATATTATGCAAGTCATAATTGTAGAATTTGTCACTTTCTCTTCAATAAATAACAAATACTCCGAAAGGGTTTTCTGATACTTCTCATATATCTTTCGCCACGTCACGAGAAATTAATTATTTTTCGAAAAAAAAATTATAATACTTTTTTCACAAGCTCACATTCCAACTTCTATAGAACTGGGCAGAATAGAAGTTTTTACAGTTTTATTGGAAAATTTAAAACTTTCGTAAAGCTTTCAGTACAAGATTATAAATTTCTTTATGATAAAATATAAGAAAAACTCCCCAAATTTTGTATTTAATTAAGAATATTCTGAATTTAAAAAATTTCAGTTCTCACATACACTGCCGTCGGAAATTGTCTACACTAGCGTGAGCGGAACACAAAACTGAAGATTTTGATACATAATAACTCGATCGGAAACAAAGCTAGACTTGTGAAATTTACAGGATATAATCTATAAAGTCTTATCTTCAATTTGAGCCAAGAAAAATTAAGAAATCTTGAAGGGTTCTCGGGATATGACTAAAAATGTCGAAGTGTGTCTACGTCAAGTTTCAGTCATATCTCGAAAACACGTGAAGATTTATTCAGTTTTCTTGGCTTAAATTAAAGATAACATTTCAAAATTTGCTTCCTGTAAATTTCAGTTTTTGTCTAAATTTTTGCTGAGTCATAAAACAAGCTGAAGTTGAGGTAGAAAATCCGCGAAATTTTCAGCGACGAAACTCGAAACAACGCTTGGATTTTTAGTCATATATCAGAAACGCGTGAAGATTTATCCAGGTTTTTCGGCTTAAATTGAAGATAAGAACCTAAGGATTGTTTTCTCTAAATTTCATGAGTTTAGCCTTCTTTTCAACCCAGTTATCACGTGTCAAAGTTATCAGTGAGTGCCGTTCGCGCTAGCGCAGATAATTTCCGACGGTAGTGTACACATAATTTGATGCAAATAATAACCTCTGGTATGCTTCACAAAATTTTCAACAAAATAGATGAATTTTATACTAAAAGGTATAAATTTTCAACAAAAACTAGAATAGTTTAATTTTTAGTTAGAGAAATAAGTTTTTAAGCAAATAAAATAAATTTTTGACAAACCGGTTAAATATTCGACTAAACAAATGAATTTTCTACCATAAAGATGAAATTTTTATTAAAAAAAAATTGGGAACCAAAAATTTACTTCAATTTTTAGTATAAAAAATTAATTTTCAACCAAAAAAACTAATTCTCGACCAATGAAATCAATTTTCAAACAAAATTATTAATTTCCTAGCAAAAAAAAATAATTTTACTGAATATATGCATTTTAACCAAAGAAATGAAATTTTAACTAAGACGATCTTACATAATTAGTGGACGTTCTCTAAAGGGGTAAGTAAAAAAAAACATCATTTTGTTTGCAGTCCATTTATTAATTGTGCGCAACATTAAAAATTTTTGTATTATTTAGTAATTAAATAATGATCTTTTAATGGCATGGTACTGCATCTGCAGCCTTTAATTGCCATTCATTTTAGCCTCCATTAACACATTTGGCAATTATAGCTGAACATATATACCCTGGGCAACAAGAGTCGTGTTTGGTTGGAGTCGCTTGTGTACATGCACAGTATGAGTTGTCACACGTTTGGCCTGGGACATGATCGCATGGGTCCTTTGGTGGTGAATGTTTTGGCGGGTCCTTCATTACTACTATTTTAATCAGTGCCAATAAGAGAAGCATGCTTACCACAGATTTTGCATAGGTCATTTTCGTCAACTGAAAACAAATGAAAATTACAAGTTAAACTTTTGGATTTGCGATAATCATTTTGAAAATAGATTTAATACTTTCACGATGATTCATGATGATAAATTTAAATTTAAAGCTTTTTCGGGTTTCAATCGTGTGATTTTCTATTCTATTCCGTGGTAGTAAATATGTTTTTTAACAAACATGTCATATAACAAAGCGTATCAACATATGCCGACAATTTGAGCAAAGATTCTATCGAAACAATTTTTTTAGAAGAAATGATACTGTACTTTATTATTATTAATAAAGCTGGATACAAAAATTTGAGCAATTCATTCATAAAATTGAACGAGCCTTTTTCGAGGCATAGTTTTTCGTGTGTAATTTGAACCAGTTCTCCATCCTTTTTCTATAGATAGGTTTCAAAGATTTCTTTGGATCAACATTTTTTTAACACAAATCGCGCTATAAATGAGATAGGATTTTTTTTTGCAAAAATGGTACATAATTTTGATGCGTCTTTTCACTTTGTATTCAACAACCACATTACTGTTTCGCAAATACACAAGTCATCTTTTGTTGTAAAGTTGACAATTTTATAGCTTTTGCTCATTCAAAGTCAATAACTATCTGTACCTGAATAGTATTAAATTCAATAAAATTTATTTAATTTGTCTGGAATTCTTCATAATCTACTGGAAGTTAATTTAATTTTCTTCAGTTTGTTGAGATTCACGTGAGTTTTCTAGAATTCGCTATATATTTTTTTTAATTCCTTTGAGTACTCTTAAATTTTCTGAATTTTATGTGCGTTCTCTTTAATTTGTGTGAATTCGTGTAAATTATCTTGAATTTACTCTAGAGATGAAAAGTTTAAAGATGTTTATCACTATATCTCGAGAACCGTTTGAGTTATCGTAAAAATAAGGTAGTCGTTGGATTTAAAGTTTTAAAGCGCATCAAAAAACTACTGAAGATTTTAATTTCATGAACATGTACACTGTTAGAAATGTTTGCAATTTCAGTATACATGGGCATATTAAATTCCTTATATGTTTACTAAATTCATTACACCTCCTCTCCTCTCCTCTCCTGTCCTCTCCTCTCCTCTTCTCTCCTGTTCAATCTGTTCGGACCGTCTCAAATTCGAAATTTTCCGAACCTCTCCTATCCGAACTGTTCCGACCCTCATCTCTCCACTCCTATTCGAACTAATCCACCTCTCTCCTGTCCACTCCTATTCGTACTGATCCGACCCTCTCCTCTTCACTCCTATTCGAACTAATCCAAACCTCTCCTCTCCACTCCTATTCGAACTGATCCGACCCCCTCCTCTCCACTCCTATTCGAACTGATCCGACCCTCCTCTCTCCAATCCTATCTAAATTAATCCGACCCTCTCCTCCCCACTCCTATTCGAACTGATCCGACCCTCTCCTCTCCACACCTATTCGAACTGATCCGTCCCATAGGAGATGAAAGGACTGATGGAAGAAAATGAAGAAGAAATTAGGCTCATAATAGGCAGAGATTTTAATGAAAGAGCAGAAGATAGAGGGAAAAGAGAATAAGGAGGAGAGCGAGAAAGAAAATCCAAAGACAGCATACTAATTGAGAAGAGAAAGAAATTGCTAAAGAGCTGGGAGAAGATAGGATGGTTTATCTTTAACAGGAACGGTGATTGACTATGTGTTGCTGGACGACGTGATAAGAGTCAAGGTCAAGAAATTAGAAGTGTAAGATTATATAGATTCAGACAATTTTCTAATAATAGTGACATTAGAAGGAGGCAAAGTAATAACATGGACAAAAAAGGGGCAAAGGTAAAAAGAGCAGGAAGAGGATATTGATCAATGAAAGGAAGATAACAGTTAAAGAAAAAGATCAGGAATATCCAAACGGGAAAGGGAAATGTAAACGAGGAGATGAAAATAAGGATAGGAAAAGTAAAAAGAGTATTAAACAAAAATTAGTGAAGGAGAGATTAGAAGTGTTTACCAATATAATTAGTGAGAATCACTAAGGTGATACAGAGAATACCCATCACAGTCCTCATTATGTTAAAATAATGAAAACCAGTTTATGAACATCTTTCATAAGTGTCTAACTAGTGGATATTCTTTAAAATTCTTATTCTTCAAACTCCTTGTTCTTCCAAATTCTTTCCAAGCATTTATACTAGTTCATATTTTATTAAATAAGAAGATTCCTATTGATTGTATTTCGTGGTAATACCTTATCTTCTCTATTATATAAATTTAATTAAATCAGTTCTATACAACGCACAGTTGATGTGGAGGAAAAGATTTGTTTACATTTCAGCAGGTAAATATACTACAATTAAAAATACGCTTTAAATTATAGATATTCTCCTCAAAATGAGAGAATAAGGTTTTGACACAAATCAGACGTAATACGTTTTCTATAAGTATCAGAAATCACAATGATTAAAATTCTTAAATAGATCATTCTGAGTTAAACTTCATTTTTATGTTTAGTCCTTGACAAGATTCGAGATAAAGAACCTCGTCTAGGTAAATCTGCACTTGCAAAAAATGTCTAATACACTCAATCCATGTACCTGTGTGGCGTCTTTATATATTATTAACCAACAAAGATTGCACACATCTTGATCATGACAGACAATTAATTTCACAGGCATTAAATTAGTCAAAATTCTTTTTTTCGCCGATTTGATGTTCAAACGATGTGAAATTTCGAAAAGACTTGAGTTACTTCATATTGCTTTTTGCAATTAGTTTGAAACTATACGAGAATAATTTTCTCATTTTTACTTCACACGTTTGATTTTTCTAGTTTTTTCACTGATTTACTATAACATCATATTTATTTCATCAAGTTATTATTAATAATGCACTACTTGAAAATACAGTGAATTCGTCATTCTCCGATCAGAGAATTCAGAATAATTCAGGAGAGTTCATAGAATATAAAACACTTGCAGAAATTCAGATCAATTCATGGTGTTTTATAAAGATTTCAAGAGAATTAATAAAAAAACGTTGTAATTCTTGTAGAATTCGTGTGAATTTAACAAAATCTAAAATATTTAGAGAAAGCGAAAATAATTCAACGCGTATTCTAATGATTTTAAAATATTGAAAATCATTTTAAAAATTCAATGATATCGTGAATTCAGCAAATTCAAAACAGGTTAGAGAGATCAGTAGATTTTAAGACAATTCAGAGAATTCACAGAATTTGGAAGAATTTAGAAGAATTCAGAGAATAGCGAAAGAATTCACAGGTTTAAGAAGAATTGAGAAAATTCGGAAGAATTCACAGAGTGCAAGTGAATTCACAAACTTCAAAAGAATTCACAGAATTCAAAAAAAAATTGAGCATTTCAAAAGAATTTAGAGAATACAGAAGAATTCAAAAGGTTTCAGAGAATTTGAAAGAGTTCAGAAAATTTAAAAGAATTCAGACAATTGAGAAGACTTCAGAGAATTGGAAATTCAGGAAACATAAAATAGTTGGAGAATTTTAAGATAATTTATGGTGTACTCTACAGAATTCATGATAATTGCAAAAAACTTCAAGAGAATCCAAAGTACCACAAGTAAATTCTAAGAATTCGTTTGAATTCTACAGAATTAGAAATACTCGAAGTTAGTTGAAATAATTCAACGTGTATTCTAAAGGAAAATATGTTTTCTAAGAATTTCGTCTTTCAGTTGCCGTGTGAAGTTGCACCATCGATATTCACAACCTATAAATATATTTATTATCAATATTGTTTTTTATCATTAACAGGTGCACGATAGGAAGGCTATTTTTCATATTCTTTCCCGTTCAATGTTTCAAAATTCCTGAGGCTCATATATTTTTTCAATGCCCCAGACTCTATTTTCTGGAAACAGATAAATTATAATGATGTACTTAAATTTCCTTCCTTATGTGGGACCACACTACAGTAGATAGAAAATAATGTCTCAACGTCAAATGGCATCAATTTGCAACAACGAAAGCGTTTTTGTATTCAAATATATTTTGCTTATTCAGTTAGCTATTGCTCCGGAAAAAAGTATCACGCACTTAGTCCATTAAAACTATTAAACTTTTTTTTCATCTCAAGCTGCTTTTATTTTTATGAATTAAGTTGTTTTTAAAACGAATCTCTTTCTCTTATATTAAATAAAGAAGCTGGTTCTTTGAATAAAGTAATGTTTTGTCAACTTTGTGACATGCTTATTCTGAACTATCTTACGCATCTCAGGATCCCACAAAAATGTACTTTTCAAAAATCCATTTCTTTGTTTCCAAGAAATATCTGGTAGAATTTGGGTACACTCCTCTGTACTAAGCAATATCATCTTTTATTCAAGAAAAAGTTGTACTTCAACACATAGATTTTACATAATTTGTTTGAAGAAAATATTTCCTTCATTTAAAATCACATCAACTACCTAACTTGCAAACACAAATCTCTTACTTTTTTCAGGGAATAACAGCGCTTCTTCACTCAGCAAATATTTCAAGGACCGATATCGATATTCATTTGCAACAATAATTTTATACATTTGGTTCAGATAGAACCATTCATTTGAATTGGAAAAGGCTGCGTCTAGTCAGTCAATGTAAATTGCTGAAAAACCGCTAATCTTTGAAATATCATAGTTTTAAAATTTCCTTGAAACTTTATAATTTTGTACGGAAACTTTTTAAAAAAATACTAATTTCCAGCGAAGGAATGAATTTCTCTCAATCAGCATACATTGTTCTATGAATCACTTTTTTTACAAATTTGTTGAATAACGAAAAAAAGCAATATATTGGCTCAATTTTCAGTTGAAAAAATTAATTTTCTTTAAGAAAAAAAGAAAAAAATTTCAATAAAAAAAATGGATTTCCATTTTAAAAAATTTTGAATCAAGAAGATTAATTTTCTGTTAAAAAAAGACTGATTTTCAACAAAATACATGAATTTTCACCAGAATATTTTTAGCCAAACATGGATCAGTTAAATTTTAAGTTAAAAAATCAATTTTCGACTCAAAAAAAATTAATTTTTAACAATGTAGTACCACTTTCAACTATGTAGTGCAATTTTTAACGAAAAAAGATTAATTTTTAACGAAAAATGTAACAGTTGATATTTAAAAAGAGTTATAACTTTCAACAAAACCGTTCAATTATGAACAAAGAAACGGGTTTTCAACTCAAATGATGAATCATCTACCAAAAAAATGAGTTCTAAACAAAAAACCGTTAAATTCAACCAAAGACGAAATCTCAACAGAATAGTTGAATCCTCAACCGAAATAAATTAATTTGCAATCAGATAGTTGTGATTTTAAAGAAAAAAGATGAAATTTCTACCAAAAACAGATAAATTTTCAAAAAAAAGACCGTTGCCTTCCAAGTTTTCTAATGAAATTACGTCTCAGTTTTGAGGTTAGTTTAAAGGGCAAGCATCGCGAGGACAATGCGCGTGGGCCGAAGTAACAAACGCGCATGCGCGCGCATCAACCGCGTACAATAAAGTGCACTTTATAGGCCTAGGCCGTTAAAGTTCCCCCCAACCAACAACGACCTACTTTGCTGCTTCAAACGACGCCCATAAAGCGAAAAAAAAACATACTCCTGTTACATAAAAGAATAAAATTAATTTCATCTTCAATTTATCGAAAATCCAGCTAGAGTACTACAATTCACGAACAAAAATGACCAATGTTATAGGATTCAAATTTGTGCATAAGTATACAGGTTTTTTCAAAAAGACTTTTTCATAGGAAAGAATTTTATATTTACATGAAGTTTTCTATATCACATGACTCCAGTTTGTACATAAGAAGAGATTGTATTTCCTTTTGATTTTAAATAACATCTGAAATAACAACAATATTTCAATATTTTCAGCTCACTCGAATGGTAAATTTTTGTAGAATCGCAGAAATTTGACTGCATAATTGTACAATTTTTACCTTGGAATGTGCCAAAAGTTGGAGTCAATTGAGGCTAGAGTAACTAAAAAAATTTGTATACTTTTTTCTGCTGAGAAATAATGAGCAGTAAGTGTCTATTAAAGTTTTAGAAATATAAATTCCTTTGATTCTTGTTCTTTACTTAATACAAATGAGACGACATTGAATTTTTACAACTTTTTTGTTTCAAATTTAACCTTTTGCAGCATGCAAGAAAAAAATTATACAATCATGCTGACAAACTGCTTTGATTCTACAGAAATCCACCTATAAAATAAGCCTTTTAACATTGAAAAAACTTTTATGATTCAAGATATTTATTGCAATTGAAAAAATGCTACAAAATGATTGTCTATATATAAAGTGGCGTATGTTTAACTTGCAAAAATGATAAAAAATGTATTTTAAATTGCAGCTCAACCGAGGCGCCCACGTGCTGCCCCAATATAAAAGAAGAGGGCTCAAGCCAATCTGAAAGCTTTTATGGATTACCAGAAAGAAAATCAGAAATAAAGAAAATTATTTAAAATATCTCAATTTCCTTATCCCGCCTTGAATCTTCATTAACTCTAAGACAAAATCATACAAGTGAACTACAGTAAAAATAAACAAAAAGCGTTTTAAAGTTCAAGAACAACAAGTAAAAGTAGGGTGAATAAGGATTTGGCATTGAAGCATTCGGATTGAATGAGGACAGATTCAGTGTGGGAGGATTTGGTGCAGTAGAAGCAAATGCAGAGGTTTGGAACGCATGATCGGAGACTGAACCAGTCGGGAGAAAAGGGTTGGGAACAGACATATTGTCGTGATAAGGGTAGAAAGTAGGTGGATATAAATTGGGGGCTTGGTGATTTGGATGATATTGCTTTGGTGTCTTCTTTGGTGCGTTGCTGACATCCTTAGCCCTGCACATATTAACAATACATTGAGAAAACTGATGCTTGTTGAAACCCTCCTTGTCTGTATGACGTTTCCTGACGAATTCTGAAAAAGAAAGAACAAAACCATTATTTGCAATTTTGTGAACAATGGTTTATTGACAATTTAACACAACTTGAACAATATATAGAATTTATATTAAAAAATAACCAAAATGGCCTACATTTTTCAAAGAAACTAATGAGTTAATTTTCTCAAAAAATTCACCTTTGATTTTTTTCTTAAGTTTTTTCGATTACTTGTAATTCTAGGAAGATCTCCAGTAAGTTGCGTCCTCATTAAATCATTCCTTCATATAGAAAAAATATATATATACTTTTCAAAATATCGATTCTTGTTTAAACATGCATAGTTGTATGTCCTCAAGAAGCTACAATCGTATACATTCACAGAACTGAGAATGACCAGATTTTTTAGATTTTGAATTTAAAAATTGGTAAATAATCGATTCAATGCTTTCACGATGATAGGTTATAATAAAAAGAGATATTTCGGATTCAAATCATGTAAAAATAGTACGAATTCTTTTTTGCTGACGTTTCGTGAACATTGCAGTTTAGTTCTTCAGGGCTAACCTGAAACAGTGAACTGCAATGTTCATGAAACGTCGGTAAAAAATAGAAAATTCAAAATGGAGAGACTAAACCATACAAAGTACATCTTACTGTTGACTTCGTAGAATTTACTAAAGGGAGTAGTAGGATCTAATACTGGAGAGAACTGTAAGAGTATATGCTACTATACGCTACTAAACATGGAAAGACTAAACCATAGAAAGTAGATCCTACTGTTGGCTTCGTAGAATTGACTAAACAGTGTAGTAGATCCTACTACTCCATTTAGTAAATTCTACGAAGCCAACAGTAGGGTCTACTTTGTATGCTTTAGTCTGTCCATTTTGAATTTTCCAATTTTTAATTCAGATTCGTAATTAGCGAACTAAATAACATATAAGTACCAAGATTTATCTAAATGGAGCCGTTTTTTTTTGTATTTTCGTCCGCCATTTAAAATTTTTAATTTTTGACTTCAGATTCGGATTCAGCGACTCCAAAAACCCGTAAGTACCAAGATTTATCCAAATCGACCCGTTTTTTATATTTTCGTCCGCCATATTGTATCCGCTATTTTAAATTTTCTAATTTTGACTTCAGATTCGGGTTCAGCGACCCCAAAAACCCGTAAGTACCAAGATTTATCCAAATCAAGCTTTTTTTTGTATTTTCGTCCGCCATATTGGATCCGCCATTTTGAATTTCTGAATTTTGACTTCAGATTCGGCACGGGCGGGGCTGCTCAGTCATACGTGACAAAATGCTCGAGGGCCGTACTCTCCACGTGTTGGTTGCATCAGGTTACGTCATCCGTCCAAATCCAACAGAGATAATTCACGCGGTCCTGCCTGTTCACGTTCAGACGGTCCGGAAATAGGATCAAGGCCAATGCAAGCCATGCCTGAAACCGTTCTTCATCTCAAGTTCCAGTGTAATTCCAAAAGCCCGGGGGCACGGGTTAACGTTGAAAAAAAAGACAAGAAAACAAGATGCAGTTTTGAAGACTTGCACAATTTGAAATTAAAAGCGTTCACAATTAAATTCTTCTGATAAAAAACGTGTCAATATGAATTGGTTCAATATTGATAAAATTGCACTAGATTTCCAGTACAAAAAATTGAACGATAACCGATTTCGTAAGGCGGTTTTGAATTTATTTAACTTTGGACGTTTTTATTCACGATTTAGATTTGATTTCTTCATATACGAGAACTCTAAGCTTTCAGAGGTCAAGTTTTTCAATTTCAATGACTGTGAACAATTTCAGTGAATCGGGAAATAGCCAAGACTTTTTTCCTGGATTAAAATTGCCACCCTGTCGATAATTCACATCTTTTTATTGAAAATTTCATCTTTCCTGGTAGAAAACACTACTGTTATTCTTTAAATCTTAATAGTTTTTGTTAACAAATTCAACCAGTTGGTTGTAAATCCACCTTCCTTGGTTTCAAATGATTTTTTTTTATTTCCACTTTTCTGGTTATTCATTTAACTTTTTTTTCAAGAGCGTGGCTTTTTGGGTTGAAAATTCTACCATTTGGTTGAAAACTTTAGTATTTTGTTTGTGAAATTTCGTCTTTGGGTTAAAATTCGTTTTTTTTTGTATTTTTTTTTAAATTCAACCGTTTTGTTGAAAAGGACATATATTTCATATTGAAGTCTCAGTTATGTGAAGCATTTCATATCGAATGCAATATGGTATCTGATATAAACGTCGTTTGAAAGAAATTTTACCCCAATGATTTTCCTATTCTCGTGGAATATCGTTTCAAGACGTTTGATGTAAAAAAACTGACCCAGTCTAGTGTAACTAGTTCTGCCAAAAAATTGATGTCAAAGGTGACAAAAGAAATAATTAGAAACTAGAGATTGGTAACAAATCATTTCAACGAAAAGTTTTTTTTTGACATCCTGCCCAGTATCAAACCAACCACTCAGTTGTACCTTTACACTCGCTTCAATACCTGCATATATTATTTTTATTGTCTGTAGGAACCAGCCATTGACTTCATATTGTTTCAGAACTTTTAAAAGTTTAATTATGCCCACCTTCTCAAATGCTTTTTTTTTAGATCAATGAATGTACAGCAAACTTTTTGGTTTACTTTTATACTTTGTTTGTGATATGTTTCAACCTAAGCATCTGATCCTCACATGATCCTCTTTGCATGAATTCACATTGAACTTCCCAAACCATTCCTTCTCTTATTGTTAGAATTTTTCGAATGAGTATTTTTTTTAATATTTTTCTATTGCAGCCAGTAAACATTTTGGCTCTAATAGCATCCCCGCCAACAGCTTTGCCATTTTTTAACTTTTGAATCAGTCCTAATATCAGAACCACAAATTATTACATATGTCGCCAGCTTCAACGGGATTTTCTAACGTATGGTCTTCTATGTCCCAGTTATTGTGCGCCATAACTTCACCTTCATATAAGTTCTTGAAAAAGTCACTAATACCGTAAATTTACTCTGCACGTATTTCATACGATTTCACCCTCGATATTCTTAATTTGAAGTAACTTTGTTTCAGTAGGGGAAAGCTGGTACGTGTGGAACATCAATAACTGGGAAAAGTCAATTCGAAGATATTAAATCAAATATAAGTTGTTGTTTCCTGTTCAAGTATGCTTCGCTTAACTCCAGTAAACTTTGTTGAAAAGTTTAACATGAAAAAAATTTTTGATTACCTAAATATCATTAAAATAAATTTTGTAAGTCTGAAAGTAAAGTATTTGGGTTTACGGTATTTTAGTGTTTTCTCTTTCTAGGCATTATTATCACATGAATTCGAGGTTGGCGATATATTTCAATGATTTATAAGTTATAGAAAAGTAGTGAAGGGTTTAACAACTATGATTGAAAAAGGAAAATATTTAACGGTGGTTGACCAAATGTCGATTACTGAATTGCAGTTCATTTGCTTATTGCGCCTTATGATGGATAGGTGTAAATATGGTATCTAATAATTAATATTTTTGAGCCGACTTGGGTAGTGTGACGTGGGGGTGCCGATATGAGGGTTATAGAAATTGTGAAGTTTTTGGAAATATTTTGAGGAATGCAGCGTCACTACAATATAAATATGAGCTATTGTCGTAGAATATTATCTACTTAGAAAGACGGGGGGAGTGCCGGACGAATGTTCAGATTGCTCATACTTCTTGAACTAGTGAGGCATTTAATGAAACAGAAAATTTCGATTTGTTCTCCATTGATTGACTGGATTACCCCCGAAACGTTAATTTCGCACAATAGAAGCATTTCCACATTCTTTAACATTTAAGTCTTGATAAAGTTGACAGAGTTGTGATTGTCAGTGTAATGTGTTTAATAAGAAGATTAAGTTTGGCGATTCAAATGGTGATCATTTCATACAATCTTGGAATAGACCCGTAGCTTTGTGTAAGCAATTAAGTATTAGTAGAATGAATGAGAGTCAAGCTAGTTTTGAGTATTTCTTATATTGCTGATTGTGCTAATTATTATTTTTCAATGAGATACGAATAATCAAAACGACGAATTATTGCAAAAGGTGATATTTCCCAACCATGCAGAAGGACTCAAGTAGTTGAAGATGGTTGGGAACAGGGAGATTATATATGATCAAAATGCAATCTCACGGAAGATTCGTAATAGGAAAAATTGAAAAGTTGAAGAAGGCAAGGTCTCTATGAAAAGTATATTTCGGTCTCAGCCTAGGGTTGTTGTTAAAGTAGATTTAGCGGTCGCGACAGGTGGCCTATATCAATTTTTTCGCTATGTCTATTTCGGGCCCTATTTCAAATTTGGATTCTATGTCAATATTGGTACCTATGCCCATTTTGCTCCCTATATCAATTTTTGTGCCTGTATCAATTTTGGACCCTATATCAATTTTGGATGGTATATCAATTTTGGGTGCTTCGACCATTCTTAGAGCTATGTCTATTTTGTGTCCTATGACAGTTTTGTGTCCATATACCAATTTTTGATTTCTAATCAATTTTGATCTCAAGGTATATTTTGGGATCTATGTATATTCTCAGCTCTATATTAATTTTGACTCTAATACTAAATTTGGACCCCATGCCAATTTCGAGCCTTGTGTCAATTCTGGACCCTATGTAAATTTTGGTCCCTATGTCTATTTCGGGCCCTATATCAATTTTGGATTCTATATCAATTTTGGGTACTTTATCAATTTTTGGTACTATTGCAATTTCTTGTTCTATGTGAGTTTCAGGTCCCATGTAAATCTTGTTCCCTATGTCAATTTCGGTCACTTCGACTGTTTTGGGTCCCATATCTATTTTGGTCGCTATGTCTATTTTGGTTTCCATATCAATTTTGGTCCCTGTATCAATTTCATATCCTATGTCAATTTTGTCCCTATGTCTATTTTAGGCCCCATATCAATTTTGGATACTATATCAATTTTTTGTACTTTGTCAATTTTTAGTACTATGGCAATTTCTTGTTCTACGCGAGTTTCAGGTCCTATGTAAATCTTTTTCCTATGTCTATTTTGGGCCCTACATCAATTTTGGTCCCTATATCAATTTTGGATTGTATATAAATTTTGTCTCCAATGTAAATTTTAGGGCCTATATCAATTTTGGGACCTCTGCTAAATTTGGACCCTATGTCAATTTTGAGCCTTTCGGTAATTTTGGGCCCATATATATATATATATATATATATATAAATTTTAGTATTATATTCACTAATAGAATTAAGGATTACCGTGAAGGCAAAGATAAGAGTATAAATGATTCCCATTTCCTGCAATAAGGGGAAAACACGAAAAATGCGTTGATGATGAATTTAGTGCAAAGTGTACCTGAAGAATACTCTTCTGTTTCGTCATAGTATATTCATGGTAACTTGATAGTTATCTCATTGATTATAAGCATCAAGCTTGTCCTTCTGAGATAATGATATTTACACTTCATAAAACTGTACGAGAACAGAAATTTGGTGGCTTCAATATCTAGAAGTTTATTTTCTTTAGGAAAAATTCACTACAAATTGGTCGCATGCAATTTCTAAAGTGTTTTTTAAAGCACAAAATCATCGACGAATTATTTTAAGAGAAAGAAAAAATTAGTATTCAACTGAAAATTTCACTTACATTTTTGATTAAAAATTCAGCTTTTTGGTTGAGGATTCAAATTTTTTGTTGTAACATTATCTTTTTTGTTGAGTTTGACCTTTTTTAATTCAACATGAAAATCTGTTTCCGTTGAAGTATCACTTATTACATTTGTCATTGAGAATTCACGTTTTGTTTTTAAAAGATGAACTACTTTGCCAAAAATTTATTTTTTGGTAGGAGCTTTTCTTCTTATGTTAAATGCATATTTTTTAGTTTAAAAAAAATATGGAGTTGCAAAATTATCTTATTTAGTAAAAATTTAAGTATTTGGGCGACAACTTAACTACTTTGCTATTTTACTACTACCTTTGCTAATTTTTTTTTTGTTGACGAATATTTAACTATTTTAGGGCTGAAATGAAAGATTGGGCGCTGCTTGAAATAGTGTTAATATAAAGAATTTCTTTTGTTATTATTTGTAATTACAAAGTACTTGAAATATATGTATCTACACTACCTCAATTTAAAGAACTTTCTAATTACCATAATTTTAATAAGAAACAGATAAACAATTTTTAGAAATAGGAGAAACGTTTGTTATTTGGTTTCCTCATGTTCGAAAACCCGTTTGATAGATTCTGAAAAATGCCTTTCTGAAGGGATATATTTGTCTTCGTTCAGCTATTACAGTAGACAAGATGCAATTTCCTGTAGTATAGGAAAAATTAAATAATTAGTTTTATTTCTACTAAATCAAAGCTTTTGAGCACACTTGTCAAAATTTCAATTTTTACATGTATTTTAATAGAAAAATGCTTATTTTAGTGAAATGTTTTTTTTCTCAAAACTTCTTTCAAAGATTTGGCTAAAAGTTTTACATTTTGACAATCAGACTTACCGAAACAAATGGTTCATACCATTGAACTAGAAAGATCAAAGGTTCTTTGGGTATACAGCATGTTATGGGGGTGCTTTCATACCTTAAACATCCAAGTATGGAAATCATCATTTCTTAGTAAATAACATCACTAGAGATTTTTATTCAACTGCTACGGCATGAAATCACTTTCAAATAAATATAGGAAGCGTGCATAGCAAAAATATGTTTTCGAAATAATTCTAAGGGATTTTTGAACATCCCTTGAACATGAAAACCAGGAAAATGGCATTCCTCAATGGACAAAAATACAAGACATGTTCTCATTAACATATCAGGTTAGGAAATTACTTCAAAATAAGTACAAGATACGTTTGTCTAGGATATATCTCTTAATTTTCTTCAAGGGTTGTTTTATTATCCCTTGTACATTGAATCTGGAAGGAATTAGGGATGTTTAAACTACCCTGATAATAAATTCAAACGCCGGTCTTGCAAAGAAACGCTTCCTGTGTATATTTTAAAGTGATTATGTTGATCAATTATAAGCGTGAGAGGCAAGGGGACTCACGGTAATAAAGCACCCCAAGGGAACAGAATTTACTACGTCCACGTCGTTGGTCCTGGGTAACGCTAAAAGTAAATAGAACTTATTTAGAAAAAGTGCTACTAATGCCATGCAAGGGAACTAACGAAAATTAAACACCCCGAGACGTAAGAGGCAAAGGAAATCTACAGTAAACAACAAACATATAGATATGGTGATTTAGTCCACTGGACGTAAATTTTTTTTCATCTGAAAAATAAAAGAAAAATCACCATTTTTGGTATTTTGACGGCTAATTTAGAGTTTTAAAGACAAACTACGATCTAATTGGGTTATTTTTAAAGCGAAATTGGGTTGAGCGGATCAAAAAATTATAAAGGTATGGTAATAAAGTTGACTAGACATAAAAAGTTCCATTTTTACCCAAGAAATACAGCAAAAATCGCCGTTTTGGTCATTTTTACGTCCACTTTTACATTTTTCGGAAAAATATGAGCCAACTAAGTTATTTAGATCCCGGGTTCGGATTCAGCGACCCCAAAAACATATAGATATGCTTGTTAAGTTCACCGGGCATTAAGATATTTTTTTTTGCAAAAATATACAAAAAAAATCGCGGTTTTCGTCGATTTTACGTCTATTTTTGCGTATTTCGGTAAAATTTGAGCCAACAGTGTTATTTGGACCCCAGATTCGAATTCAGCGACCCCAAAAACATGTAGATGTGCTTGTTCAGTTTACCGGGCATGAAGAAATTTTTTTTTTGCAAAAATATACAAGAAAAATCGCTGCTTTCGTCGTTTTTACGTCTATTTTTGCGTTTCTCGAAAAAATATGAGCTAACTGGGTTATTTGGACCGCGTATTCGGATTCAGCGATCCCAAAAACATATAGATATGCTGGTTAAGTCCACCGTGTTAACCTCGTTGTCTAACTAGTAATTTATAACACAGTATTTCAATTTGAACGTCAGAAATAAACTTTATTGATTTTAGCGCTACCACGGCCGAATTTCAAAATTAAAATAACGAACGGTATAAACATAGATTCCAGTAATACAATTAATTATGGACTCTTTATTGATGAAGCTTTGTTTGTTTCATATTGATAAGATCAAGCTGAAAATGTCTACTCCTGTAATTTAAATCATTGAGATTTTTTTTAAATATAATTGATAATTCTATTATTACTACTATATCTATACTAATGATATGTAGTATTTCAAAAAGCTCAACAAAAATAGCAAACGAGTGAAAGATAATCAGCATTGAAGTGAATGATACAACAATATTAAAGGAAGAAATGTACAAATTAGATCAATTACAAAGAAACGATTTATTTTGGATACCACTCATAATCTCATATAAAAGTAAATAAAAATTGCGATTATGCACAAATAAACTTAACACCGAAAAAATCTGTAAATCTTCTTGTTATATTTGTAAATCCTACATAATTCTTTGACATCCCTTGCATCTGTTAAAATCGCTTCAAGTCTTTCAACCTGTTAAAATCTCGTAAATCCTTTGAAATTTCATCAGATACCTAATAACCTTGGAGAATGTTGAAACCTTCAAAAATGCCTTGAAATAATTTGAAATCCTATATTAAGTAAATAAATCAATCATTCATTTGTGGTTTCAAATATTTTTCATCAATTTTTTTCATTTTTTAACAATAATTAAATCTATTTAGAGTTACTTATTAGTAATTTCCTATAATGATTTTTCTAGAATTGCAAACGAGTTTTAATTTACGGCTGCGAAATACTATATGAAATAAATTTGCTTCCTCATAGAGGTAGGTTTTTCCTAAGAAAAGAAAAAATGTATGCATGACGTCATACTAAAATACTCAATTCAAACCAACGAGGGCGCTCTTCGGGCCTCTTTTTAATTGGTCAGCCACTGATGAGGAGGAGAATATAACGGGAGCGTGGTGGGAGTTTCCGGAACTGCGCAAATGGAAATAACCCTATACAGCCGACGGGAAATAGAAGCGACAGGAAATAAGGGAGATGGAAATAGGCGAGACTCCACTGTATTTCAAAAAAGATTTTAATATAAAATAAAAAACAGTTGGATTTACCCAACAATGACAATTTTTCAACAAAATACTTGAATCCTCATCTAAAACAGGTTAATTTTTAACTAAACAATTGCATTTTGAACCAAAAAATTGATTTTCTTCCGAAAAAGACGAATTAACAAAAATATTATATATTTTTTCGACCAAATAGTTCAATTTTCTATCAAATCATTTATTTTTCGGGCCGGAAATACAAATTTTTGTATAAAACAGTTTAGTTTTCAACTCGAAAATGTAAATTTTCAAATAAAAGTTCATTTTCAACCGAAACAGATCAATTTTCAATCAGGCAGTTGCATTTTTAACCAAAAAAAAAAAGATGAATGTTCAAGAAAATAGTTTAATAAAAAAAAATTTAGTCCAGGAAGAAACAAAATTTTAATCAAACTGTTGCATTATTAAGCCAAAAATACGACTTTTCAACTACACAGTTGAATTTTAATCAAGAACCAAATAATAACAGTTTTAAATAAAAAAGATGAATTCGCAACGAAAAATATAATAATAATAATATTTCAACCAAAAATATTTTGATTTTCTTATTAGGTTCTATTACAGTCGAACTCGGATTTAACGTCGGTTTTGGGTCTGTCCTTGGACCTGACCTACCCTAAATGAACCGGATTTAGCTCAACTCCGAACGTAAACAGTTCCTGTTTTGTCACCTGCCGCGTAAGGTCATCTGCGGCTAGAGACCTGACTTCAAGGAACAGTGTTGAACGATCTTTTCTCGCGTAAATTTTCCGTTCTTGCTTACCTTTTAGGACAGAAGTTTGAAGAAAGTCTGCAATACACCTTCTCATGATGAAGGAAACAAAGGAAAAAGCGAGTAGTGAAATAAAACCCTTGTTAAGGATTTTAAAATTATTTATTTAATAATGAAATAATGTATAAGTTATCTATATCTGGAGTTCTTAATTCAGAAAAATAAACTTCAAGAAAACGACATTAAGGTATGAAGCGTATGCAAGAAAGTGAAAGAGAACTATGTGATATAATTGATATACAAGCAATGAATTAAAAGAATTTTTTTAATCCTAAAAAATCATTTGTAACATTTGCATGATTTCAAAAGTCTCTACGATTGAAAAACTGAGAAACAGTTATAAGTCTCAGGGAATTCCTCGGAAAATGAATTGAATCATATAAAAATTTGACAATCATCTTGAAAAATACCAGCAGATCCTTAAGAGGTCATATAACGTCCAGCCGGTCACAGTGAGAGATTTAGAATTTCATATCGATATAACTAGGATGTCAAATAAACCATTAGCAATTAATACCTAGCAGACCCATGATAATTTTTAATAATATGGAGTCAAATGTTTGAGATGAAGAACATATAATTCGAAACCTCTTGGTAGAATTGATAAAATAAATCAGCTATGTAAATATGATAATTGACTGTAAGAAATGGTGAAACATTGAAATAATGTATAATGAATGATAAAATTAATTCATCAATATTAAAATGTAATGCGCCTCTCCTAGGAGCTGTAAGCTTGAGCCTTAGCGTGTGGGACAAGGGCGTCAAACAGACCGCGGCCTGCATGTATATATATATATATATATATATATATATATCACCGTAATCTACTTGCAATCCAGCGTAATCCATTTGAAATCCAGCGTAACCCACTGGTAATGTAAATAATCCACTTCTTATCCCAGTAATCCACTTGTAATCCGATATCATATGAAGTAATCCAATTTTTATATAGAGTAATCCAGTTATATCCTGGATTAATCCATTTATAATCCACCCTAATCCATCTATAGTCTAGCGTGATCATCTTGTAATTCGAAGTAATCCACTTGTAATCCATTCTAATACAGAGTTTTCCAGTTCCAATCTGACGTAATCCGCTTGTAGTGCGAGGTAATTAAAGAAATTCGGAGTAATACACTTGTAATTTACGTCCAACATTAATTAATCTAGTTTTATTCCAAATAAATCCACTTGTAATGCAGTCTAATCCACTTATAATCTAGAGTAATCCACTTTTTGTCTCCACATAATCCAGTGTAACCAGCTTCTAATTCGTAATATTATTATTATTATATTACACAATAATTTTTGTTTTATTCATGTTAATTTTGAGACCCATGTTCTTCATGCTGGTATTCAGTTTGCCCAACATTCTTTGCTAATCTTCTATTGCCTCTGCCATCACAACCTTATCATCGGCTAACGCTAACCCACGTACCCTCACTGTCTCGAGATCCACACGTTCTTCGTCGAAGGGCCATTCTTAGACAATTGTCCATGAATATAATGAATAGCCATAGCCATTCGTATAATGAATAATCCGTTGTAATCCATTTATAATCTTGGGTAATCGTAAGTAACTCTGTATAGAGATAATCCCGCAATTGACATAAAAAAATCAAAATTCTACTGTATTACAAAAAATAAGGTCTGATCAAGACAAGGGCGGAAAAGTTTCACCCTTCCTATAAATCTAGCTTCTTTCCGTATAGTTCACACGAGGTTAAAAAGAAAAAAAAATACTGAAAGAAATTAATAAAGTTGATTTTATTGGTAACAATAATACAATATTTTGGCCTCTTTGACCTTTGACCTTTTTACATTCAAGTAAAGAGGATTTTGTCCTGTTATAGATGTCCTTTGTACAATATATATTTTTATCATATCTCTTTATTAGGGTGGTCCAAAAATGCTCTGCACAATTTTTTTCACTCTGGAGAGCTAGACACCCCCCCCCCCCAAAGCTTCCATTTCTGGCGAAAGTAAATATGTAATTTTTTTTGCGAAATTCAAATATTAACACGTGCCAGCGGGCACTTCAAAATCCCATTTAATTAACATGGGGAAATTTTTGATTTCCGACAAATTAAACTCATACTTCAGGGTTTCATCGAAACGTGCCAAGTTTTTTAGGTATTGAAGAGGAGTGTCTACGAAATAAAACCATACAATCAACTTTTATTTGGGACCCCCCCCCCCTCCCCGCCAAATATGACCCAAAAATACATTTTTACGTATTATTGATAATTTTCAGCCATTTCTGTCATCTATTTTCATATAAATAATTACTAATGGACAATTCAAATATCTCCGATGAATTTTTAAACGATCTTTCATTGTTTAAATAAATGTAAATTATTTAATCAATTATTTGTTCCCAAAAAATGTAAAAAATAATCGTATTTTCTTAATAAAATGTGATAGTGGATCATTGTTTGGAGTAGTAAATTTTTTAAGAAACATTATGTGAATATTTAAACAATTGATTATTACTTATTTTTGAAATCACTAAAAATTGAGCCAGAGATGTCCAGTTTTTTCTCAAATTTGAATCCTATGCGACTTTTTGTTAAATAATTACACAATTTTGATACATTTCTTCTGATGTTCAACAAATTTCTATTTGTTTAAACCATTTTTATTTGCTCAAGCAAAGGACCAGCTTGATGCCGACACAATTCAGAAAGTTTGTCTATTGATAAAAAATATGTCAAAATTATAACAAGTTATTATAATTATGACAAATTATAATGAATTATAGAATTAATACTTAGTGAGCGTGCGAACACAAGCAAGAACGCGAGCGAGAGTGGACACGCACATAAGTCTACTTATGCCATTACATAATAACCATTTCTCACAAATATTTACGCTTCAAAGCGACTTCCGTTTTCTTTTTCTTGTACTTTCCTTTTACCTCAAACTTGCCCATTTCCAAATTCACCCTTTCGTTCTTCCTCATTCGTTCATCTAGTCCCGACCAATTCTTTCATCCACTGCTAACCGAATCTATCGTTTGCTAAAATTCTTTCGAAATTCTTTTGCATATTCCCTGATATCCTATTGCTCTCCTACATCCTTTCCATACATGCTCTCACGTTTTCTTTCCACAATTCAATATTTTGCAATTTCTGTTCTCTTTCTTTTCATAACATATCCCCTTCCCTTAACCCATTTCACAATCTTAATATTGTCATTCTTGCTTACCTTTCTTCTTCTCATCTTTAATATTCAGATCATTCTTGCGCGTTTTTCCTCTTGTCAGATATTGAGGCGTCCTACAGTCCACCCCCAGCGTCCACCTTGTATGATACCTCTCTTGTTATCTTCAAATCTCTTTCCTTTTCTTCCATTCTCATATCGTTGCTTCATAGTCTAATACCGGCTCTATTATGAAAAAAGTGAAAATAGTAATCTGACTGTGACGATATGCAAGTCTATAGGGTTTATTTGTTAAAAATACTAAAGAATCTGATCTATTTCATCTTGCCTTCTGGACTTTAAGGAATTCTAATCCTGCGTTTTTTTGTTGCAGAGTTAGGTTCACAGTTTGAGTGTTTACCTAATGGAGCGGAAAATTCTTCCCAAGTCAGTGGGTTATCTTTACCAGAGACGTAATTATACACTGGTAAATCTTCGCTTTTTCTACAAAAAATACAAGTTTATTGTAAAATCGATTACTTTCCATCCTCACTAAGATAGTCAAAAAAAAATTCAATTTTTTCAAGTCCTATCCTATTATTTTGTGTTTTTGTTTATGAAAAAATATTTTCTTATTTTTTTCGAGTTTAGAAATAAAACTTTGACGCCTAGCCTGAATCAATTTCACTAAATATAGTTTGCACACTTATTTTTTAGAAAATAAAAAATATTCTGTGCCCTTTTTAAGAAAACTCAATTTTCAATACATTTCTGTCTACTTCTTAATACTTTGATGTTATTTAAAAATCAAAAAGTGAAGAAATTACGTGAATAAAAATACACTTTTAATTGGATGTTAGGAAAATATATTACACAGTTAGCAAAGGAATTAAAAACGCGTTTTTTCAAAACGGTCCAAGAAATAATTTATCATTTTAGGCTTCGAATACTGGAAACTATTCCGCTCCGGGGCCAGATGGTATCAAGAGCTTCTGGTGGAAGAAGTGTCCTTCAACCCATCAACAAGTGACCCTCATGTTCACCTCATATATAAAGTCGGAAGAGCCTATTTTGGAGTGATTGGTGAAAGGACGCACAGTGCTCCTCCCGAAGATGGGCAATTTGTCTGACCCTAAGAATAACAGGCCAATTACTTGTCTGAAAATGATGTATAAGCTCTTCACAGCTATTCTAACTGATAGGATTGTTTGGATATTCGAACTTATGTGGCGAGAGATGTAGAAATAACTCTGCTCAAAGAAAGGCATAGCAGGATCTCGGGAGAACCTGCTCAATGTATCTGCAAAAACGCAGAATCCTACCAGCGCTGCCTATCGATGGCCTAGATTGTTTAAAACTCATGAAAATTACTTGATGTTAAAACAAAAATCTTTGTAATCCTTTGAAATCCCTTAAAATTATTGAAACCTATTAAAATTTCCTTGAAATCTTCCAACATACCCACAAATATTTGACATCCTTTAAAATCTCTTGAAACTTAATAAAGCCCTTGAAAATACCTTGGAATTTTCAAATAATCCCTAAAATATTTTAAGTCTTTTAAAATCTCTTCAAATGATTGAAATCTATATTAAAACTTCCATGGAATCTTTTCAAAATATCCTAAAATATTTTAAATCCTTTGAAATCTCCTGAAACTTTGTAAGGCTCTTGAAAAATCCTTGTTATTATTCAAAATACCCTAAAACTCTTTGGGATCCATTAAAATTGTTGAAATCTATTAACAATCCTTTGGAATCTTTTAAAATACCCAAAAATATTTCAAATCCTTTGAAATCCTTTGAAATCTCTTGAAACTTAATAAATCCAATGAAAATTCCTTGAAATTTTTTAATATTCCCTAAAATCATTAGAGTCCTTCGGAATCTCGTCAGATTATTGAAATCTATATTAGAACTTCCTTGGAATCTTTTTAAAATACCCTAAAATATTCTAAATCCCTTGAAATCTCCTGAAACTTTGTAAAAGGCTCTTGAAAAATCTTTGTGATTTTTCAGAATATCCTAGAACTCTTTGGAATCGGTTAAAATTATTGAAATCTATTAACAACTCCTTAGAATCTTTTAAAATATCCAAAAATATTTCAAATCCTTGAAATCTTTTGAAAACTCTTGAAAATTACCTGGAATTACAAAAAATCTTTCGAATCCTTTGGAATCCCTTAATATTACTGAAATCTATTAAAATTTCCTTGGAATCTTTCAACATACCCAAAAATATTTGACATCCTTTAAAATCCCTTGAAACTAAAATAACTTTTTTGTTGAAAATTCATATTTTCGGGTTAAAAGTTCAACTGTTTTTATAGAAAAATCGTCTTTTTGACTTGAAAATGTCACAATTTGGTATAAAATTCAACTGTTTGGTATAAAATTAAACAATTTTGTAGAAAAATCGTTTTTTTCATTAAAAATTAATTCTTCTTAATAAAAAAATTACACTACATCATTTTTAGTTAAAAAATTTGCCTTTTTTAGCTCAAAAATTCAACTATTTAGTTCACAATTGTTAGAAACGAAAAAAATACAGACTAGAAATTAACCAAATAAAATTTGGACTAACATGACATCCATTGTTCAAAATATTTAGATGAAGATTTATGTACTTTGTTGAAAATTTGTATTTTTTGGTTGCAAATTGAACTATCTGATTAAAAATGTATGTATTTTGTTGAAAATTCGTATTTTTAGGTGGAAAATCAATTTTGTTAGTTAAAAATGCAACGTATGGTTAAAAATTAATGTATTTTAGTTCAGGCTTGAAGAATTTTGTTGCTAATTCATCTTTTTTATTATATTTAACTTGTTTTATTTAACATTAAAATCTGTTTTGGTTTAAATATCAACTATTACATTTTTTGGTGAAAATTCAACTATTTTGTAAAGAATTTAACTCTATTGTAGAGAATTCTTCCGTTTGGCTTGAAAATTCAACAATCTGGTAGAAAATTCAACTGTTTTGTGGAAAATTTATGTAATTTGTTAAGAACTCATATTGTTGGTTGAAAATTTAACTATCTGGTTGCAAATTCAGCCAATTTATAGCCAATTTGCAAATAAGTTGAAAAATATTTTTTTAGAAAAAATAAATAAATAGTGAAATTAGCAGACAATTGTGAGAAAATAGTGTCTTTAGTGTAATTTTGTTCGAAATAGTAGTAAAATAGTTTTTCAATATTAAACAATTCAAAACTGAATTGTGACAATTTCAGAGTGCTAAATTTAAACTTTGAATGTTACAATTAGAATTTTTCTATTTTTTAATTTGTAATTTGAAAGTAAATGTGTTGAATTTTGATTTGTAAATAACAAAGATTTTAAGAAAAATGGGAATCATTCTAAAAGATATTTAAGAGTACCAAAAATTTTTTTAAAATAATTTGCAAAGATTTCAAATAATTTAAAAGAAAATTGATAATTTTGATGATATGGACAATAAATTTTGACTTTTTTTGTTGAAAATTTACCTAATTTTAATAGATGCACGACGTGCCTGAACGGGAGCTAAATAAAATTTTCATGAACGTCTCAAATCTTTGCGGGATCTTTGAGTAGAACATAAATAGGTATGTTTTGAACAAAAATGGAAATATTTCGTCGAGGTCTGTCAAAATAAAACTGTTTTAAACGTTATTCATACCTTTTTTTACTAATTACGTAGCTAAAGCGGCTTTCAAATACTTTTATCAAAGTTACGTATCATTCTTACAATTTTTTGAAACGAGCTAACTAAACCAGATAAGCGGATAATTTTGTTTAAATCAAGTACTTTTAGCGAAAAAAACACGACCATTGACTGCACATTTTTTTAAATTCAAATTTAATTGATACAGTCGCTATACGAAAATATGTCGTTTTTTCCTGCCTTCTGTTCGGACTCTTTTTGAACGACTGCAGCTTAATTTTCGTAAACTTTTGTTTGTTTGTACTCTTTCTCGTAGGAATTGTTCGAGTTGAAAATACTGAAAATTCTCGCATTTAGTTGTAATGAAAATCATATCTCCTGATCCAAAAAAAATACATAAAAAAAAGGATAAACATAAATGATCAAAAACCAATGATGTGCTTGTCTGTTTACGTTCGTAAATAAACGAATCGGCACTATTTGAATTAGTAGAAAACTACTACCAATTAGTAGTTTTCTACTAATTCAGATTTAGAGAGAACCAAACCAAACTGTTCGGAATCAATCCGAGGCAAGTTTTCAATTCAATCGGAACCCGACCATAAATGAATAAACTGGATCTGTAACATCCCAAGCAATCTCAGTTAACCAGTAGGTACTCAGCTCGGCTTATGTACTCAATAATCGAGATTGAAAAAAAAAAAATCAGCAACGACCGCGTGTCGCTGTCGCAGAAGCAAACAGCAGCAACCGCGGTTGAAACTGAGAGCATGAAGTGAAGTGAAGTAAAAAGGCGTACGTAAATTTACGCATACTCGTAATTAGTGGCACTCGATAATCGCGGTAATTTATGCTCACATTGAGATAGGCCACGTGCGGCAAAATCTAAAGAGCGCCGGGAAATGTCGTCCAATTAACGGCGAATTGGAGCGTCGAGAGGGACGCGGTTACGACGTCTTCGGGGACATTAACGACCCGCTTATACATCCGCGATCCGCCAAACAGACGCCATTAAATTCAACCGGGTAAAGAACCTACTCGAAAACTTCATTTCATTCATACCGTTTCTCTGCAGCAAAAATTCAAGGCGCATGAATATACCCCAAATTCCATATTACTTAAGTTTCATTTGACGGAAAATCAAGTTGCCGAACAATCATTTATTATAATTTTTATTTTGTCAAATTGTCAACCCACATAATCTCTACCCAGTAGAGAAAGTTGAATAGATACAACGTGAAAACGAATTCAGGTTAGGTTCGGTGTATTTGATTTACTGCCATTATCGAATGGACCTTTAAATGCAATTCTGCAATGCATTAGGCTCTATTCGGCCGAGTTTATTTTATGAAATGAAGGGAAATTATAAGTTTTTCAGGGTCTGCCCCACTTGTGATTATCTAGTGGGTGGGTTGGGGGGGGGGGGAATATATATGTTTCTTCTTGTTCACTAAAACAATTTTCAAATATTTTAAGGGTTTTTGCCTCACTCAATTCTTATGATTCTGAATTATTTATGAGGCATCCAGCGGAATTTTCAATTAATTTTCATGGTTTCGAAGGGAAGTTCAAAGAACAAACAATCCAAAATTTTATTTTTACTAAAAATTCCCGACACTTTAAGGGTCCTCTCTGTGCTTAAGCGATTACAGGGATTAATTATAATGATCTTTCACTGAATTTTATAATAATATTTTAACACTTTTTCAAAAAATTTGATTACAATAATTCAAGAATTACACAGTATTCCACAGATTTTTACATTATTGAGAAAAAAAAGGAGTTTTTGGTTCCCTGCCTAGAGGTAGGCCAGGAATTGACAGATAGGGACATATGATCTCCTATCTAATGCAACGCGGCTGAAGACTGGTGACCTTGTCAGCATAAAACATCAACTAATTGCGACACTCGGTTTCCTATCCTTACCCCCCCCCTCCCCCTAGTAACAGAAGTTCGGTGGGACTGACGTTACAGTAAGACTCTCCACCATACGACAAATGACTTCGTAACTTGGACGTGATTTTCGACTCGCAAAACAAAATTCACGCATTAATGTGGTAGTTGGGTGTACAATTTAAACAATAAATAATACAAACAATAAGATAGCCTCGGAATGGACTACTACTACGAGAAACTGTGCACGTAAGGAAACTAGATATTTTATGTGTACCTGAGGCAAAGAAGAAGGTTCGCGAATGTAGAAACATAGAAAATGGGGCGTTGAAAGGCGGTTTTGAAATCTGGTCATGAGTAGGTAGTGAATCACATGGTAGTCAAGGGGTCGGTTTAATTATGAATGAAGGCCACATTGAGTAATTGCTAACGTGACCTAGTCTGTTTCCGTTTTCAAAATATTGCCTTGAGATTCTTTAAACAAAGACAAGAAAAATAAGAATTTTTGACAATCTCAAAATTATAATGAATCAACGGGCTATAATTTAATTATGCATTCCGGCCGCTTATGGGCGACTTTTCAGAAGAATTCTTTTTTTGATTTTCGAAATTTTTTACGATTCTATATTTTTCTATTTTGGCACAGAAACTTGCAATTATTTAAGGGTGCCTGCAATTGGAGAAATAAATAATTTAGAAGTTTTTAAAGGCTATTTTATGTCAAAGATTTAAAAAATAAGTTTCAAAAATCAGTTCCGGTCAACGAGGGTTTTTATTTATAACAAAAATAACTTTACTTAAGACTTTTTTTATAGTATAAATAGAGCTGTCTGCCCAAAAGATTTTCTATTCTATGTCGTAGTAGGTATATAAAGCTGGAAGCATACACTTTTGCATACCGAATGAGCATAAAGCATAACGCATAATAGAACGCACTTCGACGCAGATGGCTGCGCATAGTCGCCTTCTATGTACCGGACTTTATGCGCGACATTGGGCTAGCGTCGACCAGCGTTTTGTCACCTTCTTCTGTCAAGTTTTGACGTGAAAATGGTGAAAACTGTCTTTTTCATAGACAATTAATCTAATATTTATTTTCGTATGTTTTTTGTCGGTATATCTTCGTAGGAGTCCAGCATACCATCTCGAGAACCTTTTACGTCACGCATTATGCGCTGTGCAAAAGTGTGTAACGTAATTGTAACGTATAGGCTTGATCTACTGCATGTACATGTTGAATATGCTACCCTTTTTAAATATACTTAACTTCTAGTAATGTACGGGTAATACCACCCGTTAGAAAGTCATTTTCCTCGCTGCGAACACAACATATTGTTTTATCAGTATCCAATGGTGACATTTTTGCAATATTAGAGTATAGCGGGGTTCTTCGGGGAATATATAGATCGAATAATCTTCATGCAAGAGTTAAAATAAATATGATAAGCGGCGCAATTTATAAGTTGAACCAAGATGAAATGCGAGATTGTCCAGTGGGCGAATTTCACCCAATATTCCCTGAAAATTTCATTAAAGCTTCAGCAAATAACGATTCACTAGAGTCCGACTGGATTCCTAATAGCGAACGTATACTTGGTTCTTCTTCTTCTGACAGACAAGATTTACATGACCGAAATTCACTTCAGGAGCCTCCTCTTCATGCCGAAGCCAGGTCGCCTCCTGGGTGGCCGCCTTCACCTATAGTACTTGGATATGCATTTGGACAACTTGGATACCTTCGGCTTATTCCCCGCACAAATGAGAACGTACGATACGAATTTCGAAGATACGTTTTTCCTGCTGGTAAACCAATCAGAATGCTAACAGAAAAAAGAAAATACATTCCCGTTCCAGCCCAAGAACAGATTGTAGTATCAGCATCCAATGGTGACATTTTGGCAATCTTAGAATATAGTGGGATTCTCCGTGCAATGTATACGACACGTAGTGCTAAATGGCGAATTAAAGTAAATATGGTGAGCGGCGCAATTCATACTTTGACCCCAGATGAATTTCGAGATTGTCCAGTAGGCAAATATTATCCAATCTTCCCCCAGAGTTTTATTAAAGCTTTCGAAAATCACGATTCACTACAGACCAAATGGAATCCTCATAGTGAACGTAACCCTGGCTCTTCTTCTTCGGACAGACAACATTCACCTGAAAGGACTTCACCTCAGGAGCCTCCTCTTCGTGCCAGGTCCAGGTCCTCTCCGGGAAGGCCTCTTTCTGTTCAAGTACTTGGCTTATTTAACGGTGTGTATAATGTGTATTAAAATTAAAGCTAAAAAGTTCTTCTTGGAATTTTTATTATAATTTTTTTTCGAGGTTTTCTCCTCTAGATCCAGGATTTTCTGCGATAGCAGGGGCACCTCTCGTAGGATATATCGCGGTCTTAGTTGATTATAAGCTATCAGTTCCGCTATAATCAACTTTGGGTCAAATAGTGTCAAAAGTATTTTTTTCAATCAGACCCCCGCCCCCCGCTCCCCTAATTTAAAACAAATCTAGAAGTCAAATAGTATAAAAGATAAATAATAAAATCTTATATTCTTCCCTAATGTGAAAAATAAAAAATAGATCAACGGGATATATATTTTTGGACCTAAAAACTGCATAGAATATATGTATATAGGTACGCTATTCATATGGACGGAAAAATTTGTACTTTTGTTCTTGAATTAAATTTTAGAATCAATTAATACTGCATTTATAACATAAACAATTAGGTATTTAGGATTTCCCTTTGGCTGCAGTTCTGGAAATTTTGTTCTTAAAACTATTGACCTGAAAATTAGTGCGGTCAGTCGTAAAATAAAATAACAAGATTAACAAAATTATTGAAAATCGCAGGCAGATGAAAACTCGTTGGCTTTCTCTTTAGTTGCAGTTTTAGAAATACTGCTCTTAAAACTATCGACTCATAGCTTCTAATCAACTAAGACCGTTTTTTCCAATTTAAAAATTTGATTTACTATGTTTAAACAAACATTGATATTTTAATCGGATAATAAGTGCATTACATTTTCCACAGTAATAATAAAATTCTGTATTATCATGGATCTTAGAATTATTGCAGTACCATATATGAACCATATTAACATAACTTATTATAATTTCTCGACTTGAAAATAAAAATGAATTTGAAGCATTTAAAATAAGCGAAGCTTTAAAACGTTCTAAGTGATTTTTAGAGTTTTAAAAGGCCTTGAAATATTTAGTGACTCCAATTAATTTTTTTTTTAATTGAATAATTTGAAAGAATTTCAAAGGATTTGGAATATTTGAGGCTGTTTTAAACATTTTTATTTGATTTTAAAGAGATTAAAAATATTTCAAGAACCCAAGGAATTTTCAATTGATTTCATTAATTTATTTCAGAAGATTTTAACTATTTTGGAGTATTTAAAAAAATATCGAGGCATTTTAAAAAAAAGATTTCAAGTTTCAAGGAATTTAAAAAAAGTTTTAAGGATTTGAAAACTTTTCAAGTATGCTAAAAGATTCTAAGGAGTTTTCAATTGATTTCAGTAATTTAATTAATTTCAGAGGATTTGAAATATTTGTGGGTATTTTATAAGATTCCAAGCCATTTTCGAAAGCTTTAAAAAATTGTAACTGTCAAGTAATTTTGAAATATTTCAAATAAATATCTAAGGAATTTGAAAAGACTTCAAGGCATTTCCAAGAGATTTCAATAATTTGAAAGAATTTTCGAAAATTGTAAAAGATTTGCGAACTTTTAGGGTATTTTAAAAGATGTCAGGACAATTTCGGGAGCTTCAAAAAGTTTCAAGTGATTTTTAAAGAATAGAAGAATTTTTTTATTTCAATAATTTGAAAGAATTTCAAAGGATTGGAAATATTTTAGGGTGTTACTAAAAATTACAAGGGGTTTTGAAGAGCCTAAATAAATTCAAGGAATTCCAAAATATATTGAAGGATTTCAAATACCTTAGGGTATTTTGAAAGATCCTAAGAATGTTTTAATTGATATAAGTAATTCAATGTCACTTATAGGATTTGAATTATTCTATGGTTTTAAAAGATTCTCAGGCATTTTTAAGAGCTTTAAAATGTTTCACAATTTTAAAGGTAATTCTTTGTAGTATTTTAATAACTAATGAACATATTTTTAGAATATTTTTCCTCGATTCTGCAATACGGTCAAACATGGTACAAAAAAATGTCGTGAAATATCAAATGAGAACTGCACTCTGTATACATTCATTTTAAAAATGAAAAATATTAATACTTTTTACAAATATTCCTAAATGTTATTTGAATATGACACACATTGATTTTTATTTCTAAAATTCATGTAAATAGTTGGTCATTTTATAAATTGTACGACATTTTTGTACCATGTTCGACCTTATGGAATAGATTTGAAGAAATAAATTATAAAAATATATGCATTAATTAGTGTTTAATTGAAAATTATATTTTTTGTTGAAATTTTTATTTGACATATCTCAAATATTGAAAAATTTGGTGAAATTTTGTCAAGAATCATGTGAAAATTATAATTATATAACCTTAAAATAAGCAAACAAAATACACGAAAAATGAAAAGTTATTCCAAATTTTTATTTTGTATACAAAAATATTTTTCGCCTTAAATTATAATTTTGTTGAAATTTTCATTTTTTCTTCACTGAACAATTTTTTGATTTGATATTTTTTTAATTTTTCAATTGTAAATCAATTTCTTTTATTGAAATAGCAATTATCACATTTTTTGTTGATAATTAAACTTTTTGTTGAAAAGTAACCTTTTTTTCCTGAAAATTAAACTATTAGGTTGAAAATGTTCTTTTTGTTGTTCAAATTTCGATTTAAAATATCTGATATCTTAGAAAATATTTCCAAATTTTCTCAAGAATCTCAGAAAACTTATATTTATGTTTATTTTGACAATTTTACCGTTAAGTCCGTTGTTGTTTAGCATATTGTTAGCAGACCTAGAAGAGAAAATGGAAAAGAAAGGGAAAGGGGGTACATAGCCTACTAGTGTACCATTTTTTACGGTATAGTCTTAACCTTCCCTCTCCCCCTCTCTACCAGCTAGCAAAGGAAATATTTTTTGTCGAGGCACGAGTGACCCACCTTTACCATTTAATGGTTAATGGTAAAAATAACATTACAAATAAAAAAATGAATTTGTTTTTTAAACGGCACAAGGTACGAAAAAAAAAAATAAACAAAAGTTATTCACCCAAAAAGGATCTAGAAATTTCGTATTGCTAATTTTAAGATAGAAGAAGTGGATATTCTTTTAATCGTAAAAAACAAGATTAAAATTTAAAAAATTGAACTTTTGGAAAAATGACATAAGGGACGAAAAAAAATGACAAGACAAAAATTGTTGAACCCAAAAAGGATCTACAGATTTATTATAAACTTTTGTTATGAAAATATATTGAAAACAAAAAAATTACCTTTTTGAAAAACGGACACAACCTATAATATCATTTTATTTGCCAAATTTTTCGCCTAAATTATGTCTACAAATTTTCTCACAACCACTTTACACTAGAATGCGTATTTTTAGTTTAAATTGTGAAAAATAACATACAAAATAAAAAAATTAAATTTATGGAAAAACGACGCAAGTTTTCTCTTCTCGTTTCTTGCTACTCTGAAAATGGTCAGAATAGCGCACGGGACACAGAATAGTCCAGTCATCTGGTACTTATATCCAGTAATTTTTAAAGGAGTAATTTCTTTTCTCTCAAATACTTCATTTGGGGGTGCATAATAAGGTGTTAGGTTTTGTAAACAGAATTTTGTCCCGGAACACGGAAATTTTTTTCGTAAAAGGTGCAAAATATCACATAGCAATGGATTGGTGCTTTACTGTGCATTTTAGGGATAAAAGTGTTCTTACTAAAATTAAAGTAGGTAAAATTCTACGTAAAAGCGTTGAAGTTAAAGTGGGACCGTTAGAACGAGATAAGCATTTCTTATAAGGTGTTTTAGACTGCTTGATTAAAACTTACGAATCAAAGCTTAAACGCAACGGTGGGAGTTTATTTTGTCGTCTGAGTGATTTTATTAAACGTTTAGCGTTGAAGGTAGGATGGAAGCGTTGGCAAAAAATTAGAATTCTGTAACAGGTGCTTTAAAGTGCTTGACATAAACTAGTTGATCAGTGCCAAATTGCAACGCTGGGTATCGATTATTTTGTCCTGCCATTCAACTTAAGCGCTTTGCGACGAACTCAGGCTGCAATCTTTCAAACGAATGTAGCGTTTGTCATCCGTTTGTGAATTAGCTATTTTTATCACCGATTCAGACAACCAAACGCCTCTTGATAATAGAAATCGATTTTCGTGTTTGAAGCTCGATAACATGCAGTTATATGAACGCACTGCGCGTTACCTAAACGCTTAGCGCATGGCCCGAACGCTTAGCGCTTATCACTTCCAACGTGATTACACCGCATTGTTCATCCGTGCAATTCTTTTTCTGCATAAACTTGCAAGATAGGGTGGAAAAAAGTCTGTGATAAATTCCGCTCCACAGTAAAGATATGTACCAAAATCTGACTTTCAAATCGTTGTAGCGCAAAAACTGTTCATAATTTGAGTTTTTGTCATAAGGATTTTTTGATCAGGAGAGCATAAAATGAAAAATATCAAAAACTTTGAAAATTCCACCGGGACCTTTTTTGCCAAGTATTTGGTGCAGGGTCCTTTTTATTTTATTTTTCAAAAAACACAACATAAGTATTTTAAACTGAGATTCGGACCACGGATAGGGGCCAGAACTTAAATTAAAAGATCATCAATTACCAAGTTGAAGAGAAATTATTACTATTTTAGTGAGTTGATTAGTAATAAATTTATTCAGCTGAGAATTTAACTATTTGATTTTTATTTGGAAAATTATATTTTTCAGTGGAAAATTCAACTGTTTCGTTCAAAATTAATCTATTTTGTTTAAAGTTTGTCTTTTTGGGTGAATTCAACTATTTTTTTATTCAAAAATATGTTATTTGTAGGTCGAAGTATTGACTCTTACATTTTTCGTTGAGAATTTCCCTTTCTTGGTTGAAAGTTGAACTAATATATGTGTGTATACATGGATGTTGGTTTTTTTATGAACTAGTTGAGCTAGTTTCTTGAAAATTTTTTTTTTTTTTAGTTGAATACTCGTCAATTTAGTTGAAAATTCACCTTTTTTTAAAAATTAAACTATTTTGTTAAATATGCTTTTTTGTTTGAAAATAAATTTATTTAGCTGAGAATATAAGTATTTGATTTTTATTTGGAAAATTATATTTTTCAGTTGAAAATTCAACTATTTCGTTCGAAATTAATCTATTTTGTTTAAAGTTAGTCTTTTTGGGTGAATTCAACTATTTTTTTATTCAAAATTAAGTTATTTGTAGGTGGGAGTCTTACCTCTTATATTTTTCGTTGCGAATTTCCCTTTCTTGGTTGAAAGTTGAACTGATATATGTGTATATACATGGATGTTGGATTTTTTATGAACTAGTTGAACTAGTTTCTTGAAAATTCTTTTTTTTTGAGTTGAATACTCTTCAATTTAGTTGAAAATTCACCTTTTCCATTAAAAATTAAACTATTTTGTTATATATGTTTTTTGGTTGAAAATCAATTTATTCAGCTGAGAATTGAACTATTTGATTTTTATTTGGAAAATTATATTTTTCAGTGGAAAATTCAACTATTTCGTTCAAAATTAATCTATTTTGTTTAAAGTTTGTCTTTTTGGGTGAATTCAACAATTTTTACCTTATACGGTCCATTTTCATATAAAATTAATGAAATGTGACAGTTTAAAAGTTGATATTATGAAATATATTAAACAAATTAAATAAAATAAAGAATAAAATCTGAAATTATCCGTGCGGATGTGGGTCTAATTGGACCAAATGTGCCCGGAAATCGTGTCCATTACGTTATACTGTCCATTTTCATATAAAATTAATGAAATTTGAATGTTTAAAAGTTGATATTATGAAATATATTAAACAAACGAAATTAAATGAAGAATAAAATTCAAATTATCCGTGCGGACGATGGTCAAATCGGACCAAATGTGCCCGGGAAACGTGTCTATTACCTTATACGGTACTTTTCATATAAAATTAATCAAATGTGACAGTTTAAATGTTGAATTTATGAAATATATTAAACAACCGAAATAAAATGAAGAATAAAATCTAGAATTATCCGTGCGGACGAGGGTCAAATCCGACAAAATGTGCCCGGAAATCGTGTCTATTACCTTATACGATGCATTTTCATGTAAAATTAATGAAATGAGACAGTTTAAAATTTGATATTATGAAATATATTAAACAAACGAAATAAAATGAGAAATAAAATCTGAAATTATCCGTGCAGACAAGGGTCAAATCGGAACAAAGGCACCCGGAAATCGTGTCTATTACCTTATACGGTCGATTTTCATATAAAATTAATGAAAGTAACAGTTTAAAAGTTGACACTGTGAAATATATAAAACAAACGAAATAAAATCATAAATGAAACCCAAAATTATCCGTGCGGACGAGGGTCAAATCCGACAAAATGTGCCCGGAAATCGTGTCTATTATCTTATATGGTCCATTTTCCTATAAAATTAATGAAATGTGACAGTTTGAAAGTTGATATTATGAAACATATTAACCAAACGAAATAAAACGACTTTTTAAATATATTCCAAGAGAAAATTGCTAAAAACAATAATAAATTGTTTGAACAATTCATGTAAACTTCTATTTATCATTATAAAATAGTATTTTATGTATTGGAGAAAAAATTTATTTTTAAAAATCGCAAAAAAAATTATAATTAGCCCCAGAAACTCGCGAAACCCAATTTTTCACTTATGAGGGTTTTTTTGGACCCTATAAAATAGACTTATGAGGGTGATATTTAAAAAATAAGTTTTTATTCGTATTCTATTTCTAATTGTGGAAGGAAGTATTGAGTTTCAACTCGATACACCTAATATTGACGATTATGAATGAAATTTACTAAAATGTCTTCTTTTCTTATGGGAAATACGTGTTAAACTTTATGGGGCTTGTGGAACCTTTAGATATAATTAGAAAAAAAAACGATTTTTGGGGGGTGGATCCGAAAAAATTTGGGGCCGATATGCATGAAAATTCGAAAAAAAATTCCGAGGCATTCTGAGACCACTTTAGTCCACAATGAGAGTCTTCCTAATTTATGAACCACTTACGAATGTCTGCCATTCAGGTAGTCGTTCTGGATTAGGACAAAGCTATAGTTATAATTGAATCTTTGGTGTGCTAAAATCTTGTTTTATGGTGTTGGTCTTTGAGTTTATTGAATTTTAAATGTGGAAATCTAAAACTGCCTTCATTTTCGCAGGTAACATGAAGAATAGACACCAGTTTATTTTGGTGTCTATACTCTATAAATTCTCTCTTTCCCATTAGTATTTATGGCAAATAACAGAGTTGTCAGAACAAAGACACAAGCTGTTGTGAGTAGAATAAAGTTTTCCAGTGTATAACAGATGTGATTTAGAATTTTCGGGGGGGGGGGGCTTCAGCCCCCTCAGCCCCCCCTGGCTACGTCACTGATAATCTTATCCCTTTTCCTTCATTCTATTGGTAAATATATAATAATTGATGATAATATAATATCGTATCTATAATTTTAAGTCCGTTTTCAATAGGAGCTCGATTACAAGATAAGAAGTTAATATAGATAAGTGATTGCTAACATTTCCATCTTCATTTAAACAATAGTAGCATATGGAAATAACGCGTTTTTTTATGCGTGTTCAAGAACACCATTTTTTATCGTACGTGTATATCCTTAACTGTGAATGCTTAATTAACTTACTTAACTAACTGCATTAAAAAAATGCCTCTCTTAAGAGCTTACTTCGAAAAGTACAAGAGGATATTGATTTAGTGGTGCAGTGGGCCTTGACAAACGGTCTCACTCTTAAATCTGCTAAAACTAAGGCTATAATCGTAGCACCTTGTTCCTCACCTTCACTTGCAATAATTGCAACCTTGCCTCCTCTTTTGGTCAATGGGCGTCTCATCCCCTTTGTGGATTATGTGAAAGATTTACGCTATATTCCTAAAAGCTCTCTTAATTGGAATGAATAAGTTGCGGATATCTCGAGGAAAATCTTTAGAGTCCTCCAACAGCTTAACAGGAATAAAAAATCACTTCCTACTCCAACGCGTATCCTCCTAATTAAAAGCCTCTTCCTCCCTTTCTTTGACTACGGCTGTTTTGTATATGAAGATGTTACTGATGAACTAAATGCGAAGCTTGAACGTAATGAAGCTCCGCACTATCTTCTTAATCTCTTCCATTTCATTAACAAAGATCAGCCAACACATTCCAAACTCCGCGAAACGAAAACAGTACTAAAAATTCAGCCAAACCGCAAGTGCAAAATGCAAAAGTCTTTTGTTATTCGTGGTGCTCGCCTTTGGAACAAACTACCTATAAGCATTAGAAATGCACCTTCACAATTTCACTTTCTACATTGGACCGCATAACATTTGACCAATCCCAACGGATTAAAGATCTTTCTACTCAAAAACAAAAAATAAAATTTTACAAATTACTTCCAGTAAGGCACGCACCATTAACGAACACAGTAAAAACCATAATATTACCCGCGGACAAAGGCAGCACAACAGTAATATTGGATAGAGAAGACTATAATAACAAAATCATGGACCTTCTAACTGACGATACATATGAAAAACTTAAAAAAAGACCCCACACAAACAATAGTCAGCAAAACAAAAACCGTCCTAAAATACTCTAAACTTGACAGCCAAACAATAGCTTAATTATTACCTACTAATCCCACCTCTCCAAGACTTTGCGGACTCCCAAAAATCCACAAAAACAACATTCCACTCAGACCGATCGTTAGCGCAATAAAATCACCAACTTACAACCTAGCACGCTTTCTCGCCAAAGAACTGAGTCTTTTTACAGGAATCTCTATAACGCACGTCTAAAACTGTTTTGACTTCATCAGAAAGATACAGCAGATCCACATTCAACCTCAAGACTTTGCAAACTTTCCTTCCGATTACACACCTTTGATAGAACACTGTCTCAATAATACTTACTTCTCTTTCAACAACCAATTCTATGAACAAACTTCAGGAGTAGCAATGGGATCTCCAATCTCACCTGTAATACCCATCATCTTTATGGAAAATCTAGAAACTAAAATTTTTAACAAATCCAAGCTCAAACCGGAATTTTGCTGTCGCTACGTTGACGACATTTTGTGATCTGAAGACATGGACTAGATGAGCTACACTAGTTCTTCGATTTCACCAATCAATTACACCCTGATATTAAGTTCACCATGGAAATTGAACAAGACGGAAAATTGCCTTTCTTGGACGTACTAGTTTACAAAAGATCTGATAACACAAATATGACGGAAAGTGAATTAAGTTGAGCCGCTGATAATAAAAAGTAGAAATATCTCGTAGGTGAGTAAAATGCAGTTATAGAAAAGTGCCTAAAAAATTGGATATAATTTCACTCTGTAAAAAGCAGTAATAGTACATTGGCAGTAAAAAGTAGACAACGGTACTTGGGCCGTAAGAAAAAGGGAATAGAAAAACTCGGCAGAAAAGTGGACACGCGCGTCCCTATCGAAAATTCCGACGTTGAAAACGACGTCGTAAACGATGTAGAAAACAACGTCGTAAACTACGTCTGAACCGACGTCGTCGGAAATTGGGATAGGAAACGGTGTAGGTTCCGACGTCGTTTCATACGTGGTTTCCGACGTTCTATACGTAGTTTACGACGTCGTTTTATAAGTGGCTTACGACGTCGTTTCATATGTGGTTTACGACATCGTTTGCGCCGTAGTTTAAGCTTTAAGGCATCACGAAAATTATTTCTATAATAATACAATTATTAGAATCAATAATAAAAGAACATCAGAATTAGAATTAATTAAAATATCATTTCCAGACACTGGTTATCGCTTGCAATGAAACAAAATTATATATTTGGTAAAATTATTAATTTGAAGTCGTTCGTGTAACAATATTTTAAGTATGTATCAGGTAGCACACTAAAGTAGCATATTCAAAATATTGTAACACCAACGACTTCAAATAAATAATTTTACTAAATATATAATCTGGTTTCATTGCAAACCACAACCAGTGTCTGGAAATGATATTCGAATCAATTCTAATTCTAATTATATTTTGCTATTGATTCTAATAATTATATTATTATAGAAATAGTTTTCGTGATGCCGTAAATCACGTCGAAAACGACGTAGTAAACCACGTATGAATCGACGTCGTAAACTACGTATGAAACTACGATATCTATATCTTAAACCTATCTACCCTATACCTATATACCCATCCACACATCACTACTTTCCAACCGAGCAATTCACGCCTACCCCGACAGGGAAACGACTTAATGATATAATTATAATAATAAAAAAATTTGGTGTTTATCCAATTTATTTTAATTTGACTTTCAGTTTTACCTCAATTTACAAATTTTCATAAACATTCATTACATTCATTACATTTTGAATTTCACAAAGTTCCAAAGAATTCGACTCATAAGACCTCAAAACAATTCAGTTTAAATTTGAAAAAAAATGCAAATGAATTGAAAAAAATGCAAAAAAATTTAATTGATTTCAGGGGACGACTGAAAAATCACGAAAAATAAAATTGCCGACACTGTAAAAAATCTGAATAAAATTATTTTCAACTATTGTTATTTTAAATTCAAAAACTTGTTTTAGAAACTTTAAACATTAAAAATAATTTTGTTTATAAAAATATTTGATTATTGTATTTTTGATAAATGAATAATATGTATCAAAAATTGTTTAATTGCTTAAATTCGTGAATTTTGTAGATAGGATATTTTATAATTCAGCAAGTTTCTGCCAGGAATTTTCAAATTCGGTAATATTATAAACTGTTCGGGAATTTTATTATTCGGAAATTTTCCAATTCGGGAATTTTATTATTCGGAAATTTTATTATACAGAATTTTACAGTATCGGGAATTTTATTTTTTGAGACTTTTCAGTCGTATCAATTTCAGTAAATTTGAAACGAATTTAGAGAATTTACGGAACATGAGAAAAATTCGATGAAATTCATAAAAATTTGAGGATAATTTAAAAAAATCAATTACACTGAAAACAATTTAAAAATTTGAAAAAATGCATTGAATTCAGTAAGTTTGAAATGAGTTTAGAAAAATTCAAGGGAGACAGCGCCGTGTATGAGACTATGCGCTGTGTATAAGCATAGGGAATAGTCTCATACAGGGCGCTGTCAGCACATAGCCTCATATTGAATGGAGGCGTCGAATTGTGTAGGTCTTCTTAAAAGAAACAATTTGGTCTTCCGCAAAATGGATTTTTTATTTTATTATAAGCGTTATCACGAGTAAAACAAAAACTGTACGACTTATCCAAAAATGGTCTAAAATAAAGTTGTAGATATTTTTTAGATGAATGATTTTCATTTCTGAAGTTTTTTTTATCTCGCATGGTTTTTTGTGGAAAATAAACATTTTTATTTTTAATGAGGTTTTTCATGATTAAAACAACTGTGTATCTTACCAAAAAATAGCTTGAAGAAAATTAGTACATATTTTTGGGATATTTAATTTTGGTTGTTAACATTTTTTTCGTATAACCTAAAATTCAGTCGGAAAATTGAATTCTTGAAAAAACATTTTCACCAGATAGGACCAGAAATTTTTGTAAAAAATAGCTGGTTAACGAACTCGTCTATTCTTTTCAAGCCTTAAAAAAGTGTGCCAAAACTCAATCCAATCCTCTCAATGTTTCGATAGTTATCGTACACATAGAATGCAGACTCCAGATAGGCTACAGACAGACATCTTAGTGAAAATCTTTTTTTTGTAACGCAAGGAGTCTCAAAACGTGGATCAAATATCAATTAATAATACTTCGAGTAAAACTAAATTTGGATTAAACCAATTTTTTATTAATTATTATAGATTCCCGTTTCGCTCTCCTTTAGCGAAATATGTATATTCCCGGACATCTCACATCATATATATATGCCCTGCAGAACGCTCCCACTTGAGGCCTGACATTGTTCTCCAAGACTTCGAGAAACGAACTATATTCGTGATCGAATTCTCGGCTCCTTCCGAGGTTTTATGTGAAAAATGACTTTCGTGGATTCCATCAAATGTCGACGTTTTGAGGCCTCCTGAGTCAGAAAAAATAGATTTTACGTCGGTGTCTGTCTGTCTGTCGTCGTCTGTATACCGGATAATTTTTTAAGACTATAAAAACAACGTTTTGAATTTTCTTGAAAAATCGAAAAATGAAATTTGGATCGCAAAAAAGATGATAAACAATCAAAAATTCCATTTGGCGGTCAAACTATGCAAGGTACAGAAAAAAATTAATTTATCAAAAATTGTTGCCTCAAGAAGGGGCTATGGATCATTTTTTATAGGATGCGTAGTTTTTGTTTTATTCGTAAAAACCCACATTGAAAATTAAAAAATAAATTTTGGGATAAAAGTTGCTCTTCCGAAAAAGATTAAAAACTCATCCAAATTTGTCATCAATAATTTCTTGATAGGACACGTATTTTTGTTTTAATCGTAAAAGATGACATGCAATGTAAAAAAATTAAATTTTGTTAACAAAATTTAATTTTTTTACATTGCATTTTATGGATTAATTTTTTTTCGTACCTTATGTCGCTTTTCAATTGAAAAGCGACACAAGGTACGAAAAAAAATAGTCGATAAAAGTTGGTTACCCAAAAAGAATCTACAAGTTTGTTATTAGTAATTTTTAGATAGGACATGACGACTTTCGTTTAATCGTAAAATATAAGATTAAATATAAAGAAATTAAATTTTTGGCAAACGACACAAAAGACGAAAAAAATGACAAAAAAAGTTGTTCTACCAAAAAATATCTTCAGATAGTTTATGACCTTTTGTTATAAACATATATTAAAAATAAAAAATCAACTTTTTGGAAAAAAGGACATAAGCTACAATAACATTTTATTTAACAAAATTTTTCGCCTAAATTATATCTACAAATTTGTGACAGAACCTTCTATCCTCACTTGATTCTCGTCTTCACCTAAGCAGAAGGTGGATCATCATCCAGAATCATTACTATAACCTGACAAGAAAACTGTTCTTCATTAGTCTATTCTGATTTTTACTTTCAAGTTGACTTATCATCTAGAATCGTTTCTATATCCTTAAAACAAAATTTCACTTACACAGTCGAGTTTTATTTTTACTTTCAAGGTGGTTCGTCATCTAGAATCATCACTATAACCTGACAACAAGGCTTTTCTTCCTCATTCGATTCTCTTCTTTCTTCTTCTAAGGTGGATTATCATCTAGTATTATTACTATATCCTTGAAACGAAACTTTAATTCTACAGTTGATTCTTATTTTTACTTCTAATGTGAATCGTCAGGCAGAGTCACTACTATCCCTATGATAAAACCTTCTTTCCTCACAAAAAAACTGTTCTTCATTAGTCGATTCTGCTTTTTACTTCAAAGTTGGATCAACATCTAGCATCGTTACTATATCCTCAAAACAATATTATACTTTTACATTCCTTTTTCATTTTCACTTTGAGGTGGTTCATCATCTGGAATTATTACTATAACCTGACAACGAAGCTTTTCTTCCTGATTCGATTCTCATTTTCTTTCTTCTATGGTGGATCATTATCTAGAATCATTACTACATCCTTAATGAAAAACTTTCCTTCCTCAATCAATTCTCATCTTCTTTGCTATTATTGGAAGGCGGATCATCATGCAGAATCATTACTAAATCCTAAAACGAAAATTCCCTCTACACTTGATTCTCATCTTTACTTTCGCAGAAGGTAGTTCATCATTCAGAATTATCACTATAACCTGACAATGAGGTTTTTATTCCTCATTAGATTCTAATTTTTTTCTTCCAAGGCTGATTATCATCTAGAATCTTTACTGTCCCGTGTCCAATGTGTAATTGACTACATAACATCTGGTAGGCCGTTCACAGAAAGGGTTCGAAAGTTCGCCCAAGGACTGAGGATCTTGAATCACACATTAAACAAGTCAAAACTGCTGAAAATCAAGCAGAATATTGTTGACAAAATACGGCTGTTATCTGACGCAAGAAGGAGAATACAGAAGAGAAAGAGGTGAATCAGGGAAAATGAAAAGTTTCTCGCTGACCCATCTCGCCTCTTTAGTAAACACCATGTTTCTGTCAAAAATACACCCAAGCGCACCGAGGTAGAGACTTTCTGGGAAGAGGTATACGAGATCCTGAAAAGACTAAAGTTGGAAGAAGATACTGGCAATATCATCTGCTTTAAGGAATTTTGCGGCAACCTCATAAAATCTGAGAAGGAACGTCCATCAATCACTGCCGAAGACGTAAAAGAAGCCCTTACAGGCACTGAGAACTTATCTGGTGCTGGGCCAGATTGTATCAAGAACTTCTGGTGAAAAAAGTTTACTTCTACACACCAACATTTGGCTCGCATATTCACCTCATATTTAAAGTCAAAGACGGCCATTCCGCAGTAGTTGTTGTTAGGACGTACTATACTCCTACCGAAAAAAGGCGACCTTTCTAACCCAGAGAATTACAGGCCAATAATTTGTTTGAACACACTGTATAAAATCTTTACATCTGTCCTCAACAACAGGATTGGTTGGCGAATCGAGCCTGTATAGCGTGAGATGTACGAACAACGTGGCTCGAAAAAGGTGTAGCAGGCTGTCGAGAGAATCCACTAATTGACAGGTGTGTCTGTAAAGACGCTGGAGCCCATCAACGCAACCTGTCAATGGCCTGGATTGACTACCGGAAAGATTTCGATTCAACCTCTCATAGACTTATCATCTGTCTGTTGGAAAACGTATTTTTCAGACGGGTTAAAGAAGTTGGAGCATCACTGGGTCAAGTGTATCGAGCTAAAAAGAGACTATGTTGAAAAATATATCGCCACTTTTCCCAAATTTTCGTTCTTCTTTTTTAGGCTAAGTACTTATCGGACCGCCCTCGTATGCATGATCTTATGCGTGGCGATATCGAGAGTCGTGAGCTCGAGCTTCGTCCATGGAACCACCCCAAATAAGCAGAGAAGAACCGAGACGGCAAGCTGGTATCTGCTTCGGTGTTCCCCCTTCTAAATACGGCTCTAAGGCACGCCTAGGTAAAGGTAGGTCTCTCCAGCGTCAAGGTGTCAAATAGCACTTTTATCTCCTTGGCTTTACGTGAATTTTCTACAGAAACATTGATATCGCTGAAGAGGCACGATGGGTCAAAGAGAAACTGTTGATTCTCCCTGACCCACCCCTTCCTCTTCTGTATTCTCCTCCTCAAGTCAGATAACACCTGTATTTTGTCAACAATGTACTGCTTCATTGTCAGCAGCTTTGATTTGGTCAGTGTGTGATGGTAGATTCTCAGTTCGTGGGCGACCTCAGTTCGGACCCTTTCCGTAAACGTACGACCAGATGTTATTTAGCCAATCACGCACTAAACACTGGACGCATTCTGTCTTGCCCAGCTAATTTTCTTGTTCAGTTGATGCAAGCGCCTTTTGATCATTTGATCCATCGTTGGCTTCACCCTTCGATTTGAATCAGCCAAAACTCTCGCTGTACCATTAACCCTCAAACGGCACACTTCAACCCAGCATACGTGAACGGCACACTAGTGCGAATTAGTTTTTTTGCAATGTTAATATTAAATATTTAACATATTGAACATATAATAATCTAGCATATATTACGCATATTTAACATATATATATATATATATATATATATAGAGATTATGTTGAGAAGTAAAACGCTCATTTGCCGAAAAAAATCTTTTAGTCGAAAAGTCACTGACTTATCAAACAGTCCTCGTATTTTGTTGAAAATTCATGTTTGTTGAAAATGCATATTTTTCAAAGATTTACATCTTTGGTTTGAAATTTAACTTTTCCTTGTTGACAATTCGGTTTTTTGGTTCAAAATTATTTTTTCTATCTGAAAATTGCAGTTATCCATTTTTGGTTAGAAATTTACCCTTTATAAGTTGAAAATTCAACTACTTGCTAGAAAATTCATGTATTTTGTTGAAAATTCGTCTTTCTGATAAGAAAATTATTCTTGTTTGTTGAAAATTCAATATATATTTCGACTTGAAATCTTGGGAATTAAAAGTGTTTCATATTGCATTCAATATGGTATTTACATTAATAGTATTTGAAAGAATTTATTCCTCCACATCATTACCATATTTTCGTGAAAAATCATCCTATTTAAAATATCTAAAAGTGAGTTTTACGAGTACATAAAGCCTAATACGAGTGATTATATCAGTTGCCGGGCGTAGCGTAACTTACTAATTTGAGAACATAAAAGATCCTGTGATCCTACTCTTCACCTTCTTACCTGAAAACCAGCTTTATAAAATTTGCTTTACCTTTGCTTATTAGAGGACTCTATGAAAAAAATAAATCACCATTTTAAACGCATAAAATCCCTAATTGGATAGTTTTCCTCCATTATCAAAAAAGTTCCACAAAAATTAATTTAAAGAAACAAATTAAATTAAAAGTTTTTTCAATCCTTTGTCACGTCCTGTGACGTATTATAACTATATTATTTATACTTATATTGTTAATAATTGCTATATTTATACTTATAATTTATATTATTAATTATGATAGAAAAGGATTATGTTCTTATAAAAATGGATCAAGACCTTAAAAGGGAGCTGCAACGACTGTACCCAAAATATTTGGTACAAGTAATTGTCCTTCTGATAGGTGCTATCGGAGGTGCGAAACTATCACTGGTTCGTAACCTTAAAGCCTACACGCGTGCCAAAAATATGCCACGGGACTTGCGAGATGGATGCAGAAAGCTGTCATCCTTGGGTCACTTCGTGTCCTCAAAGCAGACGAGGGTTTCGCCGGCCTGTCGTTGTGATTTCGTCGTGTCCTGTGGCCATCTCACGGTTGTGAGACGTGGCAATGAATGGGATTTACCGCTGTCCTACTGGGAGCCGATGCCCGTTTTTAGTTGGGGTTGCTCCCAGTGGGACCCTGCGACTGCATGCTCCATGGTGCGCGAACCATCCAGAGCTCTCGCATTTTGCGCATAAACATCTGCGAAACCGTGCCAAGGAACTCCGGAAAAGGGGTGATATAAGCGGAGCAGCTACTCAACCGCAGCTAGAAAAAGCCGGCAACACAGAAAGAGAGGCGAAACTGAGGCCAACCGCGAGCAGGCATCCAATCGCGGAAGAGTAATGCTTCAGGACTCGGAGAAACATCAACATTCAGGTGTCTCTCAAGCCCAAAGATCTGACTGAACTGGATGACGAGCTACGTGGAGATTTTTCCGAAGAACCCGACCTCTGGATTGTCAATTGTAGTGCGTATAATGCAGCGAGCGCTTTGGCAGATGCAAACCGTAAAACAATAACAATGTTTAATCATAAGACCAAAAGACTAATGCATCAACTCAGCACAACGATAGGCTGGGCAAAACAGTACGCTGCCCACATTCAGTGTGTGATTGACTACATAGTATTTGGTAGGACTTTCACTGCCAAGGTTCGACAGTTCGCGCGCGAACTGCGGGTCTGTCATCACACACTCAACAAGTCAAGTGGTCACGTAGACTCTGCTCTTAGTGCGCTCGCAAAAGGGTGCCTGAGTCGAGGATTTCTCGGACTACAGGTGTGTATCTTACCTGCTCGGAAAAGAGACTCGAAAGGTTCTCAAAATGAACGTTAATTTTTCAATTCTGGATTTTTCCAGCTTTAACTGAGATTTCTACTCAAGGGATTTATTATAGGGTTTAACTTTCCTCTTTGCTTTTGAAATATGCTCCTGGCTTACTCCTCAAGCTTAACTGCTTTCTTAGCCAGGTGCAAGGCCTAAGCTTGCCTGCCTATAAGAATCTAAGAAATTGATGGGTAAGTTGTAAAATTGTATAACTCAACTACTTAGACCAGTTTACACGGGGACGCGTGCTTTGTTCATCTGTTGGAATTATATGATTCGTACTCAGAATATTTTTTCTTTTGTAAAAATAGGCACTTTGCCAAAATATCAAAATTTATTTTCTCAAAAATCTATCTTCGGGATATCTCCGGAAAAATTCTATCTCAGCTAAAAATATTAAAATTTTATTATTAATTTATTTATTAATTATAATTTATTCATTTAAATAATAAAATTTAAAAATTTTTTTAGGGAGAAAAGTTGTGGACTTAGGATTTTTACGCCTAAGAATTCAAAGTTTCCCAAGAAAGTTCTTGAAGAGAGTTACAAGGCAATACAAGAGAAAAGAGTCTCTTGCAGCCCTTAAGGTACTCCCCAAGAACTGTTGCATCTGCCACGCAACACCCCTGCTGCTGTTTTCCACTCGCGTAACGCTTTTTGTGCAAACGCTACACTTTCGGCTCCCACTACTCGCAATCCCGCGATAGTGGGAGGCTTCGGAGTCTGCGCTCTTTCGTTGCTCCTACGCGAGGCAACTTTGCTCTATATTTCCGAGCAGGCAAGGAGTTTTGCCTAAGAGATCTAGAAAAAGTTTATTGGTACATTTCACTTATTCCCTAAGATAGATTTTTGTGCGTCGGCTTTTCTTTTTTATTTCATTAATTTTATTTTTTTATTTTTTTCTCCCCAATAATTTTATTTTTGTAATATATGTAAATAAAATTAATTATTGTTCCATATAACTGAAATATAATAACAATATTTAAAACATTTATATTCAAAATGTGTTGTCTGTAAATAGTGTCTAACAGTAAATATGAAACCTGACGTTCTTACTTTAACATCCACCTATATTCCTAAGACATTATTGCACTAAAATTTGTTCACTTAGAATGCTGATTTTTATTTGTTGCTTACTATGTAATGAGTTTGCGAGTCATTAAGTGAGAAAAAGCTACAATCTTACAAATCTGATCTTATGAAACGGAAAAATAGGCAAATTAAAAATGGCAATCTGTTGCTGAGTTTAAATTACAACTTTTTAGAGTTTTCATATGAAAGATGGGATCCCAAGACAAATAATCATGGTAATTGAGAAAATATAATTCTTAAAAACCTGCGATACGGAAGACAGATAATTGGAATGAGCAATCTGTTTGTAGGTTTTCTTTTTCAAAAATATTTTGCGTTTTTATATTCTTGTGTCCTCTTTTCTTTTTGGATATAAGACACAACATAAATTAAAAACAAAACTTAGAAAATTATGAATTCGGAAAATTATAGACGGAAGGCACATGATTAAGAATGGCAATTAACAATAGATCTGAGATACGGAGTGCAGATAATTAGAAATAGCAGACTATTTCATTTTTTATATATATTTTTTTAAAATAAAGTTGTCTACATTATTGGGCATTTTTAAATATATACTTTTTGCCCCCCCCCCCTCCTTTATTGAGCATCAGACGTAATAAGAAAAATCTAAAATGTATATTAGTAATTAATTGCGAATATCTCGAGAACGGCACATTTGCCAGAGTTCTGCTACACAGTTTTGGATTCTGGAGATCATTTTATATAATAATCAAAAAAAAATCGAATGGACCTCGCCGATCCGACAGAAAGGGGGTTGGCGTCTGGGCTAGGAAGAAAAAATGAGACACTAGGAAAAGGAAAAGAAAGGAAATACAGTGCATGAATACATATTTTGGAGCCCCGTCTGGATTAATGCCAACAATTTAAAATTATTTTACTTTTTCTTCCTTTTTTTGGTTTAAATGTAAATTATTTCATATTATGTAAGCGGGAATTGAAATTTAATTATTTTTGAATTCATTCGTTTCGAATTTATCCATGTTATTATAAATAATTCATTGCATATTTAAAAAATATATATAATTATGGGTGATTCTGAAACCCATCTATTTAGATTATTACTTTTTCCAAATAGGAAAAGAAACGATCCCAAAATTTAAATGTATTTCTAACAGTGCTAATATTTAATGCATTCTTTTTCAAACATTTAAAATAAAAAGATTTCTTTCAAGAAATTGAGGTAAAATGATTTAGACTCGATTAAAAGAATTTTGAAAATATTCTTAAGCAAACCCTGCAGATTGGAACAAAACATGAGTTTAGTGTCTCTATTTAAAAAATTAAAAAATTTAGATCGAAAAGAAATATGTCACGACACTAATTAAAACATACTGTTGAAAGACACAAATTCCTTTGTTAGAACAATTTGTTGACCCTGAAAAGGGCCGCTTGCTCTGGAATGTATCCTGCCTAATACGGTTTGACCTTTTCAACTTAATTTTCGATCTTAATTTTAAAATTTTTTGAATAGAGACACTAAACTCATGATTTGTTCCAATCTGCAGGGTTTGCTTATGAATAGTTTCAGAATTCTTTTAATCGATGTACTATACGGTAGCGAGACATGGACATGTCAAGAAAAGGACAAGAGTAAAATTAACGCGATTGGCATGAAACCTCAATGCTATTTTTTTCTTGTATACTTGCTGTGGATGAAAATGACTGAGGATAGATTGAAAAAGCATAACCACTTTATGAAACAATTTATTGTATTTTGTACCCAATTTATTTGAAGAAACACTATGGTGTCACAGTTCGTTGTGGAAAAAGAAATGATTTCCTAACAGAATCGTGGTCAGTTTTTTTTTTACGGAATAATATTTTTCGTAACGAAAAATTTACATAATTTGAAAATATATAAAGAATTTGTAAAGTTTTAAACAATTCTTTACCTCTTACGACCCATGGTCAGTTTTAGTGATTTATAATGAGATAAAAAAATCATGTTGCTGAAATGGTAAAATTTCCCGATGATATTGCCCAACACAAATACCAAAAAAAAAACGTTGCTTATGCATTTCTTCAGAATTTGATGCGAAGCATTTACAAACAATCAATTCAAAAACGATCAAATCTGTCCTATTGAGCGAATAATAATTGAAGTCGAAAAAAGCTGTAAATTTCAGTGTTTTACTTCATTAATATCTCCCAACACATTCAATATTTTTTAATGCAGTTTTTGTGTTAATTTTACACATACATGTCCAATTATTGCCCATGAAATTTGGTAGCTTTGATACCATTTTTTAATTGAGCTCTCGGCAGATTCAATAACTCACCCGACGCTTGAAAATGCTTCAACCGTTGGCCCGCGGGATGTATTCAAATTCTAAATAGAATAACTAAAATAACTAATAATAATAATAATAATAATGGAACCTCCAGTGGCGTAGGGATGTGGCGACCCCATCGCCCAAGAGCTACGGCTCTTGCAGTCAGCCACGTTGCATTGGGCTAACTCCAATCCCTTTCAGCTGGTCTACTTGGTAGCCTAGTCGCAGGTATAAAGGAAACTTCTGCAGGCATTTAAATCTGGAATATGAAAAGCTTTAAACGAGCAGCACCGAAACGGCACTAGGCAGTGCCGTTCGAGTGCCGCTTCAGTGCCGTTCAATTGGCAGGGATGTAAAACGCGGAGTTTAATTTGGCGCGAAACTATTTCAAAATTTAAATGTCCGTGAAATTATTATTTCATTTTAAATTATTAAAATTGATTTATTTAAATTTATCAAAGAAGAAGTCTTCTTGGTCCGGTCCGCAGTTAAGTGTTTAAAAACCCAACCCTTCGACGAGTTTTCCTCTATTCGCTCTGAAAATGGTAATTAAGGTAAAAAAAAAAACAAAAAAATGAATTGAAACTATTGATTTAGTATAAGGAAAATTCGAAAGATGAATTTATTCAGTTAGTTTTGATGTACAATTTGACAAAAGAAAAACCGGACGCATCCGGGTACAAGTTCAGATCTCTAGAGTCTAAGCTCTCGCGACTTCGTCGTTGGGAGGTTCGGTGCCGTCGCAGCGGTCCTTAGCTCCCCACTCTTTCATACTTTCTCTCTCTTACAAAAGAACTTTGCTCTCTATCTCGCTCTACATATCCCTACTCTAATTATGACTAATTCCTTTGCCGATATTGTAATACGTCTTCTTATGTGAAGAATGTTCGTGACTTCATAAATTCACACTACACAGGATTTATCGATAAAGTCCAGGCACGCAAATTGTTTATATTGCAGTTTTGTAGAACCAACTACCCGGAGGTCTTAACTGTCTAAACGAATGACAGACAGCTCTCTACTCGGTCCATATTAACGACTTTGTGTCGCCAATCTGATAACAAATATCAAATTTGTATTTCCTGCTGTCAAAGTGTTCTATGTCTAACCAGCGTGGCTGCCAAGGCTGCAGTATTGAAACATTGGACAATCACTATACCATCTGAGCCACGATGACTCCCTCATGAAGTGTTTATGAATGAATAATTTTAAATGAAAAGTCTTCTAAATTTAATAAATTCAAATTCGATGTCCTTTGATATTTATTTTTTAATTACTTTTATTTAATTTTAAATTATGAGAGAGCGGCTTAAAAATATTAAGGCTAAACATCTATATATTAAGCCATATACAATCTGGATTTGAATTTTTTAAATCATGAGTTCTAAAACTTAAAATCTAGATTTTACAACTCAATATCTATAGATTGCTGTTGCGAATGGTAAAATTCATTTATTTCAATATGCAAATAAGAAACATTTGACATTCTACACATTCAAAAACGACGCCACCAAAATTGAAAAATGTCTAATTTCTGACCTACGAACTTAAAAACCTTCAGTGTTAAGCGTTTAAAACTAAAAACAAGGTGATTTGAAAATTTAAAAATTGACTAACTGCAAACTAAAGGTGTTCAAAATAGAATACATTTAAATTGTTATTGCTTACACGATACAATATCATCCATTTTATTAAATTTTACTCACGTCCGTCTAAGGAAATGATTGCCAAAAGGATGCGTTTTGACACAAATGTAATTTCCTCTTAAATTTAAGGTTGAGAGAATTTTCATTTGTCTCAAAAGGAATATTTTTGCAGCAAGCATTATCCATTTGCGACAAACTTCATCTAATCTTGGACCCAAATATTTCTGTCCGTATAAAGAAGATTTTTAGTTGATTCAAACCAGAGTATATTCTAAGAAAATTTTAGAACTACACGGATCCAGCATAACTCGAAAGCAAAAAAAAAAAAAAAAAAAAGGAAATTTTAAACCAACTTTCCGTTTTTTTTTTACCACACTACCCGCCGGCGAAGCGCGTAATAGCGAGTGCACGAAGTGCGAAAACCTAGAGGAACCGAGCTTCAAGCGTCAGGTAAATGTTTCCGCGCGCGAAGCGTGCGATGAGAATGTGCCCGCGGAGCGGACAGATTTTCTAATTTATAATTATCTTAATCTTGATATTGTTATTATATTAATATAATAATTTATTATTAATAGACATTGACCAAGTTTTACTTCGGGCACATAACTTTTTTTTGTAGTTTTTACTGCAGTTGCGAAATAATACCCTATTTATGAACAAAAATTTCGCTTCTATTTGAGGAATAATTAATAGCCAATTATTTATCAAGGATTTCATATAACCAATAATTGAAATTTATTATTATCTAAACAAACTCAATGGAAGAATTTATTATCTCTCTATTTTTCATCACTTAAACTTTATTTTTTAACTTGATCAACTGTTCAGAATTAATTTTATAACTTTCTAGAAACTTGGGTAACGATTAACTATTGTTGAAGATAGCCAAAAATGTATTTGTTAATAAATTTTAATTATATGATCATTAATTGTTATTGATCAATAGCAAGAAATTGTTGATAAATAATTGGCTGTTTATTGTCATTGAAATATACCTAGAGGTTCATAAATTAGTTTAAAAAATTTCATTAAGTTGAAAGAACCAAGCTAGTGCGTCGGAAAATAGCCCAACAGTGCATTTGTTAATTAAGTTTATTTAAATAAGCATCAATTGTTATGAACTGACTTAATATATGATGACTCGGTGGCATTTTCGAGTAATTTTTGGTCGATTTCGTAGGAAAAACTGTATTTATTACATCATGGCAGATTCAATCGCGGACTTGCAAAGAATGTTGAATAAACTTAATACAAGCATGAAGAACATGGGTCTCAAAATTAACGTAAATAAAACAAAGGTAAAAAAAATTGTCACATTGGGTTCTAATAATTCAGTTTGTATCTTAACCAATATACAGGCTAAAGTTTTTATCAAATATGGAATTGTTAAATTTTCGTATGACAAAGATGACAGAAAAAAAAATTCTTTTCAAGAATGTTGTTATATCTTTGACCAAAAAATATGAATACCCAATAAAGCATGTAATAGTTGATATTTCAACCAAACTATTGCATTTTTAACAAAAAAGGATACATTTTCAACCAAGAAAAATAATTTTCTACCAAAAAGACGAATTTTTCAGCATATAGTTAACTGTTCAACTGAAAAAGATTAATTTTCAACCAAAAATGGAATAGTTAAATTGTCGTTTCCAAAAATTTATTTCCAACCCAACACGAAACGAATTTCAATGAAAAAAGTTAAATTTTCGACCAAAGAGATAAACCTCCAACTAACCAAATGAATCTGTAACAAAGTAGCCAAATTTTTGATAGAAAGATAACTTTTTCACACTATTGTTGCATTCTCAATAAAATAATACAATTTTCAACCAAATAATAATCCGATAATCCGATCATCATGCGGCCGATTAGAGGTGTCATGAAAGAAAGAAAATCAGCAGGAAAGAAGGGGGGAGAGAGAGAAAGTGAGTGTTGGGGCCACGAAAGCACCACGAAATGGAAGAAAAGAGAGAGAGATAGAGTAGGAGAGAGAGAAAGAACGCAGGAGGAATTGCGTTGAAAAATATGTATTGTCCTTTGTAAAGAGTAGAGTAACTTCAATGGACGTGGGGCCAGAGCAGCACCACACAGTCCAAGCTTCTGAAGACGCTGTACAAAGATCAAGTGCCGAATTATGCTCGAGCATCGGTATTTATATGCGAGAGGGGCGAGCGCTCGAGTGAAGAAGGGAGGGGCTGCTGGGCTGCTAATTGGCTTCCTTCTTCATTTTAAATCAAATGCAAATTTAGTCATTTTTATCTGAAGTACATAGAACATAACATATGTTCGTTGCATAAGCGCGCTCAAACTTTTGGATTTCTATCATATTATGAACAGAAACGAGTGTGGAGCGCGAGGTTTACATGATTTTTAAACCAAATATCGAGCGCGAAGCGCGACTGTCTTGATGAGAATGTGTTCCTTAAAGTACAATTTTCCAGCGTAAAAGAATAATCTAATGATTATAGTTATACTAACCTTATTGAGTAAAAATTTGGAAGTAAAGACAAAAGCAGCTATTACAAATAATTTATTGGAACACTTCAGTTAAAAAAATTGTTCCAGATAAAAAAATACTTGAACCTGAAATTAATATTCAAACTTTAAACTTGAACATCAAATCGAAGGCTAGCTGAAATTAAAAGTCTTAAAAATGAAAAATTTTAAATAATAAAGCTTTTATAACTGGCTGAATAAGAACAAATATTTTTCATAGAAAAAACGTATTCTGTTCCGAGAAAATAAAGATTTAATATGGAGGTATCGCACTGTAACTGTTCCAAAGTTATAAAAGTGGCTTTTGGTAGAAAATGAAGATTTAACATTTTATGTTCGAATTTTATTACGGTATTTTGATGCGAACAGCGTGGCAACAAGCTTTATTTAAGAATTTTTTCTATGAAAAATGTATATTATTATTTTACAGTATTTAAAAACTTTTAGAAAGAGGAATATGGTCACATAAAAGTTTAAAAAAGATAAGAGGTTAGGCATGTAAAAAAAAAGAAAACAGCAGACATGTGTACAGAGAGTCAGGTATCTGGTTACGAATTATCAGTCTTTTTATTACTACAATAAAAATGAGATTTCGAACAAATCCTTTAACAACATGTACTTGATTTTTTAATAATTTTTTAACATTATTACAAAAGTACTCATTGGTACATAAAAACAATTATGCACATATTTTATATATGGCATCTTCCTCAGACTACCTTTGGTTATATAAGCAACGAGGGTGTACAACTTATTTTTGATAAGCATCTGGTTTATTTTGTAAATTCAAAAATTATGTACATCCTATATGGCAACCTTATTTTTAGATAAGTACCAGGATGACATTTTAAACAATATGTCCATCCCATTAGCAACCTTATTTTTCAATAAGTTCCGGGAAGACATTTTTTAGAAAAATATTCTAACATATATCATGTATAAAAGTAAAAAATTTTGTTGTTGTTCTAGCCTTAAAATATGTAAATTGTGAATGTTAAGGAAAATAGATTATAGTGCCCAGATCTAATGTTTACGGTAGATTATGAACCAATCTATTTAGATTATTACATTTTCTAATTAGGAAAAGAAACAATAAAAAATTTAATGTGTTTCTAACATTGCTAGTATTTAATGCATTCTTCTTTCCAAAATTTTTAAAATAAAAAATAGATTTCTTTCAAGAAATTGAGGTAAAATTATTCAGACTCAATTGAAAGAATTCTGAAAATATTCATAAGCAAACTCTGCAGATGGGAACGAATCATGAGTTTAGTGTCTTTCGCTTTTCGTCGGTGAATTTTGTTAAAATTACTATTTTAAAGTAAAGAAGTTCGCTGTTGGCCTTTTTAAAAGAGTAGGATGAACAATTTCAAATAGTAGGTTGCAATGCACCACTTAGGAACCGTCACTCTCAGCGAGAATTCGTGTAGTAAGTCTTACTTCTGTGAAGAGTAACTTTGCCTATTTCGCATTATAACACGCATATATATTATTATTATTATTATTATATCATTAAGCCGTTTCCCTTTCGGGGTAGGCGTGAATTGCTCGGTTGGATTCATATCGTGATCGACATCATCAGTGAAAGGGACTATCTGAAAGTATATTTTCATTAGACTTCATACTACTTTTATTGATTTCATTTATTTTTTGGTTTCATATAAAGAATCTTTCACTTAGTAATGGGATATCGATATGGAAATATCGATATATACGGCCCGATATATCTATATATCAAAAACCAATATCGATATTTTATCATAATATCGATATAAAAGGTGGACGGTCGATACATGTAGATGCTTGCAGTTGTTCTTGTTTCAGAGATTTTATCTGAAATACTTATGAATATGAACAATAATAAAGGAAAATGAACGTAATTAAACATTATATTTCTCATTCATTATTTATTTCTCTAAGAAATATATTTGAAAATGATATATGTCTCACCGAACACGTGATCTCTTAACCTTAAATGCATACCTTGATCCCTTATTTCAAATAACTAATGTCAATTTTTATATAAGTTGAATGTTAAACAGATTTGGAAATCTATTTATAATGGGAAGAAGTGTGTTTCTTATTAATATTATTACTCTTTTTATTAAAATCATTCGAAGGTTTCGCATTTGTCCATTTGGAATGAGGATGAGAATAATCCTGCTAATAAGAAGCTTAAGGTGATGATAGCTTTACATTATTTCCGTTTCATTTGAGATTATTTTATTTTAAATTATTAATTTAATGTTAGTTTATTAGAGCAGGACAAATTAAATGTACACTGGAGAATACTGCCAGCACTTCATCTCAAAAAGTTGTCCTTCCTTCATCTCACGAAATTCCCTCTATTTCTTCTAAAAAAAATGCGTGTTGCTCCATCCCAAAAATAGTACTTTATTAAAAAGGCGAGAGAAGGCATCCAGGACAGCTTCAGCAACATGTCTTCACTCAAAGAAGGTGGTAAAAATACCAGAAACGATTACTGCGCATATATTTTTGGCTTAACTGGAGCTAATCTTCTCAGGTATCTAGAGAGAAAAATGTCATACACTCTTAAAATTCGCCCTTTTCGAACCCATACATAGTGATATTTGAACCCCAATTACACCACGAAAACCTCATTTTTTACAGTTGTGGTCATTGAGACTTTTGAACACCATGACATGAACTACATTTTCCCTCAATTACAAACAAATTAGCCGAAAGTCAATTTCTGTACAAATTCTGCGGACTCAAATTTAAAAAACAATTATATAACATCGTATCGTCGAAAAAGCCTAAAAATTGTAAACGCTTTTTAGATAGAGACTACATCTTAAATTAGAAAAAAAAACCTTTATAATGTTTTGGGACAAACGACGAACATAAGACAAAGTAGACAAGAGAAAAACATTAAAGCGGTAAATTCATTAATACATAATAAGGGCGTTATTTAAATGAATCGCAAATGAGGAAAGCGTGCCAAAGCAACTGGATTTTAAATTGGTCTTAGATTATTTTATAATACTTTGATATATTTGTTTATGTAAATGGATTCTATTATTCGTCTTTTATAAGTATTTTTTTCTCTAGCCAGAATTTTAACCCTTCTCTGGCACACTGGGGTCTAAAAGACCCCAGACATGTTGAACCTTATTTAAATCTCGTCAACATTTGGAAGTAGTACTCATACGGTTATTCAAAAAGAAAAAAAAGGTATCCATTTTGTCGTAAAAAATGTCATTTTTCGCTATGTTTTAAATTTTGCAATCTTTTTTTCATATTTAAAATAAATTTTGAACCAAATAACCCACAGCATACTTTGAAGTAACTATCCAAGAGTGTGTGAAAAATTGAGCTACTCAAAATAATCAATTGGCTCTTTGCGGGAAGCCTTTTTCGCTTGGGGTCAAGAAGAAGAGCGTGGTAGATAAAGTTAGGTGGATACTGAGTGGTTGTGGACAAGGGGAAAAGTGGATGAAGAGCTTAGAAGAAAAAAGGGAAGAGAGAATGCATGGGGAGGAGAAAACCAAAATTGAATTATGTATAAGGAAAATCAGTGTTGGATGACTTGGAAAAGCTTGAAGAGTAATCGTAAGAGGAAACGGAAGCCCTGGACGGTCTCGCGCACTTGCTATAGATAATAGTTAGTAGGATAATATTTAAGAACTTGTAAATAATAAGAAGGCGAAGCGATTATAGGTTAATTTTTTAGAAAAATTCGAGTTAGTTTAAAAGATATGTAGGAATTTTAGAAGTTTTAAAGCTGGAAAGTCTAAAAGGGAATATGCTTGAAGTTCTTAACGTTCAAATAAACAGTATTCTTTATTAATTGCTTTCTAATCTAAAAACAGTGCAAGTATATAATGGTTCATTAAATGCAAGATAATAGTATTATAAAAGAAATTTATAATGAATCAGGAAACTATATTTCGTTCATTTGAAACTTCGGAATTCCAAATTACTAGAAAAGGTTGTTGGTACTCAGGTAGTTAAACCTCATTGACGATACAAGCGATATATCGGTTCTCCGATACCAAAACGATACGAGACAAACCCGAGACTGGAGTCTCAGAAACCGATACCGATGCGAGAAAAAAACGAGATTTTTCGATACCATATCGATACAGTCTCGTATCGAACGGCATCACTAGTTGAATAGGCGCGGATACAGAGCAGGGTTTTAGGAGAGGCCATCCAATAATTCCCCTTCCCCTCCACTCTCAAGGGGGAGATTATTAATATTTTAAAAGTTATTCCTTCGCCTTGAATGTTTATTATAAATTATATAAATATATTAATCATGAATGTTATAAACATAATTAACAAATGTTTATATTTTGATTGTTAAAATCATAGAAAAACTATCTTTTTCAGAGATCTAATTTTTAATACGGCAACTATCTTAATAATTAAAAATGTTTAAACCTAAATCTCTCAAACTTGAAAAAGGTCCAAGTTAAACAATCTTACATTTTTAGAGTTACAAATTAAACAATTGTGCATTTAGAAATTCAAAATGTACTTAATTCGAAATTGTACAATTTCGAGTTAAGCTATTTCATTTCAAGTATGTGTTCAAAGTTAGAACGATCTTATAATTATAACTATGAGAAAAAAACACTGGTGAGAATTTGTTCATAAAAATTGTTTATAATCACTTTGCTTATTTTAAAACGTTTTTAAAAAAATACCACTCACTAAAGCATATAATGAACAACATATATTTAAGAGGCGAATGATTCTCCGACTTGAAGTTGCATAATCTGAAATTGATTTGGACCTGACAATTTATTTTTATTTTCTTAAAATTAAAATGTTTCGTTCGTAGCGATAATAGCAAAGTGTAATGAAATGTTCCTGTACAGGAACGTACGTGTTCCTGTACAGGTTCCTGAGCAGGTGGACACTCACAAAAATATCTCTAAAGGACCCTGTACTACTTCTCTCCCACATGAATATTCCTGTACAGGACCTGTAAAGGATCCTGTGTAGTTTTTCTGAAGCATGCTCATTCTGTGGAACCTTTAAAGGACTCTTTACACACACAAACACACACACACACGTATGTGTGTGAACCTGTACAGGATCCTCTCTAGGGAATTTCTTGCAGCAACATCCACGATAATGCAGGAACCTGTACAGGTATTTGAATACCCAGGTTCATCTGCAGCAGGGCTCGCCAGAAGTCAGTCTTTGACTGACAAGACTGACAGTGTCAGTAACGAAGACTAGGTCAAATAGACCCCAATAAAAAACGTTTTTCGATTATTTACCTGTAGTGATGTTGATAAATCCTTAAAAACATTTCAATTCTGTTGTTTTTATTATGTGAGGAAATACTCCAATTCACTGAATATACATATACATATAGATTTTTAAATATGTCAAGTCTTAGGAGTTCTGAGCCATTTTCTGATTTAGGAGTTACCATATTACAATTTTTTTTCGTAAATAAATATGATAAAATATTTCGAAATTTGACATTTTTACCCATCTGTTAAAGCTATTGCGTAATATAGTTTATAGAAATAAAGGATAATTTGTTGTTTCCAGTCTAAATAATTATGGATGATTTAATTCAAAAACATAATATTTAATATTCAAAGAGGGTTATTTTTTATTTATTAAACATTCTATGTTCCAGCTGTTGCAGGTATATAATTCAAGCGTTTAAATATTATTGCTCAGGACAAAATTTTGAAAAAGATTGGCAAATTTGCAGCCACCCTGTTTTTTGTAGTTTTTCAATAACTTTCACAAGTTCTCACTCATAACAATTACCTAGAAAAATCTGAATAAACTTAAGTGCACATTTATTGAAAGCTTTTTCCACTCACGTACATTAAATTTCGTGTACAGTGTGCATTGAAATTAAAATACGATAATTTCAATGGATGCTCATTTTAGCTTCCACACTAATGATTAATTTCAGTTGTAAAATGGTATAATTCACCTAGGATTTCTCTTGGATCAAGTTTTTTTTGACTTTGCAGGTGATTTATTATTTAACCTGACATCCTTTTAAAGATCTAAAATTAAATACATATGCAGTGACCTATAGGTTAGGTCTAGATTTTGAATTCTACCAACTGCAATCTAAAAAATGACATTGGCTCCCAGTAGGACCGCAGTAAATCCCATTCATGGCCACGTCTCACAACCGTGAGATGGGTAAATTATTTAAACAATTTATTATTGTTAATAGCCATTTTATCTTCGAGTAGATTTAGAAAGTCGCGGTTTCACTTGAATTTTTCAACTGATTTTCAACTTTTCAGTTAGAGCGAGGCAGCAATCAATTAAATTTAACAGAAATAATTATTCAAACAATTGATCATTTATAATAATATTCTCCTTAGAATAAAGCTAGAAAGTTGCAGTTTTTCCTTAATTTTTCCAATTTTGGTCCACTTTCATACTATAGTAAAGTAATAATAAAATTAAATTGCCAAACAGAATTGTTTAAACAATTTATTATTTTAAATTATTTTTTAAAATAATATTCTCTTTGAATAATGTTGGAAATTTGTAATGGTAAAAGGTGGGGGGTTTTCTGAAATATTCTGCTTTTCTTTGACGTTTTAATTCTTAGTAACTCTACTCCAATGAAAATTTACATGTATAATGAGATCCATGTAGAAAATTTGAAGAATATTTCAAATATCTGTATTATTTCAGAAAAATGTATTCACAAAAAGAAATATTGTTCACAAAATTATACTCTCTATTGCTTATTTATTATTTCATCATAACTAAAAAGCCAAAGCAATGTTAAAAATTCAAGAACAAACCGCAACTTTCTAGAAGTTATCTAGGAGAAGATTGTTATAAATAATAATTTGTTTAAATAATTATTTTCTGAAGTTTTAATAATTTTTACCTTACCACAAGTGAAAAGTTGAAAAAAATTATATATTTCAGAAAAAACGCAACTTTTTAGCATTATTTATAAAAAGTATTATTGAAAATAAAAATAAATTTGTTAACCAATTATGTATGTTAACTTGAATGAACTATTACCTCACTTTAATTATAAAATTCAGAAGAACCGCGACTTTCTTACTCTGTTCTAAGAGAAAATTGCTAAAAATCCTATGATCATTTCAGAATACTCAACTTTGAATGTCTGTAAGTGACTGAAAAAAATTATGAAAAATCTGCCAAAAATACATGGGTTTCGTTGATTCTTTCTGTACCCAGTGGTGATATTTTGAGTCAGAAATAAGTATTTGTCAATAATTTATTGACAAAAGAGTGGGGAGGTGTCATCTCCGGAACTAAGGAACATGCAGAAATGATTCTTGAAGAAAATTACACATTTTTGGCTTCTGAAACTGTTGTGCGTATTACCAACGAGCAAAAAATTGCATTTGAATGTTTGAAAAATGGTTTTCTTCTTGGAAAAATACAAAAGACTTTATGATAATCGAGGCAACCGTTTCTCCTTTTTTTGCATCAGGGCTTAGAGGCTGTGTAACTGTGTGTGTGTGAGAGAAGGTCGTGTTGCACGTATAGCAGAAGCGCCTAAAAGGTCCCACGCACATTGAAGTGCAACTTTTTCCTAATTGGTTATACGTACAACATTGTCAGAAGCCATAAATGTGTAATTTGCTTCAAGAATCATTTCTGTACGTTCCCTAGTTTCCGAGACGAAACCTCCCCACTTTTTTGTCAATAACTTATTAACAAATAATCATTTCTGACTCTAAATATCACGACTGGGCACAGAAAAGATCAAAGAACTCCATATATTTTTGGAAGATTTTTCATAATTTTTTTCAGTCACTTACAGACATTCAAAGTTGAGTATTCTGAAATGATCATAGGATTATCATGCTTTTGCACCTTTCGCTCGCCCGGAAATAATCGCTAATCATCTACAAATTTTGAAAATTGGTATCAGTATTGGCAAAACCTTCACCAGCAACATGCATCACAGAACAAATAGGAAGAATTCTCAACAAACACAACATCCAAACCATATTTAAACCACCTGCGAAAATAGGACATCAAAGTGCGCTGAGTTTCGGATTGGACTGGGCCACTTTTCCGCACCCAGGCGTTTCCTGGACGCACAATGTTGGTTGTTCGCCCCAGCCTACTCTATATTAGGTGGACTTTTAGATTTTCTGTAACTATTCTACGTTTTTCGCATCCTGCCTTCTAATAAAGATTACGTCACCTCATTCTCTACAGTTTATAGAACTTTGTAACACATTTCGGAGAATAGTTCAATGCAATGCCAAACCAAGAAGATTTTAACTTTTATTAAACTACCCGTCATATCCTCTACTATAGAAATAGTTCTGTAAAATGTAATGAAATTTTTTTTTCGTGAATAAGTAATGTAAATGAATGTTGCGTTGTCAATAAAGTGAGATGGTTATAAAATAAAATTCCAAAATCAAAAAATTTCTTTTGAAAACAATTTTTCAACTCTTAATTTTCGAAAATACAAAAAAATCGTATAGATATACTTTTTAAAAATTTAAATTTAAATCATTTTATAAGAATAAATATAATTACTAATGAAATATTTACTGTATAAGCTAATACTTCTAAGGAAAATATTTTTCCCAAGCTCATTACAAACTATTATATATCTTTTGTAAGAGATCAATAAAACTGAGCATGACACATATATTTCTTAGCTGGTCACGTTATTCTCAGAGAAAACGCTTGCCCGAGAGTCTGTCAGAAATATCTAAGCGGTTCCGTATTTCAGTTGATTAGATTTAGGTTTTAGGACAGGTGTTAGGTAGGTAGGTAGGGTTCGATTCCCCAGCGGGGGTGATTTTTCAAAGCCTTTGAGCGTGCGATTATATGTGTCACTGTCCATGCAACTATATAATAATATTTAAAGCTTTTTCGGGTTTCAATCGTGTGCAAAACTACGAAACTTGCCGACGTTTCGTGAACATTGCAGTTCTAGTTTTACAAAAAAATCTTAACCTAGTTTTTTAAATATAGAGTTCACATTGATTATAAAAATCTGCAAGTGTAGTTTGTCAACTTCATCTACACTTGTCGGTACATTTGTCATCGCTGATTTATTCTAAATCCATTTTCTGAGAATCATGACGTTATTCACTTCACAATTGTCACTGTGTTGAGTATCGTGTGAGCATACAGGCATACATGATTTTAATTAAAGTTCTTTTATAGAAGGGCAACTAAAATCCTCCAGATTTTGTACATTGCATACATATTTTTCTATCCATCTTTTCTTTTCTAAACCTTTACATATACTGTACGTGCACTTGCTAATATTTCTCGAAGTATAGGTCTTAATTCTCCATAGGGTACGTCACCAGCAGTCCAGTTTATTTTATGGTAATTGTAGATCAGCCATAGATTTTCACTCTTGTATCGTCCAGCTGGTGAACTCCAGCTGCAGGGTGGTTCGAAGAGGAAGACTAGAGGCTGAGCATCATCCTGGAGGGGGAAAATAGCCAACTCCTTGAAGACAAAGTCGTTGTATGGTCGCTTGAAGCCTTGAACATCCATAGCGTAGTCCATCTTGACTAAAAATGATTTTTCTTGCAAGAATCAGCTCTTTTATACCTTCCTGACACTCTTCCCCCACCAATCAGCATTATCCCCTCCACTCAGCATTACCCCTTTCCACTCAGCAATATCCCCTCCACTCAGCATTACCCCCTCCACTTAGCATTACCCCCACCACCTCACAGCTTCTTCACCATACCACTGATTGGTTGGTATTGGGCAATGCGATCATGTAAGATTAGGCAATAGGCTGCTGTGTTAGTGGGAAAATTGGTACTTGATTCAAATTCTAATCGCACATCCACTGAAGCCTGTTTAAGAAACTCATTTTGTTTTGAGCCCTATGTCTGTTTTTAAGAAATTATATGTACTTTATACTGCTTTCTGTGGATAGCAGCTAACCACACTTGTTTTCGCGTTTTTTGCCACCAGAGTCTCGGAAAAGAATAAAATTGTTGTTCCGCATTTTTATGGTACGTATTTGAGCAACCTACTACGCAAAAACTTCTTCTTGATCCGGTTTTTTATGCTGAAACCCCTAAAATATTTACACTGTTATCCATGGTAATTGCACAACATGGCACAAAGACTCACCTAGCCGTTCAAAATTTCGCCGTCTGATGGCGCTGCCAAAATACTTGAATGCTGCATTATTTATGTGGCTATTCACATCGTGTGCATCGTTTTGGCGTATGTATTTAAATACATATTTCTCGAAAACTAAGGGAGATTCCATTTTTATATCTACAGGGCTTGTAGAGGACATTGTAAGATATCTATATAGAAAACGAAAGAAAATTAAAAATAAGTACGACTTGTCTTTGGAACACCATCGGACCCTCTCTGTCTACCATATACGATAGACAGAGAGTTTTCGAAGGTAGGGATTCGATTTACAGAACTCAAATTTGCCAGAATGAAATTTTGTCAAAAGAACGCTAATTTCAGAGCGTGCAACTGCGGGCATACAATTTATGAATACAAGAGCGGTGTTTCTTTGTAAAATAGTGCAAAGATCGGTAAAGGGAGGTGGTTTCTTTACATAATGAAGCAACAGATGGCGATAAGCGTATATTATTACTGAGGATGCCAAACGAAACCCCCAAAGAGAACTTTATTGTAAATATTGATTTAAGTTCTGGATACAATTTGTTAATGAAAATTGATTGTTGAAATGATTTTACAATTGTTCTTTTTCGAAAGTTGTGTTTCAAGGTGTTAAAAATACATCTTCCTCGAGGCAGTCGGTTTAAGAAATGGTAAAGTCGCGGAACAGAAGATTTAAGATGCATGCTTTTGTTCATGTGCATAACTTTTCGGCACCCGATGTCGAGGGTTCTGAGCTCGTCCTTTGTCCATGGAACTACTCCAAATGAATAGAGTAGTAACGGGACGGCAAGCCAGTGCTGCCAGGTCTGGGGATTTTTCTTCAGATCTGAGGAAATTTTTGCGTGTCTGCGATTTGTGAAGATTTTGAGGAAATTTTCTTAAAATCTGAGGATTTTTTTCAAATGATCCTTTTTTCAATTTGCTTCTATAAAAAGGAATTTTCTGCGATGCCTACTGATAAAACGCTGAACGTAGAACTAGTAAGGAAAACTCAATCATGGACCTAATAACACGGAACGTTCCAGGAACGTTCCGCGGGCACCTTCGGAAAGTTCCAGCGGACCGTTCCAGGAACGTTCCATTGGGACCTGAGGGGAACCTTCCATTGTTATTTTTAACAACAATTATCTCGTAAACCGTAATAGATAGGTGAAAATGGATGTCATTTTTGAGCTTTGAGTACCGCATATACTATCTATAATATGATATCCATATTATAAACTGACATTGGGGTTGACCTATCACTCACGGTTTACGCGATATTTATTGATAATAATAACAATAACGGTAATTTTTGTTTGGAGCGTTCCAGTGGAACGTTCCCAACTGGCGGACATTTTACACCTCCCGGGAACGTTCCGAAGGTGCCCGCGGAACGTTCCAGCAACGTTCCGTGCTATTAGGGGGGACTGCACGGCACCATGAGTTACAAGTGGACAAAATTTCAACCACCAACCATAACCGTTCCAGTTTTCCAGCCTCCCAATCATATTTCACGATTTTTCACACCAAACGGGCTAATATCAGAGAAATAATAAGTAATATATATATATATATAATAATATCAGCCCACACATCACTACTTTACCACCGACCAATTCACGCCTACCCCGAAAGGGAAACGGCTTAATGATATAATAATAATAGTACTCGGCTTAGATAAAAAGAAGAAATTTACTTGCAAATATTATAAAATAGGTAAAAACTTTACGTTTTCAGTGATTGTTAAATTTGTTTTTATTTTAGATTAAAAAGAAAGTTTATTTACTTAAGGCTCTATCGTCCTTAAAGAACACATTCTTATTACAATACCCATACACTTTTTTGAAGTCCAAAGAAAAACGCTTAATTGCTTAAAAGACAGTTTAGGTTTAAGTTACTGAAAATGCTATCAAAAAATACAAAATTCCGTTTCTGGCTAAACAGTGTTTGTTTTATTCACAGAAAACTATAATAACATTTTGTTACGAAAAACCAATACCTTCTCATTAGGATGAGAATGTGAAAATTTGACTTTTTGTTTATTTCTAAATGCCATTTTTCACGATTAAAACTAAAACTACGCGTCCTATAAAAAAATAATTAACAAGAAATTTTTAGATCTTGCTTGGATGGATAATTTTTTTCTGATCATCTTTTTTCGTATCTTCCATAGTCTGAGAGCATAATGGAATTTATATTTTATTGTTAATATGTTTCATGGGGTCAAAATTTAAATTTGGGATTTTTTAAGGAAATTCAAAAATTAGTTACGATAATCTTGTAGGGCTTGCAAAAAGCAATGTTTTCCTTTTCTTGTCTTTTGTTCGTGCTTTTTTTGGCTTGAAAGGTTGATTTCCGTTTTTTTACATTCTCATCTCAATGAGAAGATATTGGTTTTATGTGAAAAATGACTTTCGCGGATCGTAGGTACGATAACTTTCGAAAGATTGATCAGATTCGATTGTGCTTTGGCACACTTTTTGAAGGCCTGAAAAGAAAGAACGAGAGATCGTTAATATTTTCCAAGAACGCAAACCTTTAATCGCCTCTTTGCACATAAACATGGCTGTAGTCGTATCACGTTTTATCCCGGCACCAAGAAGGCGGGAGTCCCACTCCAGTATGTTATATTTTGAAGCAAATCTCAGACAGCGCAGTGGGGATAACACGTGTCACGACAATGGTACGAACATGTGCACGGCAGCGATCAAGGTTTGTTTGTTTGGCACACATTAACGATATCTTGGAGGTTGTTTCTCCTACCTCTGTTCACGAAATACATAAGGTGATACCACTGATACCACTATGTGTAAAAAAGATGAACCAAGAAACTGCCACAAAATAGTGTATTTCGGTATTCTTGAGCTGCCGAGTCTTGTTCAAACTCATTTGCTAGATGGGTTTGAAACACCACCATCCGACCTCTACACCTTGAGGGTGACCATCACCCCAAGCCCAAAGATATTGACCGATTGGGACGACCAAAATTTCAGAAAAAAGCTTATGAAATTTCAGAGAAAGTTTTCGAACCTGATTTTTGATTTAATTTTTTTATTTGTTTATAAATGAGCAAATACGATGCAAAAATAGTTTTTTTTATTTGACGTTCCCAGCGCTCGCCAATAATAGGAACATTTTTGTAATTGCCAGCGTTTCAGGGACTCACATTAGATAAAGATATTGTATCATAATGCAATATACAATAAATAACAATAAATAATATGTCGCGAAAAATTTGGATGAAAACAATATTATGATAAAGAAAATTGATCCTCACCCTTAGCCGACACACTTCTGGCGCCAATCATAGCTGACACACTGGGCCGTTTTTGAGCCCAGCCAGATAAACATTCTAAGTGAACTAAGCGATTTTTCATCGTAAAAAAAATCACAGTTGTATATCAACTACAATTCAATTACACAATCACACGATGTTTTCCAGATGAGATAGTAAATCTGGTTTTCCAAAGCGGCATTAATCTCTCTATGCACTTCACGATGTATGGATGAACCTTCAAGCTTTTCAACAGACAGATGATAAGTCTATGGAAGTTGAATCGAAAACTTTCTGGTAATCAATCCAGGCAATCGATAGGTAACGCTAATAGAATGCTGCGTCTTTACAAACATATCTATCGATGAGCAGGTTCTCCGACATCCTGATACGCCTTTCTTTGAGCCGCGATGTTCGTACATCTCTCGCCACACAGGTCCAATTGTTCGAACAATCTTATCATTTAGGATAGCTCTGAAGATCTTATACAGTGTGTTCAGATAAGTTATTCGCCTGTAATTCTTAGGGCCAGCTAAGTTGCCCGTCTTCGGCAGGAGTACTGTGCGCCCTTCCATCAACCACTCCGGAATAGGCTCTTCCGACCTTACATATGAGGTGAAAATGTGGCCAGATGCTGGCGGGTTGAAGGAAACTTCTTCCACCAGAAGGTCTTGATACCATCTGGTCCCGGAGTAGAATAGTTCTTCATGCCTCTCAATACTTTTTTCAATTCCTCGGTACTGATAGGTGGGCATTTCTCCTCAGGTGTTGTGGAGGGTCTAGGAAGAGTCGAGATGGGTCAGACAAAAACTGTTGATTTTCTCTGACCCACCTCTCTTTCTCCGCTCTAGACTTCTTTTAGCGTCAGATAGTACTTCTATTCTGTCAACAATATGCTTCCTGTTGGTCAGTAGCTTTGACTTGTTGAGCTTGTGATGACAGTCCTGCCAGATGTTATGTAATCAATGATCAATGACACACTAAAAGCGGGACGCGTACTGCCTTGCCCAGACTATCTTTGTGCTGAGTTGATGCATTCGTCTTTTGGTCTTATGATCAACCGTTGGTTTGCTGATCAATCTCTCTAGCGATCACCCCACGTGGAGAGTCTCACAAAATTGTTATGTGTGGCTCTTCACTTAGGCCCGTTAGTATCCAAGGTCTTTGTTTTAGGCTTCATTCACTCTACTCACATTCTTTTTATAAACCATTTGTCGCCAAACTTTTCTGTCCTAGCATACTACTCTATCTTTCTGCACGTCCATGCATTTTTTCATGCAAGTTCTCGTGTTTCTATGGCTTCTTCTGTCTCTTCGAATTAATGTGTCATTCACAGAATATAGTTATACTTTCAGCGGCCTACCTCTGGGCATTCTGCCATTCACTTTACCTTTATACACCTGTATCGTCAGTCGGTCATCTCTCATTCTTTCAAGATTTCCGAACGATCTCAACTGATTTCTTTCCGATATGTTAACTAGAGTCTCCCCTGTACCACATTCTTTGAGGATTATCTTGTATCGGACTTTGTCCATCATGTTTTCCCGCATATTATGCGCAGACGTTTCATGCCAATCGCGTTAATTTTACTCTTGTCGTTCTCTTGACATGTCCATGTCTCGCTAACGTATAGCACAGTCGGCACAAATATAGTATTATATAAGGTCATTTCAGCTTTTTTTGATTGGTTTCCATTCCTGAGAATGGAACCTGCTCTAAGGATAACCTTCTTACCTTCATTAATGCGCCTATCTAATTCCTCATCTATCTTCCCGTCGCTAGTGAATAGGCTACCCAGATGTATGTATTTGTCAACTTGCTCTAATCTCTTAGCATTCAGGACAATGTTGCACATTTTTTTCTCACTTTTCCCCTCAAACACTATTAATTTTGTTTTATTTACGTTAATTTCGAGGCCCATGTTCTTCATGCTTGTATTAAGTTTATTCAACATTCTTTGCAAGTCCTCGATTGATTCTGCCATAACAACACAAGGACAATTACTTGTACCGAATATTTTAGGTACAGTCGTTGCAGCTCCCTTTTGAGGTCTTGATACCTTTCCTTCTTTACTGTCTCCTTGGCAGTGATTTTGTATTCGGAATGAGCCGAGAATTCGATCACGAATATAGGTCGTTTCTCGAAGTCTTGGAGAACAATGTCAGACCTTGAGTGTGCAACGGAGACTGCTGTTCGAAAATCGAAGTTCCAGAAAATTTGGCACTTCTCGTTTTGGACAATTGACCCTATCTCCCTTGGAGCGTTCGGCACGGCAGGGTCGCGGCCAACACCGTAAGAGCGACAACGATTGTAATAAAGCACTCTCAGGGTCGCATTATGTCTGTAGATATACGTCGTTCCTGCGTGGGTGGGACACCCCGATAGTATGTGTTATAGGTACTCAGCGTGTGTATGACACGCTCTGTACCTATCGCTTGGAACTTCTTGACATAAAATGCGGTCACGGTATGCTAAGGTAGAAATGCCACTGTCCTGGGAAGCGAAAATAAGACCTTTTGTACCCGAATTAAGCCCTGATGATCTGAGGAAAGCACAAGCTTGCTCCTTCGACAAGGACTGTTTTTCTACATTTTTGTGAAAGTTTCCGTGCATTTTATTGTCGAGTAGCTGTTGGTAAAATGTTGCAAACTTTGCTTTCTTCACTTCGGCTTTTAGAAGTGAAGCATCTAGATGGAGTGCGGACGCACTTTCCGCACTTCTGATGTTAAAATTCAGGCCAAGGGTCTCGGCCGCTTGCTCCGCGGCTTTGTAAAGGAACGCTTTTTCACCAATCGTCTCGTAGTTCCTGACCATTTTTATAAGAGGATCTGTGCCATTGGCAACGATATAAGCTGTACTTAAAACAATTCGGTTATGAAGACACTGGAGATTCAGAAGTCCGCGTCCGCACATTACTACTATCCAACCGAGCAATTCACGCCTACCCCGAAAGGGAAACGGCTTAATGATATAATAATAATAATCGTACTAAAAAGTGATATGGTGCTTACTAGTTTGTCTAAAAAGAATTTTAATAAGCAAGAAAGTGTATATTATAATTTATAAAGCTTATTTGAGAAATTGACATTATGAATATGAACATGCCAGGAACCTGCGACCTTTATAGAAATTGAAACTCAAGTCTCGATTTTTCGTATAGTGCTGTTTGATTATGTTCTCGAGTATGTCCGAGCAATCTCGATTTTTGCCGAACGCGTTCGTGCCACTGCATGAGTGCACGTGTACCGGCGGACGCCGGTAGTATATTCGATTATCATTTCGTAGTCATTTTCATTTAGTCCAGTCATCTGGTCGAAAAATTGGTGCAAATCCGATAATTTTTAAAGTAGTCATTTTTTTCTCTTAAATACTTCATTTGGAGTTGCATAATAAGGGGTAGATTTTGTGAACAGAATTTCGTCCCGGAACACGGAAATTTTTGTGGTAAAAGGTGCAAAATATCACATGGCAGTGGATTGGTGCTTTCCTGTTCATTTTAGGTATAATAGTATTGTTACTAAAATTAAATGAGTAAAATTCTACGTAAAACTAAAGAAAGAAAGTTATTCTACCACCAATAGTTTAGGAGTTACGGCCTTTCGAAGAATCCCGATTTTTTTCAATTTTTTGCCAAAAATCACATGTTTTTTTTTGTTTCTCTGTAGCTCGGATCCTGATCGTCATATCTAAAAATGGCCAACAGATGAATTAAAGTAGACGTAAATACCTGTAATTTCGAAAAATAAACAATGTTCTAACTACAATAGATCGCGAGTTAGCACCTGCCGAAGGTGACCCATTTCGACCTGAATTTACGGGTAAATGTCACGTACGACAGTTGGCCAACTAAAAATCAATATAATAGAATCAAACAGCGACTCAAATATTTCGCGGCATAGCTAGACCATGTGGAAATGTCAGCCGCCAGGAAGGTTAGTATAGGAGTGACATAGGAGTGCAGACAACTTTTTGGATTAAATATTCAGTCGTCAGGAAGGTTAGCACATGGGACTGCAACTGTATACGCATTTTTGCAGAAAATATGCTAATCGTATAGGTGAGCGATAAAGGCCGGAACAGTTAGAGTTAGAGGCCACGTGTTGTAGGTTAGGATAATCCAAATACGACGGTCAAGGAATTCGAAAATATTTGAAAGGTTTTAAGATATCTTAAAGTGTTTTTAATTGATTGCAGTAATTTTCAGTGATTTGAAAGGATTGGAAATATTGTAGAACATCTTAGACGACTCTATGGGATTTTTAAGGGATTACAAAATATTCCAAAAGATTTGAATATTTTTAAATATTTTATGGTATTTTTAGAAATACTTCGAATTTCAGAAAATGTGAAACGAATTTACAGTGCGTATAAGGTTTTACGATATTTTCAAAGATTCTAGGGGATTTTATCAGATTTCCGAGAATTTAAATGATTTTATGTGATTGGAAAAGCTTTCAAAGTATTTTAATTATTTTTCCAGGATTTCAGGAAATTTCATAGAATTTCATGGGATTTAAAAATATTTTAATGGGTTTCGAAGAAATTAGTCGCAAAGAGTAAGGGATTTCGAAGGGTTTAAAAGATTTTGAGCGATTTTCAAATATTGTTTACAATTCATTTGAATTTATTTAGAATTCTCCCTGAGTTCTTGTACATTTTTTCTGAGTTAAAATTTTTTGTTTGGATCAACTTGAATTCTAAATTCATTTAATTTTACTCAATGCAATGGATCTTTTGAGATTTTGTGTTACTCCCGGTGGGACCCTGCGGTGGTTGTTAACCTTTAGTTTTTATTTATATATATATATATATACCTAATAAAGATATTTTTGACATTTTGAAGAGAATATACCACTTGAGAATTTATGCAAAGAATTGCAAAATGCAAGCATTTCTCGAATTTTATACCTCTAATTCAACTTATGACACGACCTAGGTCTTAAGGTCTTATCTTTAATTCAAGCCAATAAAACTAGAAAAATCTCCACGGATTCCTGACATACGTCTTAAAATGTCCAGGTCTCAAACTTCAATTTCCAGTCGACGATTACTGTTCTCGGTCGCGAAAACGGTGATCGCCGAGAAATTCTCAGATTATGTTTCTTAACTTCAATTCATGTTGTGATTTACTACACTGATGGAAAAAATTGAAACTGACAGGACGGAATCTGTGGGTTACTATTGTGGGTTACAATTCCGTGGTAAAAAACTGATAGTACTTAAGTTTTATCACACAAACAAATTCATAAAAAATTTTGAAAATTTGTTTGAGTTTGAATTTCCGGTCAATATATTGTTGGATAATGATGGACGTTGAGAATGATTGAAATAAGTCCTGTGAATTTTTTCAGATTGTTTCGAACGATAGAAACAGAGAAAAAAAATGGAAGTTACCCCGTATATCTCATCCAATATGACGGCTAATGGTTTCAAATTGAGGGAAAAATTTGTTTTGATTGTATGCTTTCAAATGCCGGACTCAACATTTGATTCCCTTTAGAGGAATTTTTTGCATGCTTACCCGCTATACCCTTAACGAAAAAAGTTATAAAATAAAATATTTTCTTCTCGTTTGGCCCGATCGTCGGACAACTCTGGTCTAAGATCGTTACAGAACAGTGTGACCTTTATGTTTCCTTCCTGGAATACGTGTGACATTCTAGTGCTGAAGGGTACAGACCAGAAAAAGACCAAACGTTGTTTGAAACTGATCTTAAAGTGGTATTAAGTTGATCTTTCTTTCCACGAGGGCTGTGAGTGATCATTTAGAGCAATGGGTGCGTGCCCAGAGTGCAAGGTACTTATTTCCAGAGGAGGACCTGAGGTGCTTGTATGTGTAAAGTGTGGTGTTAACTCATCTGGCCTGTGCGAATTTTAATATCTCAAAAAAAAACGTTGATAAGCTCAAAAATGGTCAGGCAGATTTCTTCTGCATAAAATGCAAAGGGTAAAGCATCAGCGACATCTCTACGGCAGTCGATGGTAGTTCATCTGGGAAACCTGCAATTAAAATTCGCAATGCCGACGGTACGTCTTCCCCTCACGCTCCTTCCCCCTCAGCCGCAACGGCTACCACCACCCAGCCTGATCTCGGTGCTATGATCAGAAATGCTGTCTTGGAAAGACAAAAGGAAGCGCTTGCGCAGTCTCAGGAAATTCTCTCAAGGAAGAAGCTGGCTCAGAAAAGGGAAACGAAGACATTACTAAAATTAAAAAGGATGCCAATGATTTGAAATTACAAGTGGCTACTCTTGTGCATGCGCTGAACTTAAGCGAGCATATGATTCGTCTCATGACAGCATGTTGGTGGGTGTGATTGACAAGCCTCCTAATGCTTCCTACTGTAGGGAACTTGAGACTGAAATTGTTGACCTTATACCAAATTATAACAATATTGTACTTACTGGCGACCTAAACACAAATCCTAATGCCACTAACAACTAAACTAACTATTTAAAATCAGTAGTGTTCCTTGCCGGATTATCTACAGTTCCCCATAATCCATTCTATTGACAAAGATCAACCAACACATTCTAAACTCCGTGAAAGGAAAACAGTACTAAAAATTCAGCCACACCGCACGTCCAGTTACTGTGGACCACCCGCCCAAATTAGAGGAGACCGAGACATTTTGGAGAGAAGCCTAGAAAGTCCAGCATCCACTGAAAGAAAATGCACAGATCATAAACAGCTTAAAGAAGCTATGCAGTGAACTTATAAGACCTGAGGAGTAATGCTCATCGATCACTACCAAAAAGGTGAAAAAAGTTTTGAAAGGAATGAAGAACCATTCTTCTTCGGTACCAGATGGTAGCAAAAGCTTCTGATGGAAGAAACCATTAGTATCTGGTCCGCATTTTTACCTTATATCTAAAGTCGGAAGAGCCTATTCCGGAGTGGCTGGTGGAAGGACGCACAGTGCTCCTCCCAAAGAAGGGCAACTTGCCTGACCCTAAGAATTACAATGGAAGGCGTAGCAGGATCTCGGGAGAACCTGCTCATAGATAAGTGCGTCTGCAAAGACGGAGAATCCTTCAGCGCTATCTGTCGATGGCCTGGCTTGACTACCGGAAAGCTTTTGATTCAACCTACCGTATACTTATCATATGTCTGCAGGAAAGCACGAAGGTTCATACACACATAGTGAGATGCATAGAGACATTGATGCCCCTCTGGAAAACCAGATTTACTATCTCATCTGAAAAACATCGTGTGACATCCTACGTCACCTTCCAGAGAGGCTTCTTTCAGGGTGACACCACTCTGTATTGCTTTCTCATAGAGGGATTTTTGTAATCACCTACATTTTCAAATCTATTTTCTTGACATTTTTCTATATAATTCGAGCCCAGTAGCTCGACAGTACAATTTTTTTTTAATTTCCGTGTGTGTGTTCTCAACTTTCTTCTGTTCACCATATCTCGAAAAGTAAAAGAGCTGTGATCATGAAATTTAGAAGAATTATAGCTTGGATTGATATCCCAGGCGGATAGGATTTTGAGCAAAGCAATAATTGGCAATCGATTATTAAAAGACGCGGCTATATTGTTAACAGAAAATTCGACACGTGTAATTAAAAAGCCGGAAGACGCGGATAATTTTATACTTCAAATACAGGTTGGAGATAACGATAAAGAAAACGCTTACGGTCACCTCGCGAAAGATTTGAAACAAAAGGTTAAATTCATAGTCGAGTACTACCACCCGACGGACCGCTTAGAAACTCCAGTAGAAATGAAAATTTTGCTGAAAGACGAGAATCCGGTTAGTTTTAATCCACGACGATTACCAAGAGACGAACAAATTTCTGTTGACAAACAAGTTAGGGAATGGTTGACTGAAAATAGTATAAAACCGAGCTGTTCTGAATATGCCAGCCCCGTAGTTGTTGTACGGCAAAAAGGGGGAGAACCTCGAGTATGTATAGATTATAGAACTTTAAATAAAAAGATTATAAAAGATCATTACCCACTGCCGCAAATAGACGGACAGCTTGATAGATTAGTATACGCGAGGATTTTTAGCACAATCGATTTAAAAAACGCATTTTTTCATGCAAAAATAAACGAAGTTAGTCAAAAATACACTGCGTTTATAACTTCGACAGGACTGCATGAATTTTTAAAAGTACCATTCGGACTGTGCAACGCACCTGCTGTCTTCCAACGATATATCATGTTCATTTACAAAGATTTAATTCGGGAAGGCATAATGGTAATTTATCTAGAAGATATCACTATTCTCGCGATAAACGAAGAGGAGGGATTAAAAAACCTACAACGTGTTTTGGATGTGGCAATCGTGTACAAATTGCATATAAATTGGAAGAAATGTCAACTGTTGTCACCCTGTATAGATTATCTGGGCCATATTGTCGAAAACGGACAGATTCAACCTTCATCAGAAAAGGTTAACGCGATGCCTGTCGGAAGAGTGAGCGAGCGATCGAAAGCGAGAGAGTGAGAGCGAGCGCATCCGCATCTTAATCTACTTATACTACTACATAATAACTACTTACAGATCTTTACTCTTCTAATCTAGGCAACTTCCGTCTCCTTTTTCCTTCAGTTTCACTTCTCTTCTATCTCATTCTCATTTTTCATTTTGCCATATTTCCACTTTCATTCTTTCTCAGTTGCCCCTCTAGCCCCCTCCAGCTGCCTCATCCACTCCTCACCCATTCCATCCTCCCCTAGAATGTTTACCACATTCTCTTGCCAGCTTCCTTTATCTTCCAATCCTTCCCATACATGCTCCCATGTTTCCTCCTCCCATTTACATATTCTGCACTATCTGTTCTCTTCCTTTTCCCAATACATCCCCTCTCTTACCTCGTTTCCCAATCTAAATCTTGCTATTCTGGCCCACCTTCTTTCTGCCCATCCTTTTTCTAAATTCTTTGGTACTCCTTCCTTTTTTATCATCTTATACCATTTATTATATATTGATTCCTCGATCATTTCCCATCTTTCCATTAATTGTCTTTCCCTTTCCCTTCTCTTAAATTTCTCATAGCTCACTCCATTCCCCTCTCCTATATCTTTAGCACTAAAAAGCTCCCTCCTTTCTTCTTCTTATTTTGCTTGTTCTACCGCCCTCCCTCTCATTTCCTCTGCCTCCTTCAAACACTTTTTCGCTTACTGTCCTCCCTTCCCCTCCCTTAACTTCGTCTCAAATTGTCATGCTCTCCTACCCGCTCTAGTACTTAATTTATCCCTCTGTGCTTCTTCTCTCACCATATATCCAGGCGTTCTCCAGTCTACTCCTAGCGTCCACCTTATATACCTTTCTTGTAAACTCTCAATCTCTTTCCTTTCCTTCCACCCCCATATCTCCGCTCCGAAACCTTCTCCTAATCTCAAAATGTTGGTCACTTGGAAAGGTATATTAATTTTTGAATGATTCAGAAACCATGGGTCTGATTTTTCCTGTGAAAACGCATGATGAATATTTATATTTAATTTTTGAATATCACCTTGATTTTGAATTAAGTTTATGAACTTTCTGTCTAGTTTTTTATTATTTTGATTAATTCTCTGGTTTAATTCATTTTATTTAATAATACACTCTTGAATGACATAAGGGGGTACCTCCTGTTCATTTAATTTGTTAAGAGTAAATTTTATTTTTTCCATTTAAATTATTAATTCTTGTGCGACAGTTACTAATAACCAAATTTAAAATTGATCTTTGGAATTTATTTGTCGTTTTCTTGAAATTTTTCTCTATTTTTGATGTTCGTGAATTTAAAATCTAATCTGTTTTGTAAATCAAAAAAATTTTTTGGAAAAACTCCATGATTTTTGCATTTAGTGAGAAAAGTTGTCTGGGATTCAATTTGATTTAGTTTTCTACGTAATGTGTAGAAATATTTGATCTTTTTAACAGGACTGGCAATCACAATAATGTCTGAGCCCCAAAATCTGCCAATTTCCGCGAAATTCATGATGATATGTTAACATTTTTAAGAAACTTCAGTTTCACACCAAGTATAAAACAATAAAGGAGAAAAAAGACTTATCCTTCCGCTGTTATGATATTATTGAAGACAATTAATTAAACCAGAGAATTACTCAAAATAATAAAAAACTAGACAGAAAGTTTATGAATTTAATTCAAAATCAAGGTGATATTTAAAAATTAAATGAAAATATTCATCATGCGCTTTCACGTGAAAAATCACACCCATGGTTTCTGAATCATTCAAAAATTAATATACCTTTCCAAGTGACCAACATTTTGAGATTAGGAGAAGGTTTCAATGGGATTTACTGCGGTCCTACTGGGAGCCGATGTCATTTTTTAGATGACAGTTGCTCCCAGTGGGACCTTGCGGTGGTTGTTAACCAGCAAGGCGCCATTGCTGAAATAAGGTAATAGCAAGGTCGTATAAACCTGAAAATTTAAGTCCATCCTTATTAAAGCCTGCTTTATGCTTCATCGCCAATATATTATTTATAGCTTCTTAACATGTTAAAAGAGTTACCTTTATTAAGATCTGGTTGCAAAGTATCCCGGAAAGTCTATGTATAATAGCTAACTTATATAATCTAACTTATTAGACGGGATTGAGAAGAACGTAGTTCTTAACCAGACCTTTTTTCAGATTTCACTATGTGCATTTAAGAATTGGGGTGACGGTTTCTACAACTAAGTTCTCTTTTAGTCTCTTTGTTAGTGATTGAATCATCGAAAAGCAACGGGAGTTGACCAAAATACTTTTAAACTTTAGTTCCCTTGGAATGTTTTTTACAAACGTGAGAGCCACGAACTGAAATGTTTTGTATGTACACAAGTTGTCAAGTTTCCGGAGTTACAGGGTGAGCACGAAATAGAATCCCTTTAGAAAATGTTGTACGTGCAGTCATAGGGTCATATGAGGTCCAAATGCGACAAATAAAGGACTTTTCCTCCTACTATGTCACACTAGCTGTAAATGTTTATTTAAAGGTAAAAAGTAGGCCGACATCGATGGTTGACTTCTCTTTCAAATAAAATTTATTAAACAATTTTTTTTTCATTAACAAAACCTGAGATTATCTAATTCTAACAATTTTTGATGCTCAAAATATGGGAAGTCCGCCATGCGGAAACTAATAATCAACATGATACGCGTGAAAAAAGATTGATTTATTCATTTATTTAAACACAAGTTTGCTGAAACTGACGCAAAATAAAGATATAATCGCACGCTTAAACCCGTTGAAAAATCGCACTCGCTGGGGATTCGAACCCTACCTAAACTACCTAACCCGTTTGTACCTAGCCGATGCCTTAGCCAATTGCGCTATGGACCCGCTTAAACGTTCGTGACAAAATTTCGGCTATGCTTTTTTGCTGAAAAAGCCAGGGTCATCTCAGAAATATATTAATAATTTTGTTAGTTAAGGCATATCATGAGAAGATGGATTTAAAAAATTGTATGGTGCAAAAAAGGGTATAACCGATAAGCATGCAAAAAATACCACGAAAGGGAATCCAATGTTGAGTCAGCCATTTGAAAGCATACAATCAAACAAAATTTGTTCCAAAATTTCAAACCGTTAGCCGCCATATTGGACGAGTTAGAGGGGTTAACGTACATTTTAGTTTTTAGTTTTTTTCTCTGCTTCTATCATTAGAAAAAATCTGAAAATATTCACAGTACTTCTTTCGGTCATTCTCAATGTGCATGATTGTTTCGAACAAATTTAGGCGAAAAATTCAAACACAAACAAGATTAAAAAATTTCTTGTTGTATTTTTTCGGGTGATGAAACTCAAGTACTATCTCAGTTTTTCACCATAAAATAGTCACCCAAAGAGCTATTATTCAAAATTTTTTCAGATTTTTAAATTCAGGGCATCTTAGTGTAAAAAATAAAAAACGGTAATTTTCATATATTCCAACTCCTGAGGTCCATTGATATCTGAATATATCCATATAATACAGTTATATAAGTGTATTTATAAATTATTAGATACATTATGTATACATAATGTATATATACATTGTAACAGAAAAGATAAAATGATTATTCGCGGTACTATTATTTTTGAAATTTTTTGGAAGTTTTATTTATATATCTGCTTTAGTTTCATATTGATTGAAAACTTAATTTTGATGACTGAAGAAATATGGAACAAAAATTATTTTATAAATGCAAATACTAAATATTGAACTTGAAATGAAAACTCAGAAGCTTCTCTCAGCATTTCAATATTTTTTAAACACTTTTGTTCACTTTCGAACTGTAAACAGATAAATTTAGAGGAACATGCAGGCACAATATCCTAATGGAATTTTTAACTCAATAAAAATTTACAAACTTATATGATGTGCAACATCTTCAAAAATAAGTTCTCATGGAAAAACGGAACTTCCAATAACATCCAGATATCGATTTTCAACTAAAATTATGAATCTTAAAAAAAAATCCAACAAGAGCTGAACATTAATAAACCAAATAGTTTGATTTTCATCCACAGATATGATTTCCTAACCAATAAGAATAATTTTCTGTCAGAATACGAATTATTATGAAAATACATAAATTTCGAATCAAATTTTTTAATTTTCAACTAAAAGAAAAGTTTTCTATCAAACATGGAATATTTAAATTTGCAGTATAACAAATTACTTTGAAAAATGAATTTTCGACCGGTTTAAATCAACAAAACAGACGAATTTGTAACAGAATAGTTTAATCTTGAACCAAACGGAAGAGTTTAAAAAATAAAAGATTAATACTACCCAAAAAGGCAAAGTTTCAACTAAAAAGTCAAGTTTTCAATCAAGTACTTGAATTTTATACAAAATTCTTGAATTTGTAAGCCAAACTGGAGAATTTTCTATAAAACAGTCGCGTTTTCAACCCGAAAATGTGAATTTTCGACAAAAATTTAGATCACAACGACATAGTTCGATTTGCACTACAATGATGAATTTTATAATTCAACTTTTGGCTTGAACATTCGACTATTTGCTTTTTGGTTGAACTTGAATTGTTTGGTTGGGAAATTTGACATTTTCTTGGAATAAATACCTAGGAGTAATTCTGGATAAGAAGCTGTTATGGAACGAGCACCTGGAAAACAAGTGCAAGAAGCTAGTAGGTACTCTATGGCTTTGTAGGAGAGCCATAGGGAAAAGCTGGGGCTTGATGCCGGAGACAGTCATGTGGATCTACACAGCGATCTTGCGACCAAGGCTAACCTATGCGGGGGTGTTCTGGTGGAACAGGCTCGAGCTGTCCACTCGACTGGAAAGGATCAGGGGACTGATTTTTAGAGACATCACTGGTGCCTCGAAGTCGTCACCCACGATGGCACTGGGGGCACTAATAGGGTTGGAGACCCTTCATCTCACCATCAAGGCCGTGGCTGCAAAAGCGGCCAAAAGCAAACCTTGTTATAACCCACTCACAGGCTCTCTCGCACAAGCCCCTGCCAACGCGCAACCCGTCCGATGCCGTACATACGCTGGAGAGCACATCCCCGTGCCACTAGTTGCGCGCCCGGCCGCTAGGCGGTGACGCGACCGGTTTTCGTACCCACAAAGCCCCTAGCGGAGTAGCTTTCCGATAGGCATATAAAGGGGTCGGCTCTAGCGCCAAGGCATCCCTCTGAACTGAGCAGACTCTGTTAAGTGTACTAGTTCGGTGCTTTGGCTACTTGATCCAACTAATCTACTCATAATATGGTCACCAACGATAGCAAAAATAACTCCCGCAGCGCTTTAAGGAGCAGTAAGGGGCATGGGTATGGCCTGCAGAGGAGGTTTCTGTAGTGCGCTCGACCATGGGTGATTATGGCAGATCTCATGCGTCTGGTCCAGCTCCGAAGAGAGCACGTAGTCAGGGAGAGGGCTATACGGACGAGAGAGCGACCGCTCCCTTCCCGACCTATACTGGAAGGGTCTCCTCAAGCGTGGCATCGGGTGATTTGGCGACTGGAGGGGAGAACCGAGTCACGCCCCGCAGACCAGGTACTCCCACGGTTGGGAGCAAAGACCGGAATATGAGGGCTATGCGCAAAGACCCTTATTCGGGCGAAGAGCTCCGCCTAAATTTGAACCGGAAGCCACTTTGAGTCACGGGTATGCTCAGTGATGAGGGCGAGGCCCAATGCGACCCCTTAGCAGGCCAAGAGACGTGACAAGAATCGTGAAAGGGTGGAAGATCAGTTTCAATGGACAAAAGGGCTCAAGTGTGGACAACTTCTTATGGAGGGTCGAAAAGGGCAGAGCCGCCTATTTCCTCACAGACGAGGAGTTTTTAGTTGCGATGCCCTTCCTCTTGGAGGACATTGCGTGGCACTGATTCCGCCAGAACTGAGTAAGATGCAACACATGGGACAGTGCAAGCGGCATTTTCAAACTCGCATGTATGGACTATACCAGCTCTCGATCAGGCCAATGGATCTCGAGGTCTAAATGAATAAGTTATACGCGAACCTCAGGTCCGACTTCAGGAGGGTTATCAGACGTTACGAATTGACTGACTATAACGGTCTGGCTCTCAGTCGAAGAAATACAATTCTGTGGCCGCTATCGCCCCGACTCTAGTCGATAGCGACACCACGCAGAATCCGTCAGAGTTAGCGCAGCTAATCAAAGCCCTAATCGTGACAATAGAAAGCGACAAACGGGGCTCAACGGCGAGCTTGTGCAGAAAAAAAGCCAAGAATAAGCCCAAGTCCCAGGGATCCAACAGACGTAGTGATAGGAATCCTCGGAACCGTAAGAATTCGACAAAGTCGACTGACAGTAAATTGGGACAGTCTCCAAGACGGGGCTCTAAGTCATCCACTTCAGGTAAGAAGGGGGATGATTCGGAGATAGAATGTTGGAACTGCCGACAGAAAGGTCACTTCCAGTAAGTCTATGTCGGAAAATAATACTGTTTGAGTGATATAAGTTTTATTAACCCTTAAATATATAATATGTAGCTTATACACGCCGAAGAAAGTAAAATATTAGATAATTATGCCGGTATAACGTTTTATTAATTAATTTACTGTGAGACCTAAGAGACAATTTTTGGCTATGATTGTACACTACACATAGAGAAGTTGCGTATACAGACGAGTACACACTAACTCCTCAAGATCTGAGTGTAGACGCGGCAATGTCGCATTTTTCATGGTGTCTGCTTCGACAGTTGTGCTCTTTGACTGTAAATGAAAACGTAACATTTGTTGAAAATGACAGATCGATCAGTAGTTAAAGGTAAATTTATGAAAAAGAAAGTTTCTCATAGAAGATTGAAAGCTGTTCCGCATGCGCTTGACCCGCTAGGCGATCCGACAGCGTTGCCGGATAGCTACCACGTGCTTGTTTCATTTATCGAAAAATTCAAAATTCTCAAACTTTGCATACCTCTCATTCTCAAACTAAGAGGACAAAAATTCGGAAAATTTCTTAAAATCTTCATGAAACCCCCTTCTAACATATATTAGTTGTTGAAAAAAAGTAAGAATAGTTTACGAGTTAGAGTTAGTTAGTTAGTTAGTTAGTTTCAGGATGGGCAAGGAGCCCATGGAAAGCCCCTCTAGCGATCAAGCTATAAAGCCTGTAAGCTATACATATTAGGGCCCCTGTAGAAATAGCACCAGACGAGCAAATCCGCAGATGGGCCTCAGCATTTAGGCGCTCTCAAAACGTGCAGTCGCGATCTTCCCACCCACGCAATTTCCGCGGAGGGTGGAGTCTTTAAAAAGAGATGCTGAGCCCGAAAACGGTATTAGGGAGCTCGGGGGCGAGCTCGCGGGATCTAGAGGATCTTGAGGCAGGCCAACATCTGCTCTTGGACACAGAATTTACAATTATTTGCCCTTTTCTCAAACTTAAAGTTTTCTAAAAGAATATTAGAACTTAAAATAATTGTTACTACGTAACAAAGAGAATATTTGAAAAGATTTCCAAAATCGTTGAAAAAGCATTTCCCAGATTTTAAGGGAACTTTTTTAATTTTGCAGCATTTTTCAAAACCTTTAAGAAAAATGACAATTACATATTTAAAAGTTGTTTAGACGTTTTGAAAAAATTTAAAAAAAATTTAATTAAAAAAAATTTCAAAAAATTAAAAACAAAATGTGCACTTTTGATGACTTCAAAATAAAACTGTCAAGCTTTTCCAAGAATTTAGAAGGTTTGAAGGAAATAAAACAATTTTCTTCCGATTGCTGGGAAGAAGTTAGCAAATGCGGACATAATTATATTTTTTCACATCTAATTTTCAAAGTTCAAACATTTCTAACTTTATTCAAAATGATAATTCATAATAATTTTCAATATACAATATACATTGGAATTCACGAGCTCAAAATTACTTCCAAAATGCAGTAGATTATGTGGTCCCTTTAAAATTTTAAACATTTCATTCGAACACGTATGTGAGAAATAATTTCTTTTTATAATTTGGAATTTCGCGGTATGCAGATACCGTATACGCTGTGATTCACCAATCATGGCGTCACATTACATCGTTTTAGGTAGCACGATCTCGACATTCCGCGGAGTTCAAATTCACAAAAACCGATTTTGCGTGTTTTCAAATATAACATTTATGATAGTCCAACTTTTTTCCAATATTCATTCATATCCCACAAAAGCAAATGCATTTTTTATTGAAAAAGAAAAGAATGTTATTGAGATTTTCCGCAAGTTCCATAAGGTTTAACACGTATTTCCTATAAGGAACAAAGACGGTTCTTTGTAATTTTGGCCCTGGCAAATGTTAAAGCCACAAATTGGTAATATAATTTTCTCTAAAAGCAATTCGGTATATTTTTTTTCATTTTATTATTTATCTACAACCATAAATGCGAGAGAAGTCCGTATATCTCCAAGGTCTAGCTGGTGAGACGGAGCCAGACATCACGGTCCTAGAGACATATTCGAGACATATTGAAGACACTCAAGCCAAAACCAACAACAAATATTTTTACCCGGGAAGGTGGCCAGGTCGCGGCTACGTCTACAGAAATTTCGGTATGAATAGCCGTATATTTTCGGTATACATATACACTGCCTTACTCAAAATAATAAAATTATTTTTTGCTATTTGAATAAAATCATCATTATCTATCTCGAGAGAATAATTAATACATTATTTTATTCTTACTGATAATATGAAGATGAACTGAGTATTCCCCGAGGCTTTGTTAATTGTGTGGTATAATAAGCACTTTCAAAATAGACAGTTACATATTTACGTTTGAAACTAAAGTTGCAATTATACATCAGATATTATCCTTAGACTGAGCTTGAAGGTTCAAAAATAAGTGATAAGATAACATTCAATTAATTGTGTAACTTCGATAATATTTATTTGAAATATGACAAAAGCATCGAGAATAAATAGAATAAACAGGAAATGTGGACAATTTAAATATTAAAAGCGAATGGTAGCTGTTTTGGTTGATTTCATGAGGAATTCAATCGATTAAGCCTAAAATGACGCTACCACACTCTCAGCAAAAACTTTAGTTTATTAAATCACTATTGCACGTTACAAGCACTTACAAAAGCATGAGGTAAATTAGATTAGATGGCATAAACACAGAAATTAATAAATTGGATAAAAATGGGAAAATCAGTATCGCGTCGGAAAGCGGAGACTACAAACTGTCGATTCAGCGCATCAAAATCCTTCGGAAATGTTTGGTCTGCTTTCTGGCTTTTGTCAAATTTTGTCGGCCTGTGTAATCATTTCTGCCAGATCCACCAGGCAGGACGTAACAGTGTCGGCTGGTTTGAATTGGAACTTGATTTAAACGTACCAACGCAACATAATACAGTAGCCTCCGGTTGAGCATCACATCGCCCGTTGGGCAGCGCGCTCGAGTTCGAGCGCCTTACAATAGGAAGGGTCAGCTGAGTCGTCAGATATGGCACGGTACCCTGACATGGCCTTCAGCCTAATTTTTAGCATGTTCTTCTTGAATAATATAATCATAGTAAAGCTAGTGTATAAATATAAACCATCCATACAGACACCTATTTCATACGAAGCGCATAACCGCGTCATGTATCAGAATTGAATATAATAACTTATCGAAAACTTAGCATTTTATGAAGTTTCTATGTTAAGTAAACGCGATTCGGTATTACATTAACAAGAAGCTTAATTTATTTCCATTGCTTGATCTTAGAATTTCGTTGTAATATCGCATAATTTAGATTTTTGTATTCTTCTGTGCGAAATATCTCTCCATGATATTTCTGGAACTCTTGATTTATAATGACAGCAGCTTTTAAAAGATTATTTGTTTTTCGGATAGTACTTTTTTAATTTTGCAGATCTTCTTTCCCGTGTGATCCATACCCTGCCGATGAAGTGGCACTAAAACGGCACTGGGCCAAAAGTGATGTGACGGTCATATAATGGTCCTATTGTATTTGTCACGTACCGAGCGAGCAGAGTGATTTACAATATTTGGGCGCCACCAACCCGAATCCCTCTTTACTATTTTACAGAAAAGTTTGGCGACAAATAGTTTATAAAAAGAATGTGAGTAGAGTGAATGAAGCCTGAAACAAAGACCTTGGAATAAAAGAAAGGAACTAAATTGTAAGGAACGTTTATGTACTGATAAATTTTTATTACTACAAAACAAATTTTCCAAGTTATATTTTTTTACTTGTAAAAATGTATTAGTACAGAAACGTTCCTTAGTCCCTATTCTTTACTTTCCCAAACCTATCAGTCGGTAAGGTAGTGATAGGGTAAGTGTCACATGCCCTTAATAAACATTCTTTCCCTAAAAAAACAAACTTATGAAAATCTAATTAAAGTTACTAGCTATTCGCATTCACGGCGCACTTTTCGTGCATCATGGAGCGATCGAAGAGGTAGTCGATATATAGGAATAATGTTACATTTTTGATACCTTTGAATAGGCTTTACGGGCATAAGATGCTAATTTTGATTTCAGCTACTTAGCTTCGGAACACTCAACCTCTTTCTAGTTGCACAAACCGTTGATAAAGTTTTAATGAATCGATATTCCGTATCTGAAAAATCTTGAATTTATATAGCACAAATAATTCCTCTAGATTGTTACTTTTTGAAGAACTGCGCAGAGGTTTGAGATGACCGTTAACAGTTGAAAGACGTTTGGCAATCGTGTGCTTTTGTCTAGATGATTCGCTCACTAGGAACTGTTGAATCTGAATATAAGTAGGGGAAAGGAGGGTATGGTGTCAGTATGGTGACTGTTGTAACTAATACTCATGTTTCTTCATTTTCATATTAGTTTTTTACGTTAAATAGCTTCCTTTAGTACTCAAGAATGCTATTTATGTGGAAAAGCTAATATGAAAATAAAAAAACACTAGCATTATTTGCAAGAGTCACCGTGCTCCGCCCTGAGACCATACCCCACTTTTCCCTACCATTCGTAAGTTTAGCAAAACTATTATTTGATCGATCATAATTACTCCCTTCTTTTGAGTAGATACAATTATCATAACTTGTTTGAACACACTGTATAAGATCTTCACAGCTGTCCTAAACAACAGGATTGTTCGGCGAATTGAGCCTGTGTGACGTGAGATGTGCAAACAACGTGGCTCGAAAAAAGGTGTATCAGGCTGTCGAGAGAACCTGATAATTGACAGGTGTGTCTGTAAAGACTCTGCAGCTCATCAACGCGTCCTGTCAATGACCTGGACTGACTACCGGAAAGCTTTCGATCAAACCTCTCATAGACTTATCATCTGTCTGTTGGAAAGCTTGAAGGTACATCCACACATATTAAGATGCATGAAGAGATGGATGCCTCTCTGGAAAACTAGATTTACTATGCCATCTGGAAATTATCGTGTGACAACGAACAACGTCAACTTCCAGAGAGGCGTCTTTCCGGGCGATACCATGAGCCCTTTGCTTTTTTGCATCACACTACTGCCTCTATCTCTCGCACTACGATATTCTTCTGGATACCTCGTTGACAGCGCTAACCAGCGTGAGCATAAGGTCACTCATGTATTTTATATGGATGACGTGAAGATCTATGCCTCTATCTCTACTACTGCCTCTATCTCTCGCACTACGATATTCTTCTGGATACCTCTGTGACAGCGCTAACCAGCGGGAGCATAAGGTCACTCATGTATTTTATATGGATGACGTGAAGATCTATGCCTCTGGTAGAAGCAAACTTCAAACTGCCGTAAATATCGTCAAGAAGTATACTGGAGAGATTGCAATGGACTTTGGATTGGATACATGTGCCAAAATTCATCTGAAGAAAGGAAAGATTGCCTCGAAGCCGCATTCAGGACGTAACATCAGTGAAGGAGTCTCTTCGAAGCAGATACAAGCATCTTCTTCGACAGATTTGGTCATCCAATCTGTCGGCGTTGAACAAGGTATCTGCGACTAAAAAGCACTCTTAGTGCCGCATTGTGCCTTTGGATGTAGGTCGTTCCCGCATGAGTTGGACAACCAGATAGTATGTGTTCTAGATTCTCGGGGTGTGCATGACACGCTCTGCAGCTATCATCGGCAATGTCTAGGCTTAAAATGTGGCAACGGTATGCTAGAGTGGAAATGACACCGTCTTGACATACCATAATGAAACCCTCCGTGCCCGACTTCAATCTCCTGTGCTTTCTTAATCCAGGCCTTCAGGAGTGAGTACACGAGATGGATAAGATTCGATGCATTTTGCTCATCCCTGATATTGAAGTCAATGTCGAGTGTTTCAGAAGCCTCCTCCGCTGCTTTGTACAGAAACGCTCCTTTGCCCACTTCTTCGTGTTTCCTGACCATTCTAACCCGATGTCGAGGGATCTGAGCTCGACCTTCGTCCATGGAACCACTCCAAATGAATAAAGTACTACCGGAACGGCAAGCATGTTCGTCGCAGATACTTTGTTCCGCGCCGACAGTTCGGAAGACCAAATTCGTCGGATGAGACGTTTGCATCTGCGTCGGAGAGTATCCTTTATAGATTTCACGTCCTGAATTCGGCTCTGTGGCACGCCCAGGTATGTATAGGTATCTCCAGCGCCAAGGTGTAGTATAGCGCTTCTGTCGACGAGCTCAGGGTCTTTCGGGACGCCATTAGGTTTCCCTTTCAGCAAATAAACCTTGGCGCATTTTTCTAGCCCGCACTCCATTCCAATCTCGTAAGTGTACTCTTTGACAATGTCTAGAGCTAGATGTAGTTTCTCTTGATCTTTAGTATAGATCTTAAGATCATCCATGTAAAATACATGAGTTACCTTATGCTTTCGATTTCGAGGTTTGCCGCAGAGGTACCCTTCGGAATGGCGAAGTGCGAGAGATAGTGGCAATAACACTTTAAGAAATATTTAGGACTTCTTGTAGCTTGGGAGATAAATATATTTTAAGCTGACTTCAACTATTCCTCAAATTTTCAAAATCTTCAAAAATGAAAAATATGTGCCTTCAAACTTCCAGATATTTTCGACATTCAAGCATTTTTCTGAACATCATTATTATGAATGGTTATATTCAGATATAGATAATTTATTCGGACGAGAATAATGAAATCAAATTTCACAAGTACAGAGATGCAGACCCGCCTCATTCTATAGTAATGGGCAAAACAAGAAAAGATCTACAGTAGTATCACCCACGTGAAAAGAAAGACCAGCTTAAGACTACAGTATAGGCAGGTATATGCCTGTCTTAAAGTGAGCCTAAACTGATATTTTCCGGTGCCCAGAAGGCCGCAGCCCTTTTATCCCAGCCAGTAGTTTAAACCCCTTATATCCATGAATATAACGCAAACTGATTGAAGCCTCTAGATCTCATAAATGCTCATAAATCAGCCCAGCTTCTTTAGGACTTTTAGGTATAGCTATTCTATTGATACAGACGGATATCCTTATTTCAGAGAGAGAGAAAAAGAGTGGTATCTATTTCAATGCCCTAAAGATAATGCATGTATAGGATGAATGGTACAGACCAGTAGAAGACCAAAGGTTGTTTGAAACTGATCTTAAAGTGTTATTAAGTTGATCTTTTTTTCACGAGGGCACATGTATTGCTATTCCCGTTACAAATCCGGATCGAGATAGATTTTTTCTCGCTTCTCCAAAAATCATAAGAGCAACTAATTGGTACAATTTAACAATTACACTAGTCGACAAAATGACATCAATATTCTAAATTTATACATTTCTATTGTATTTTTACAGAACTAAGTTCACAATCAAGTAGGAATGTAGGAAACTCGGAACGTAGACGTACAATAATTGTACAATTTCATTTCTGAAATGTACAATAATTGTATAATATTATTTTTCAAATGTAAAATAATGGTCGAATTTCATTTCTTCAAGATACAATAATTGTACAATTTCATTTCTGAAGTGTGCAATAATTGTACAATTTTATTTCTGAAATGTAAAATTTCATTTCTGAAATGTACAATAATTGTACAATTTCATGTCTGAAATGCACAATAATTTTACAATTTCATTTCTTCAAGATACAATAATTGTACAATTTGATTTTTTTACCATACAATAATTGTACAATTTCATTTCTAAAGTGTGCAATAATTGTACAAATTTATTTCTGAAATGTAAAATTTAATATCTGAAACGTACAATAATTGTACAATTTAATGTCTAAAATTCACAATGATTGTACAATTTCATTTCTTCAAGATACAATAATTGTACCATTTGATTTTTTTACCATACAATAATTTTTCAATTTCATTTCTGAAATGTACAATAATTGTTTAATTTCATTTCTGAAATATACAATAATTGTATAATATTATTTTTTAAATGTAAGATAATGGTAGAATTTCATTTCTTCAAGATACAATAAGTGTACAATTTCATGTCTGTAATGCACAATAATTGTGGAATTTCATTTCTGAAATGTACAATAATTGTACAATTTCATGTCTGAAATGCACAATAATTGTGCAATTTGAGTTCTGAAATGTACAATAATTATTCAATTTCATTATTCTACTGTGCAATAATTGTACAATATTAGTTTTTAAATGTAAAATAATTGTAGAATTTCATTTCATCAAGATACAATAATTGTACAATTTGATATTTTCACTGTAAAATAATTGTACAATTTCATTTCTGAAATGTACAATAATTGTATAATATTATTTTTCAAATGTAAAATAATGGTCGAATTACTTGATTAAAAGTTACACTCTTTCGTTAAAAATTAATTTTTTGGTTGAAGACTCATCATTTTAATTGAAAATTCATCTTTTCTATTTAAAATTCAACTATTCCAGATAAAAATTCATCATTCTAGTCGAAAATTCATTACTTTGTTCGCAAATGTAACTATTTTTCTGCAAATTAGTTTTTTTTTTGTTGAAATTTTGTTTTTTCAACTTAAAATGTAACTATTCTAATTGAATATTCTAACATTTTTGTCGAAGATTAATCTCTTTGGTTGAACATTAATTTTTTGAACTGAAAATTTAACTATTCATTTTTTGGTTGAAAATTAATCGTTTTCAGTTTCAAACAACTAATACATTTTTCGTTCAGAATTCATATTTTTTGTGATGAAAATTTAATTACTTGATTAAAAGTTACACTCTTTCGTTAAAAATGATCTTTTCTTGGTTGAAGACTCATAATTTTAATTGAAAATTCTTTTCTTTAGTTGTAAAATGAGCTACTTTATTGAAAGTTCAATTATTCTAGTTAAAGATTCATCATTTTAGTTGAAAATTCATCTTTTTTATTAAAAATTCAACTATTACAGATAAAAATTCATCAATCTAGTCGAAAATTCATCACTTTGTTTGAAAATGTAACTATTTTTCTGCAAATTAGTTTTTTTTTGGTTGACATTTTTTTTAACTTGAAATGTGACTATTATAATTGAATATTCCAACATTTTTGTCCATGATTAATCTCTTTGGTTGAACCTTAATTTTTTGAACTGAAAATTTAACTATTCATTTTTTTGGTTGAAAATTAATCGTTTTTAGTTTGAAACAACTAATACATTTTTCGTTCAGAATCTTTTTTCTGATAAAAATTTAATTACTTGATTAAAAGTTACACTCTTTCGTTAAAAATTAATTTTTTTGTGAATTCAGATTGAAAAATAGATAGAAAAAGATATGCGTTGATAGATGTATGATAAAATGAGATACAGAAGAGGAAATTGAAAAAGATAGATGGAAATTTATATTAATTCAAGGATAGAGAAATATTTATGTGGATAGATAAAGGATAGGACGAGATAGAGAAGAGGGTATTGAAAGAGATAGATGTGAATCCAGATGGAAAAATAGATAGAAAAAGATTTACGTTGATAGATGTATGATACAATGAGATACGGAAGAGGAGATTGAAAAAGATAGACAGAAATTTAGATTAATTCCAGGATAGAAAAATATTGACGTGGACAGATAAAGGATAGGAGAAGAAGGAGAAGAGGGTATTGAAAGATACAGATGTGACGTCAGATTGGGAAATAGATAAAAAAAGAATGACGTTGATAGATGTATGATACAATGAGATGGGGAAGCGGAGATTGAAAAAGATAGATGGAGATTTATATTAATTCAGGTATAGAAAAATATTGACGTGGATAGATAAAGGATAGGATAAGATAGAGAAGAGGGTATTGAAAGAGACAGATGTGAATTCAGATTGAAAAATAGATAGAAAAAGACACACGTTGATAGATGTATAATACGATGAGATGCGGAGGGGGAGATTGAGAAAGATAGACAGAAATTTAGATTAATTCCAGGATAGAAAAATATTGACGTGGATAGATAAAGGATAGCAGGCGATGGAGAAGAGGGTATTGAAAGATACAGATGTTACGTCAGATTGAGAAATAGATAAAAATAGAATGACGTTGATAGATGTATGATACAATGAGATAGGGAAGAGGAGATTGAAAAAGATAGATGGAGATTTATATTAATTCAAGGATAGAAAAATATTGATGTGGATAGATAAAGGATAGGACGAGATAGAGAAGAGGGTATTGCATTTGATTGAATCCGCGAAAGTCATTTTTCACATAAAACCAATACCTTCTCATTGAGATGAGAATGTAAAAATGCATGGTATTTAATGAGCCTGAAATGAGCCCTTAATTTGGCATAGGTTATACACTGTTTGTGCACGGTCCAAGGAATGTAAAAACTGCTGATATATTTCATTCATAGTTTAATATCAAATTCCTTCACGGGGTGGTTTTTGAGTTTTAGGGGTGATTTTTTAAAAAGTTTCTGATGTTTTTGGAAAACTAAAAAATATTCCAAACTGATGCAATACTTTTTCCTGCACTTTGTCGGTACTTATGGGTAAGGGCTAGTTTTCGAATGTTAAGGGATGGTTTTGGAAAATTGATTTTAGGGTCTTTGGAGAGATTAAAATGAGCCCTTAATTCTGATGTACTCACTTTTTGAATTAGTGCATATTTATTTTTCAGGGTAGTTTTTCTGTGATAAGGGTTGTTTTCGAAAAATTGCGCCGGAGGTCATTCAAGAGCCCTAAATGAGCCCTCAATTCCTGTGACAGAAAAAACTTGATTGAACAAATATTTCTATCATGGTACTGCTAGCTTTATGTAAAGCTGACAGTACGATGCATTTTTTTTTAAATGCAGAGCCCAAAATTTGTCTTTTGGGTATTATATGAGCCTGAAATGAATGAGCCCTTAACTTTGGCATAGGTTATACACTGTTTGTGCACGGTCCAAGAAAAGCAAAAACTGCTGATATATTTAATTCATAGTTTAATGTCAAATTCCTTCACGGGGTGGTTTTTGAGTTTAAGGGGTGATTTGTTGAAAAGTTTTTGATGTTTTTGGACAACTAATAAATATTCCAAACTGATGCAATACTTTTTCCTGCACTTTGTCGGTACTTTTGGGTAAGGGGTAGTTTTCGAATGTTAAGGGAACATGACACATGGCACGACCCATGACATGAATCATGAGAGAAAACATGACATGTCACATAACATGACACGACACATGTCATGACACATGACATGATGCATAAGATGAAACACGACATGACACATGACATGACACATGACATGACTCATGACATGACACATGATATAACACATGACATGGCACATGAGATGAAACATAACATGACACATGAGATTACACATGGCATGAGTCATGACATGACGCATGACATGACACGTGCCACGAAAGTTGACATGAAACATGGCAGGACACATGACTCGACACTTGACATGACACATGCCATTATACATGCCACGACACATGCCATGACACATGACATGACACATGACATGGCACATAAGATGACACATGACATGTCACATGACATGACACATAACATGACGCATGCCATGACACATGATACGATGGATGACTTGACACATGACATGAAACATGACATGAAACATGAAATGACACATGAAATGACACATGCCATGACACATTACATGACACATGACATGACTCATGACATGACACATGACATGACACATGACATAACACATGACATGACACATGAGATGAAACATGACATGACACATGAGATCACACATGGCATGAAAAATGCCATGAAACGTGACATGACACATGACATGACACGTGAAATGAGAAATGACATGACACATGAAGTGATACATGTCATGACACATGACATGACACGTGGAAGATACATGACACGACACATGCCATGGCAAATTACATGACACATGACATGACACATGACATGAAACATGACATGACGCATGAGATAAAACATGTCATGACACATGACATGACACATGACATGACACATGACATGACACATGATATGACACATGACATGACACATGACATGACACATGACAAGAGGCAAGAAGGTTTTCGCAACTTGTTCTGCTCGAAATGTAGTTATTTTCGAGTTTCGACTTGAAGAGTTTTGAGGCTAGGTTCTTACGTTATTTGATCAATACTGATGGTTCAAAGACGCAGTAAACCCATTTCCAGCTCGCCCTGGTCACAAAAGAAAAATCGGTCACGTCTCGAACCCCTTTTCTAACTCGCCCTTAAAAAAAACACGTGCTACAGACTGATCACAGAAGAGTAGATCGGTCACATCTCGAATCACAAATATAGGTTAGGTAAATACTATTTCGTGAATTTTAACAATTAAAAACAGTAAAAAGTTGCAACAACCTTCTTGCCCTTCGTTTTTATCAATATATTAATATATAATAATATATATAATAAATTTCGACGTTTGTTGCTGTGACACAAAAACATTCGAGTACGCGCGACGACGTTCAGCTGATATCGTTAGACTTCAGTGCCGTCCAATCCCATTGCGGTGGTAACCGTGACGGCTCAGGAATCTGGCAGTAACTGTTACTGCGAGAGACGCAACAGTCACTGCAGAATCTTTTGCGGTGGCGCCCAGTGACTGTCACGGTGTAGCAGTACTGGTTCCGTCATCAACCGTAACCATCGCTGCCCAGCCACAACATGATTTTACTGCAGACCTCTTGTGGTCGGCGCAGCAACAGTTACGGTGAAAACTGCCCCCGCTCTGGTGTACTCGTCTCCGTGTACTCTACGTTACGGTACGCTAAGGTGGAAATAGCACCATTCTGGCATGCGAAAATGAAACCATATGTACCTGAATTAAACCCTGATGATCTGAGAAGAGTAAAAGTTTGCTCCTTCAAAAAGGACTGTTTTTCTACATTCCTGTGAAAATTTCCGTGCATTTTCTTGTCGAGTAGCTCTTGATGGAATTTTTGAACTTCTCAAATATCGACAATCAAACTTGTCATTTTTAACATTTTAGGTCTGCATACCATAAGGGTAGTTTTTAGGGGTATTGCTGAACATTCTTATCGGGTCTATAATTGGTAGGATAAAGAAAGAAGATTTTTGGCGTTCTTCTTTTTTTAAATATCGATAATCAAACTTGTCATTTTTAACATTTTAGGTCTGCATTTTATCTTATTATTTTATCTTATTATTATTTTATCCCTTAATCTTTATTAATAATAATTCAATAATTTTATTTTGTTATTATTATTTATTATTATTTTATCTTATTATTATTTATTTTTATCTTATTATTTTATTATTTTATCTTATTATCAGGTAACATAACATTTTTATATAAGGGTAGTTTTTAGGGATATTGCCGAACATTCTCATCTGGTCTATAATTGGTAGGATAAAAAAAGAAGATTTTTGGCATTTTTCTTTTCTCAAATATCGACAATCAAACTTGTCATTTTTAACATTTTAGAGCTGCATACCATAAGGGTGGTTTTTAGGGGTATTGCCGAACATTCTCATCTGGTCTCTAATTGGTAGGATGAAAAAACAAGATTATTTGCATTTTTCTTTTTCAAATATCGACAATCAAACTTGTCATTTTTAACATTTTAGGGCTGCATACCATAAGGGTAGTTTTTAGGGGTATTGCTGAACATTCTGATCTGTTCTATAATTGGTAGGATAAAAAAAGAAGATTTTTGGCGTTTTTCTTTTTTTTAAATATCGACAATCAAACTTGTCATTTATAACATTTTAGGTCTGCATACCATAGGGGTAGTTTTTTGGGGTATTGCCGAACATTCTCATCTGGTCTGTAATTGGTAGGATAAAAAAAGAAGATTTTTGGCATTTTTCTTTTTCAAATATCGACAATCAAACTTGTCATTTTTAATTCCTTGAATTCCATGAATTCCTTGAATTCCATGAATTCCTTGAATTCCATGAATTCCTTGAATTCCATGAATTCCTCGAATTCCATGAATTCCTTGAATTCCATGAATTCCTTGAATTCCATGATTTCCTTGAATACCATGAATGCCTTGAATTTCATAAACTCCATGTATTCCGTCAATTCCATTAATTCCTTGAATTTCATGAATCATTGAATTCCACGATTTCCATGAATTCCTTGAACTGTTTAATTTTGGTGAATTTCTTGTATTTTTTTAGTTCCTTGAATTCTCCGGCTACTACGAATTCCCTGAATTCCATGAATTTCATGAATTCCTTGTATTCCATTAATTCCTCGTATCCCAGGAAATCTTGAATTCCATGACTTCCTTGAATTCCATGAATTCCTTGAATTCCATGAATTTCACGAATTCCTTGTATTACATTAATTCCTCGTATCACAGAAAATCTTGAGTTCCATGAATTCCTTGAATTCCATGAATTTCTTGAATTCCATGAATTCCTTGAATACCATGAATTCCTTGCATTCCATGAATTCCGGGAATTCCATGAATTCCATGAATTCCATGAATACCTTGTATTAAATTAATACCTCGTGTCACAGGAAATCTTGAATTCCATGTATTACTTGAATTCCATGAATTCCTTGAATTCCATGAATTCCGTGAATTCCATGATTTCCTTGTATTCCATGAATTCTTGGAATCACATGAATTCCTTGAATTACATGAATTAAATGAATTCCTTGTATTACATTAATTCCTCGTATCACAGAAAATCTTGAGTTCCTTGAATTCTTTGAATTCCATGAATTCCTTGAAATCCATGAATTCCTTGAATTCCATGAATTCCTTGAATTCCATGAATTCCTTGAATTCCATGAATTCCTTGAATTCCATTATTTTAATCCCTACTATTTTTATTTTGAACCAATGATATTCAAGCATCGTGTATGAAACGTGTCTAGACTTGTATTGCCCCCACCCATAATGTCTCTACTCCCTTGTACATAATATCTCTGAGTAGTCAGCTAGGAATCAGTTTCTCTGTATCTTTTGAAGCAGAACATACAATGTCGGAAACTATGGCTAATGTTGAAAAAGGAGCGGAAATTTCCTCTTTCACTGTTACTACTTCTACTGCTGCTACTAAAAAAAGAGTTCACATGACGGAAGTGGATGCATCACGCAAGACAAACAAACATCTCATTTTAACCACATTATACGCACTCAATAACTCATGCAGTAAAAACGCTATTGTTGGTCTTGAAGTGCAGTCAGATGGCAGTTTTCAACCTATTGTAAAAATTGTGTCTAACAAGCTACAAGGAATCACATTTGGGGCGATAACATGGTCAAAATTCCAGCAACAGTTTAAATTTATAAGTGCCTACTTTGAATCTGAGGGCTATTCAATGCCAGAACTGGAACCACTCGAGATTAATGACTACATAGTGAAGTTCACGACGTCCTTCGGTGAAAAGACTATTCTTTTTGACAAAACACCTGTTCCCGAGGGTGATTGTGAGGATAGTGAAAATGGTGAAAATTCTTGTAAAAACAAGAAACAAAAAGTTTTTGTGCCTGCAGTGGCTATGAAAAAAGCTAGTTTTATTGGTTTGAAAAATATAATGTTGTGTGCAAATGAATATTTTGGAATGCTTCAAGCTTTACGTATTTTGGTAGAAGATTGTATGTCTCGGATTGTAGAATTATTAACTGAACATTGTATTTCTATGAAAATAGTCGAACCATCTGAGAATTTTATTTTTGAGTTAATGAACCACGAAAAATGTGACGAGTTTAAAAATCTAATGTAGGGTTACGTCCGCCTGGCCGCAGCCTTGGCAGCCGCCGCCGAACTTCAGTACGGCGATACCGTCATCCACCACGTCGATCAGGCTCACCTGGCCGCCATGACTGGCCAGCCCCGGGTTGATCTCGGTTTGCAGGTAATAGTTGATGCGCTCATTGACCGGGCTGTCGGCGTTGACGTTCGGCACCTTGGCGTTGGGGGCCTTGATGGTCAACTGGCCGCCCATACGGTCGGTGGCGTAGTCGACCACGGCGTCGTCCAGAAAGGCTTCGCTGAAGGCGTCGATATACGCGGTGAAGCTTTTGAGCCCCAGAGCAGTGTCTTCAGGCTTTTCTTCGCCGGGCTTGCAGTAGGCAATGCAAGTCTCGGCGTACTGGGTGCCGGGCTGGGTGATAAAGACGCGGATGCCGATACCTGGGGTGTTCTGCTTGGACAGCAGGCCAGCCAGGTAATCGTGGGCGGCGTCGGTAA
>JAABKJ010075445.1:236472696-236605436 GCA_011634705.1 Andricus grossulariae | reverse complement strand
AAATTAATCTTCTTTTTTGAAAGTTCACCTTTTTGACTGTAGATTTAACTATTTTGTGTAAAATTCGTCTTTTTTGGTTGAATTCAACTAGTTGAAAATTCGTTTTTTGTTGTTGTTGAAAATTAATTATTAAACTGAATATTTAGATATTCTATTTTTGGGTGAAAACTTATCTTTTTAAGATGAAAATTTACCTATTTGATTGAAAATTGAATTATTTTGATAGAAAATTCATCTATTTGGATAATAATTAATAAAAATTAACTACTTGGTAGAAAATTAATTTTTTTGTTACAAATTCTTTTTTTGTTGTTGTTGAATTCAACTTGCTGAAAGTTCGTTTTTTATGCTGAAAATTAATCAATAAATTGAATATTTAGCTATTCCAATTTTGGTTGAAAACTTATCTTTTGAAGATTCAACTATTGGCTTGAAAATTTAGTTATTTTGGTAGAAAATTGAACTATTTAGATAAAAATTAAACTGTTTATTTGAAAAATTAACTTTTTGGTAGAAAATTAAATTTTTTGTTGGAAATTTTTTAGTGTCGGTTGAAAAATTCAAGTGTTTTTTTGGAAACTCTTAAACAATGTCCAAAACTCGCTCTGGCACCTCACCCACGTCTACTTTCTATCCTCGTCGAACCCTGAGTGAAAAAAAAATTAATAGTTAAATTGTCAAAGAGATGAATTTTCAACTAAAATTATGAAAAAATTATGAAAAAAAAATTTCCTCGTCTCTCCATAGGTTAATTGGTTAGAGTATCAGACCGGAAATCTAAAAGATCTGGCGTTTGAACTTCAGCGAAGCTAGAGAGATTTTTAACTTAAACATTAATAATCAATATTCATGAAATATTGATTATCGACCATGTAGACAAAAAACTATTTAACATATATACCTCACTCGTCAAAAAATATAGCATCAAAATAATAAAAACTCTAATGTTTGAAATCTTGAAAGAGCATTGAATGATGTCGACATTCAACTTGCAGAAGTTGTGAAGGAAAAAAAATTTTTCGTCACTCCGCATCAGACCGGAAATCTGAAAGATCTGGCGTTCGAATCCCAGCGGAGATAAAGCAATTTCTTTCACAACTTAAAAATTAATAATCAATATTCACAAAATATTGACTATCGACCATGTAGACAAAAAATTATTTAACATAAAATTATGAATGTTTAACAAAAACAAAAATTAATTTTTTTTAAATGCATTCAAATTTCCACAGAGTAGTAAAATTTTCAATAAAAAAAAGGCGAGTTCTCAATAAAAAATATAATAATTGAATTATCAACCAAAAGCGATAATATTGAACAAAAATGGAATATCTTTACTTAGAATTAAAAAAAAAATTTTCACAGGAAAAAGAAAACATTTTTAATCCAGAAAATAGTTGAATTTTTAAACCGAAAATTTAAATTTTCAACAAAAAAGTCAACATTCAATAAAAACGATCAATTTTCATCCGGTAATGGAATAGTTAAATTTTCAGTAACTTTATACCTACTTGTATCAATTTTCTACATTTGTATTTTTCTGAAAAAAAACGCAAAATAATACAAATTTTTTTTTTATTAAAATTTTTTTCTTTTTTTCAACTTTCAGAATAACAAAATATAAGAAGTTCTTATACTGGAATGATTTTAAACCGACCCAAATTTTGTATTAACGTTAAGTATTTAACTATTTAAAGATTTGAATTATTTGATTTATTTTCACTAATTGTTGTTTAATTTTAATATTTAACAGTTGATTTTTATTATATATTATAACAGTCATAATTGAAAATGGGTATAATTGACAATAAAATAATAATATTTTAAATAAATTTTGTTTCTATAATAACTCATAAATGTTTTAAAAAAAACATGTTATTCAAAATGGTAATTTTCCGAGCTGGAAGAGGAAAGGGGAAATTCTGTCACTTTCTATCCCTTTTCCAGCTTTATACATTTTTGACAAAAAAATTTGTATTTTTCTGAAAAAAAACCAAAACTATCAAAAAAATTTGTTTAATAATTTTTTTTTTCTTTAAATCAATTTTCAGAACGAAGCAATATGAAAAGAAGTGTATTATATTGAGAGAAATATAAATCGATCAAGAATATTATAAACAATAATATTAATAAATTAATAATATTTATTAATATCATATAATATGAATATTATTAGAATTTAACTATCCTGATGAATTTCACTAATTATTAATTAATCCTAATATTTAACAGTTGATTAATTTAAACTAATAGAACAGTAAAAATAAAAAATTGGTAGAATTAAAATTAAAATTATAATATTCTAAAAAAACTTGGCTTTATCAATAAATTATAAGTGCTTTAAAAAAATGTATTTAACAAAAATAGTAATTTTTCGAGCTTGAAAAAGGAATTACGAAATTCTGTCAAACCCTACCCATATTTAAAGTGCTTCTGATGAATACTGACTGAGTTAGTGAGTCAGAAAAACCGTTTCAGTTTCTGAAAATTTTCATGATTCAACTTCAGCTCCTCACAAAATATAGAAAAATAATTATATGAATTGGAAAATCATTCAAAATGAACTTAAGAATCTTCTCTTTGGAATAAGCCCTATTTAAAATATGTCTGATGAATGCAGACTGAGTAAGTGAGTTAGAAAGACCGTTCTAATTTCTGAACATTTTCATGATTTAACTCTAACTCCTCGCAAAATATAGAGAATAACTGCTAAAAATTTTAAAATCATGGAAAATAAACTTACAAATCTCCTCTTTGAAATAAGCACTATTCAAAGTACTCAAGATAAATACAGACTGAGTTAGTGAGTTAGAAATACCGTTCTAATTTCTGACAATGTTCATGATTCAGTTTCAACTCCTCGTAAAAATAGAGAAATAATTGTAAAGATTACAAAATCATAAAAAATAAACGTGAATATCTCCTATTTGAAATAAGCCCTATTTGAAGTACTTCTGTTCAATACTGATTGTGTAAGTGAGTTAGAAAGGCTGTTCTAATTTCTGGCAATTTTCATGATTCAGCTTCAACTACTGGAAAAATCGAGAACTTATAATGCTTAAAATTTACATATTTCGTAAAGTGAACATTAAAATCTCTTCTTTAAAATAAACCCTATTTAAAGTACTTCTGATAATTACAGACTGAGTTAGTGAGTTCAAATACCGTTTCAATTTCTGAAAATGTTCATGGTTCAACTTCAGCTCCTCGCAAAATATAGAGAAATAATGATGAAAATTTGAAAGTAATGCAAAATAAACTTAAAAGTGTCCTCTTCAAAATAAGCCCTATTTAGAGTACTTCTGATAAATACAGACTGAGTGAGTGAGTTCGAAATACTACCATGCAATCTTTAAAGGGTCATTCTACTGCCGCCATTTTGTTACTTTGCAAAATAAAAAAAATCTGCTTTGTCACAATAAAGCTATGGTCATATTTATGAAGAAAATTTATGATGTATTTGTTCCAGATGATGCTGCGTGGAGATATCGTGGGCGCAGTGGACATGCCTTTGTTTAGGTACTTTATTTACTGTTGAATAATGCCTAAACTAAATAATAATTTTATGTAAAAAAATTGTTTTTGTAAATTTTGTGACAGCATAAATAAACGCCAGAAGTTTTATTTAATTATATAAGGTAGTTGTTGAAAACAAAATTCTTCAATATCGCCTTTTTTTGCCGAGATAGTAAAATGACCCCTTAACAATATCTTGTATAGGTCCATGATCATTTTCCCATTATGATTTTCTAATAATATTTACGCGATTCTAGAAAAATCATTAAAGAGAATCATTATCAAAAAATCGGTATAGAAATAAGGAATGTTAAAATATTCAAAGATTTGATGCAAAAATGGAGAAAGTACAAAAAATTTTTTTATCATTTATTTAACTTGGGATTTTATACAAATTTCACTGAATTTCAATGAATTCCAGGTAATTTTCATGGATATGGAGCGATTTCGTCTGAATTTATGAAAATGTCGCGACATTTTAAAGAATTTCACACATATCAGGAGGTTTTAATGGATTTCACAGGATTTGGACAAATTTCGAGGATTTTCACGGATTTTAAGGCTTTTATAGAGAATTTTGAATATTTCAAAATATTTCAGAGGATTTCAAGGAATTTTAAAGGACTTGGAGAGATTGACAAAATTTTAAGGAATTTCAAAGAATATTGTAGGATTTACAAACATTTTGAGATATTTTTAGCAAACTTTAGAAAATAAATAAAAAATCATTCAAAAGCTTTTGTTCGCCCGATGGAAATTTTATAAAATTCAAAATAATATATTCGTAATTAAAGGCTTTTATTAAATTTTAAATATTTTTACAGTCTAAAATATTCCATCTCTGAACCATTCAAATTTGAAATTTTTTAATTCAGAAGAAAATATTTAAAAAGATTTAGAAAGATTTACAAAATTATGAAAAATGAATGTAGAAGATTTTAAGGAATTTTTTTAATCTGCCCAGGTTTTTTTAAAGTTTTAGAAAAATTGTGAATCCTTTTAAAAGATGTTTAGAAGCTCTGAAAAAATTTCAAAAAATGTAAAACAACATGTAGATTTTTCGAGATTTTGAAATAGAATTTTGAAATATTTGATGGATTTTTAAACATTAAATTGAAAATGATAACGTGACTTTATATTTTTGGAAATGAATCGGAATCTTTGAACTCCGCAATTTATAAAAGTTTAAAATATTTGTTATTAGCTTTCATTTTATATCTGTATTTATTATTATATTAACTTTTATTTCAACCCTTTTTAAAATAATTAGTTAAATTTTTATCTTTTTCAATTATGATATCGTTCAGTTTAAAATTCGAAAATCTTTCACTTTAAAAGTGTTCCATTTTAATTTTTAAACGTACTTTTTAATTTAAAGAATTATAAAATGTAATTTAGAAGACTCGAACAATAAAAAATTAGAAGCGTTCGAAATCAGAGATTTTGGATAAAAAACATTTTTTGTTTATCATTTATGAATATAAATTAATTAATGATTTTTAAAATTGAATTTTTAAATTTCCAGATTTTAACGTTAAAAGTTAAACTGTTTCAATTGGAAAATCTTATTAGTTAAACAAATGTAATCGCCCGATGGAAATTTTATAAAATTCAAAATAATATATTCGTAATTAAAGGCTTTTATTAAATTTTAAATATTTTTGCTTCTGTCTTTACATTTTTTTTCGCAGCTTGTGTCGCTTGTCCAAAAATTTAATTTTTTTCATTTTTAATTTTATTTTATTACAATCGAGACAAAAATAAGCCTCCCATGGAAAAATTATTAATCAGGAATGTGTGATTTTTCCTTTTTGGTAAACAGCTTCTGTCTTCATATTTTTTTTCATAGCTTCCGCTGTTTTTTCAAAAATTTCATTTTTTTTATTTTCAATGTTATTTTTCACAGTTGAAGCAAAAACTATGCATGATATCAAAACTTTATTATCAAAAAATTTGTAGGTCTTTTTTGCGTGAATAACTTTTGTACATTCGTTTTTTTCGTACCTTATGTCGCTTGTCCAAAAATTCAATTTTTTAATTTATAATAATAATTTTTGGGAACAAGACAAAAGATACGCGTACTATGAAAGAAAAAATAACAAAAAATTCGTAGATCTATTTTAGGTTGATAATTTTCGTTCGATTACCTTTTCTGGTATCCTGCATAGCTTTACCGCAAAATGAAATTTTTACTGAAACTCGGCGCGAAGAGTTGGAAAGGTCAGCAGACGCAGAATCATTTAAGCTTCTCAATAGTTTTTTAAAAAGTATCTTTCTTTTTTTTAAACAAGTAGACACGATTCAAATTCGGCAGTGATTTTGCGTGCTAATCACGGTGATCTTACCGACAATTTTCGATGGTAGTTTATATTAGGTAAACTTACCACCAAAATTAATAGATACCGCAAGTGTAAAAAACAGATTGCTGATGAGGATCTTCATCTTTTTCGATATCGTTTATAATCTGTGACTGTAAAATTTGAATTTTATTCACTCCTATATATCGTAATCACTATTAGTTATTACTACCCACAGAACCTACACAATTATGGAAATTTTCAATGTATCATCAAGATTTTTTCAATAAACATGATAAATCGCCACGATAAATGACCATGATGAATAGCCATCATAAATAGCCATGATGAATAGCCATGATGAATAGTTATGATAGATAGTCATGATAAATTTCCATGATAAATAGCCATGCTGAATAGCCACGATAAATAGATATGATAAATAGCTATGATAAATAAGCGTTTTAAATGGCCATGGTAAAAAGCCATGCTAAATAGCCATGATGAATGGCCATGATAAATAGCCGTGATAAATGGCCATGATAAATAGTCATGAGAAATAATCCTGATAAATAGTCATGATGAATGGCCATGCTGAATAGTCATGACGAATAGCGGCTATAAATAGCCATGATCAACAGCTTTGCTAAATAGCCACGATAAATAGACATGATAAATCGGCATGATAAACAGCCATTATAGAAAGTCATGATGAATAGGAATAATAAATAAGCATGAAAAATAGCCATGAATAATAGGCATGATAAATAGCCATAATGGATAGTTATGACAGATAGTCATGATAAATAGCTAGGATGAATGGCCGTTATAAATAATCATGATTAATATCCATGATGAATGGCAATGCTAAATAGCCATGATAAATAGGAATAATAAATAAGCATAATGAATAGCCATGATAAATGGCCATGATGAATAGGCATCATACGTAGCCATGATAAATAGTTATCATAGATAGTCATGATAAATATCCATGATAAATAGCAATGCTAAATAGCGGCGATAAATAGATATGATAAATAGCTATGATAAATAAGCGTTCTAAATGCTATGGTGAAAAGCCATGCCAAGTGTCCGTGATGAATGGCCATGAATAACAGCCATGATAAATAGCTATGATAATTAGCTATGATATATAGACATGCTAAATAGCCATGATAAATGTCCATGATAAATATCCATGATATAGATAATTTTTCAACAAAATAATAAAAATGTTAACCAAATTAAATAAATTATGAACCGAAAATATGATAGTTGAATTTTCTACCAAAATAGTTGAATTTGTAGCGATAAATATAAATTTACAATTAAAAATAATAATTTTGAACCAAATCGTTTAACCTTCAAGCAAAAAGAATTTTTGAACAAAATAATTGAATCTTCAACCAAAAAAGATAAATTTTTAACTAAAAGAGACGAATTAAAAAAAAATAATTGAGTTTTGAACCAAAAAGATGAATTTTTAACAAACAATATTAATTTTTAGTTAAGAAAATTAATTCTCAGCCAAAACAATGAATTTTCAATTAAATAGTTCAATTTTCAACCAAATAGTTGAATTTTCAACTAAAAAAGATAAATTTTCAACCAAAAACCAAAAATTTAAATTTTTAGTTAAAAATAATTAATTATCAATATAAAAAAACACGAATTTTCAACCAGTTCTTAATTCAACCTACAAAAATATTATAATCATAATTAATTATTTAAATAATTTTTAACCAAAAGAAAAACGAATTTTTAACAAAATTGTTAAATTTTTTACCAAAGAGATGAATTTTCAAACAAACAGTTGAATTTTAAACAAAAGAGATAAGTTTTTAACAAAAAATGAGATAGTTGAATTTTCTGTCTAAAAAATTCATTTTCAAAACAAAAAAATATTATTTAATTCAATAATTTTAATAATACTTAACCAAAATAAACAAAAAATGTTGACAAAATTGTTTAATTTTTTAACCAAAGAGATGAATTTTCAACCAAATAGTTGAATTTTCTACTAAAAAAGATAATTTTTTAACCAAAAATGAAATCGTTAAATTTTCAATTTAAAAAATTAATTTTCAACGAAACAAAAAACGATTTTTGAACCAGTTCAACTCCTCTGAAACTTCCTTCAAACCATTAAAATCAATCGAGTATTCCTTCGAATTCATAAAGGAATATCAAATTCAAATTCAGATTTGATTAGAAAAATATTCGAACATTATTATAAAATTCAGTAAAAACCATTAAATTAATCTCTGGAATCTGTCAAAAAGTCCTAAAAATGCCATGGTTTTTATAAGAGGAAAAACAAGCTTTGAAACTTCTTTCTAACCATTACAATCAATCGAGAATTCCCTCGAATTCAAAAAGAATATCAATTTCAAATTAAATCACTATAAATTAATTAGAAAAATATTTGAACATTATTATAAAATTCTGTGAAAACCATGAAATTAATTCCTTAATTAATTAATTAATTAATTCCATTCAAAGTACTAAAATCAATTCACAAACATAAATTGGTATGATCTACTCATCTGGCAAAGTAGGCTTCAAGATTTTCTATTTTCTTTCCGATTTTTGGGTTACACTGTCACAAATAATCAAAATTAGCATTTTATATTTTGTTTTCTTCCCAAATTCTGAGAGAATTCGATTGTAATTTAAGGAGTTATAGGATTTTTCTTGATGATATTTTTCAGTTTAACCCAAAAGTAAGTTCTTGAATTTAAACTATTTTAAAAACTACCGAAACTGTTAGTTTTTCTCAAATAAAGAAACCTAAACTTTGTTTTGAGATTGAAATAAAATCAGAAAAATTAGTCAAAGGCACTCCGAGCGCCTACAAGGAAGGGTTTCGTAGCCTATTAAGACGTTAATTTAAGTCTTAACAGAATCTTAAAACAAAACATTTTTTAATTATGTAAAATAAATTGTATGAGAAAAAATGTTGAAAAAAAAACAAAAGATGAAAATAAAAAAATAAAATGTTGAATAAAAAATTAAAAAAATTAATTAAAAAAAATGTTTTTTTAAAAATACTCATTTTAGTTAGACGAATCTTTTTTATTCTGTATACGCCCAGCAAAAAATGTTCTTTATTCAACAGAACCGTTTCGTTGGCCGCATTTAGTTGATTCCGCAAAATATGTCGGTTAAGGTACTAAATTTTTGTTCAGTTGACCAAATTCGTTTGGTTCAATAAATAAAAGTTTTTGGTTGGATCGGTTTGTTGGCTTAAAAAATATTTTATTGATTTAACCAAATTTTTTGTTTGGATCTACTGAATAATCTAAGAGCATTTTACTAGAACCAAAAAAAAAGTTTGGTTGATGCAACCAAAATATTTTGTTGAAAGCATATTTAAAGTGATCGACGCCTTCGAAATTGATACGATCGCGTAGTCCAATTCAACATGACAGTCTACATTCGACAGTTTGTAGCGCCGCGAAAAAAAACATGAAAATATTTGCATCTCGGTGAACCTTATTAAAATAAGTGCGGAAACAGAATCGATTGGGATTGAGTGATGATGTGAAAAATACGTAAGCTTACTCATCAAATATTTTTGTGTTCCAACGATTGCGTGACTAGGTTCTTTTATTCAAACAACAATGATTTTTGGAATCATATAAACAAAGAATCCAGCACAATTTACATTTCCAATAGCTTGCTGGTAAATTTTTTAGTCACAATGTACATTGTGCTGGGTCGATTATGATTAGATAAACTACAAGTTTTGGTTGAAGCAACCAAACTCTTTCCATAGATCAGCAAAAACACTTATTTCAATTAACTAACATATTCTCTTCTATTGAGCAATATATTTGCTTGGATTATTCAAAAGTTTCACTTGGACCAACCAAAATATTTGCTAGTATCAACAAAAAGATATGGTATATTCAACCAAATTTTACTAACCAAAAACTTTTCTTAGTTCAACCAAATATTTTGTTCATCTTTTTTTGGTAGAAAATTAATCTTTTTGGTTGAAAATTTAACTGTTCGGTTATAATTTATGTATTTTTTCATTGAAAATAAAAATATTTTTTAGTTGATTATCAACTATTACATTTTTTGTTGAAAATGTTGTTCAAAATTAAGTTTTTTGTTGCAAATTAATATTTTCGGGTTTAAAAATCAACTGTTTTGTAGAAAACACGTCCTGTTGTTGGAAATTCAACCTTTTTAGTAGAAAATTAATTTTCTTGATTGAAAATTCAATTATTCGTTTGAAAATTTTTGAATTTTGTTGAAAATTCATCCTTTTTCGTAGAAAATCAATCTTCTTGGTTGAAAATTCATATATTTGGTTTAAGGTTGATTTATTTTATATAAAATACGCCTTCTTTTGATAGAAAATTAATCTTGTTGCTTAAATATTCACCTTTCTGGTTCAAAATTCAATTATTCGTTTGTAAATTCAACTCTTTTGTAAAAAATCAATCTTTTTGGCTATTAAATTCAGCATTGTTGATAAAATTTCTTTTCTGGATTGATTGAAAAATCTGCAATGGTTGAAAATTAAATTTTTGTATAAATTAGTTTTTATTTTTTTAATTTGAAAATTCATCTCTGTTGTTAGAAATGTGATCTTTTTTGGTTAAAAATGCAGTTATTTATTGAAAAGCAATCTATTGGTTTGAAAATTATTTTTTTTCTTCAATTTAATTGTTTTTGGTTTAAAATAAATATCTTGGTTAAAGTATAAGCTATTAGATTGCTTTTTGAGAATGCATGTTTTTTGGTTAAAAGCTCAACTACTTGTTTCCAAGTTGAACTACTTTGTTAATTCAGAAAAAAACATTTAGATTTTACATAATCCCTCCTCCCCTCAAATCGTTTCACGCAATTTTTGTATGGCCCCTTTAAGAAAAATAATGAACTCTTAACTAAACAGTGTGAATTTAAAAGATAAGTTTTCAGCCTAAAATGGAATAGTTAAATTTTTAGTTTAAACAATTTTTTTGAAAAAAATTATTTCTAATAATTATTTGAATGTTATTAATTAAATAATTATTATTCACAAAACAGTTGAATCCTCAACCAAAAATACGAATTTTTAACCAAATAGTTGAATCCTCAATCAAAAAGATGAATTTTCAACAAACAAGATTAATTTTCTAAAAAAAAAAAAATTTCCAACAAGAAAGTTAAATTTGCAACCAAAGAGGTGAACCTTAAAAAAAAAAGAATTTTTGACAAAGTAGGTCAACGTTTGACCAAGTAGTTGAATTTTCAACTAAAAAAGATAAGTTTTCCGCCAAAAATGGAATCCTAAAATTTTAATTTTAAACAATTTATTAATAAAAATTGATTATTATTGTATAAATATTATTAATTGAATAATTTTTCTTTACAATACAGTTGAATCCTCAAACAAAAAGATGAATTTTATACAAACAAGTTCAATTTTTCAACGAAAAAAAAAGTTTTTAATAAGAAAGTTAAATTTGCAACCAATGGGGTGAATATTTGAAAAAATGAATTTTTGGCAATTTTTTTGTTGAATTTCCATCTAAAAATAATGAACTCTTAACTAAGCAGTTTGAATTTTTAACTAAAAATATAAGTTTTCAACCAACAATGGAATCGGTAAATTTTTAGTTTAAACAATTAATTTAAAAAAATTAATGAGAATAATAATTTTAATAATAATGATTAAATAATAATTATTTACAAAATAATTCAATCCTCTACCAAAAAGATGAATTTTCTACCGAATAGTTAAATTCTCAACTGATAAAGTATAAATTTCCAACCAGAAATAGAATAGTGAAATTTTCAGATAAAATTTTATAAAATTGTCAAGAATTTCAATGATTTTATGTGATTTTAAAAGGTCTCAAGGTATTTAAATACATTTTCCGGGATTAATTAAAATATCAGATTTTACAGAATTTAGGGCGATTTTATAATATGTTAATATATTTCAAAGGATTTATTAACAAGAAGTGAGAAATTTCGCAGGGCTTCAAAGATTAAAAGGGAATTCCATATATATTTTACAATTATTTTAATTCTTTTTATTTTTATTTCAAATTCATTTGAATTCATTAGAAAATAATTCTTCTTGGTTGAAAATTTATTTTTGTAGGTTAAAAATTTAGTTGTTTGGTAAAAAATTCAATTATTTTGTTGAAAGTATAATTATTGTGTTTAAAATTTAACTATTCTGTTAAAATCATCTTTTTTATTTGGAAATTTGACTATTTTGTCAGAAATTTATTATTTCGGATTAGAAATTGAACTTTTATGGTAAGAAAGTAAGCTTTCTTGGCTGAAAATACATTTTTTTTTTTAAATTTGTTTGTGCCCTTAATATTTTAGAACGAATTTAAATTTTAATATTTTATCTGAAAAATTTCCCGTGTTAAAAAACCTTTGCGAACTATTTAGTGCTTTAACTTAATTTTAATTTTCATCCAAATAGTTAATTAATTATTAGCCTCTGATGGAATAAAATTTCGAAATTCGAGTGAAATTTATTCTGCAGCAAATGTGAAATAACCCAAAAAGTAATCAGTTTCGAATCTTTTAAGTAAAAGTTGATTTGAATGTGAAGATTGTGATAGGAATGTAATAAACTGAAACTGGGTAGCGATTTGATGCCTACAAATAATTTAAATATGCACCCGAATAGCTCATTCATTATTAGCCTCTGATGGAGTAAAATTTTGAACTCGGAGTGAAATTTTTCCTGGGGCAAATGTGGGGTTTGGGTCCGAACCCGGACCCTGTAAACTCTTATGGGCCCGGGTCTGGACCAGACCCTTGATGAACTCTTTAATATCGGGTCTAACCAAAAATGTTCCTTGAATTATATTTAGGAAATTGAAATAGGCGATTTCAGAGAGAGAGAGAGACAGAGTTTAATTTGAGGCCGGGAACTAAGGATGCGCAAAAAAGTGAAAATTCGCATTATTCTGCGCAGTAAAGTTACGGGGTGTTTGTAGCTGCGCATCAGAGTTCAATGTCGCATATGAATGTGCAGTAAAGTTTCACGGCATTTACAGCTGCGCAGTATAGTTCACGGCACTTATGGCTGCGCAGTAAGATAACGCCTTGCTTTTAGATGCGCAGTAGAGTTGCATAGCACTTACATCTGAGCTGTGGAATTATATGAAACTTACGGATGCGCAGTACTGTTACACGGCAGCTATCGCTGCGCAGTAAGGTCAGAGGATACATATAGATGCGCAGTGAAGTTACGTATCACTTCGTTTGCACGCAGTACAGTTATATGCCACTCCCGGACGCGCGTTACTTTCAAATTCGCAGTATAGTTACATAGCACTTATGTCTGAGCAGTAGAGTTCTATAAAACTTACGGATGCGCAGTACAGTGACGTGATATTTATAGTTGCGCAGTATGGTCAGGGGGTACATATAGATGCGCAGTACAAATACATAGCACTGAAATCTGCGCAGTAGAGTTCTATGGCACTTAAGGATGCGCAGTGTTTTCACAATGCATTGATGACTGCGCAGTAAGGTTAGGGGGTACTTCATTGAATTCAAAGAATTTACGGAATTGTCGGATTTCATGGAATTCAGGGAAATCATTAAACTCACGAAATTCACAGAATTTACTTCATTTATGGAATTCACTTAATTCATGATGTTCACTGAATTTCATGGAATGCATGTAATTCATGGAATTCATGGAATTTACAGAATTCGTTGAATTGAAGGAATGCAGAAAGCTTATGAAATTCAAAGAATTCTGGAAATTCACGGAATTAATGGAATTCACTGAATTCATGGAATTCAAGGAATTCCTAGAATTTACGGAATTCATGGAATTCACGGAATTAGCGGAATTCATGTAATTGAAAGCATTCAAGAAATTAACGGAATTCACGGAATTCAAAGAATTTAGGGATTTAATGAAAATTAAGGAATTCATAGAATTCAAGGAATTAATGGAACTCAAGGAATTCACAGAATTCATGGGATCGAAGGAACTAATAGAATTCGCGGAATTCATGGAATTAAGAAAATTCATGGAATTCATGGAATTCATGGACTTCAAGGAATTCACATGATTCACAGAATTCATGTATTTCACGAAACTCACGGAATTTGCAGCATTCATGTAATAAAAGGAATTCAAGAAATTCATGGAATTTACAGAATTCATGGAATTAAAGAAATTAATGTAATTTAAGGAATTCACGACATTCACGGAAATCACGGAATTCATGGAATTCACGGAATTTGCGGAATTCATGTAACTGAAAGCATTCAAGAAATTTATGGAATTCACGGAATTCACAGAATTCATGGAATTCGAAGAATTTAGGGATTTACTGAAAATTAAGGAATTCATAGAATTCCAGGAATTAATGGAACTCAAGGAATTCACAGAATTCATGGGATCGAAGGAATCAATAGAATTCGCGAAATTCGTGTAATTAAGAAAATTCATGGAACTCATGGACTTCACGGAATTCAGGGAATTCACAGAATTTGCGGAATTCATGTAAAAGAAGGAATTCAAGGAATGTATGGAATTCACAGAATTCATGGAATTCAAGGAATTAATGTAATTTTCACAATTTTAGTTAAGAATGTATCTCTCTAGCTGAAAGTGAAACCATTTTGTTGAGAATTCATCTTTTGCAGTTGAAAATTCAACTAAATGTTTTAAAATTTAACGACTTTGTTGGAAATTTATTTTTTTTTATTGCAGGTTCATACCTTTGCTTAAAAATTCAACTATTTTGTTGAAAATTGTTTTTTTCTGATTACAAATAATTCTTTTGTACTGGAAATTTAAGTTTTACACTTTTCGCTGAAATACTCTCTTTTTCGTTTAAAATAAAACTCGTGGGTTGAAACATGAACTTTTTTACTTAAACTTCATGTACTTCGTTGAAAATTGGACTTTTCTGGTAGAAAAATAATCTTTTTTGTTGAAATTTCGTCCTTTTGGTTTCAAAATTTACCTCTTTTGATAGTTATTTAATATTTTTTGGATGAATTATCAACTATTACACTTTTTCTCGAGAATTCCTCTTTATAGTTTAAAAACTTGATTATTTTTTTGATAATTCCACTCTTGAGTAAAAATTTAACTATTTCGTTGAGAAATCGTCTTCCTTTGCTTTAAAGTTTAACTATTTCACTCAAAATGCAACTCTTGTGTGAACAATTTTATTTTTAATTTTTGAAAATTAAACTATTTGGTTTAAAATTGATCTTCCTTGATAAAAAATTTATTTTTCTGCTAAACTTTTACATTATTATTGTAAAAATTAAACTGTCTTGTAGGAAATTTGTCTTTTTTTGTTCAAACTTCAACAATTTGACTGCAATTTTGTCCTCTTGACTGAAATATCTTTCTTGGTTGAAAATTGAACTCTTTTGTTGAAAATTGATATTTTCTTGATTCGTAGTTGAGGATTCAACTAGGTTGTTGAAAGTTCATTTTATAATATTGCAAATCAACTTTTTGAACTGCAATTGAACAAGTTTAGATGCGTTTTTCTCGAAAAACGGGTTTTCAAAGCATCAACTTCAAAAATGCCTCCGTGACTCATTTTTCATCTCGGAGGTTTCATTTTGGGCCTGAAATGGCGGAAATTTATCCAGCTATATATTTTTATACGTTAATCCATGTCGTAAAAGTTTTTTTTTTAATGTAAAAAAAACCTCTGTATAGTAAACAGTTCTCATTTTGAAATATTAATTCATGATAATTTTTCACTCATCTTTCAAGGTAAAATAAGCATACTATACTCAAAATATAGAAATTAGAAAAGTAAGAATCAAAATGTTTCTTTTTTGGCAAAAAGCGCTTCTACAATTTTTTTAATTGCATATCAGAAATATCCTAACATCATCCAAAGAGAAAATTCTGCAAAAAAAGGTCCAGTAATATAATTTTTCAATAACATTTTTTAGAACTGTTTTGACTACATATTTAATTTTTGACAATTTCGAAGCAAAAAACCAGTTTGGAAAAAAGCTTTTTTTTATATTCCAAATTTTTAATTTCTAAAAATGCATTATAAATTTATTACGGTATTATATTCACTAATAGAATTAAGAATAACCATTAAAGCGCAAACCAGAGTATAAGCGATTCTCATTTTCTCTGATTAAGGGCACAAAACTGATTAATTCGTTAATAAAGAATTCGGTTCACACTGTATTTAATGAACTCACCCCACTGGAATATTATTATTTGTATTTCATAAACCAGTTCAAACGAAAAAATGTGATTACCTCAAGCGAGGCTAAGTTGTACAAACTTCAGCGATTTCTTATCAGCGCTTCAATAAAAACATGACTTTTATCCCGATCTTGTTGAAAACACTAAAATGCTAAATTTTTTTTGCACAAATACCCCAACGCTCATTTGCTTGAGAAAATAATTCTTTAATAATATCTGTGTGAAATCTTTGTAAATTCTCTCAAAATCTTTGCAAAATATTGAAAATCTTTGTGAAATCATTGAAATCTTCGTTCAATCTTTGAAATCTATATAAAATCTTTGTGAAATAATAGAAGTCTTTGTGAAATCTTTGAAATCTATCTGGAAACATTGCGAAATATTCAAAATCTTTGTGAAATCTTGAAATATTTTTTTAATATTCGGTATTATTTGTGAAATGACTTAAATCTTTGTGAAATTTTTGAGAAATGATTGAAGTCATTGTGAAGTCTTTAAAATCTATGTTGAATCTGTGCGAAATATTTTTCATCTTTCTGAAATCTTTGAAAGCTTAGGTAAATCCTTGAAATTTTTTGGAAATATTTTTGAAATCTTTGTGAAGCCTTTGTGAATTATCTAAAAATCTTTGAAAAATATTGAAAATCTTTGTGAAGTCATTAGGAAATCATTGAAATCTTTGTTCAATCTTTGAAATCTATTTGAAATATTTGTGAAATAATAGAAGTCTTTGTGAAATCTTTGAAATCTGTCTGAAAATTTTGCAAAAAATTAAAAATCTTTGTGAAATCTTTGAGAGCTTTGGGAAACCCTTGAAATCTCAGTGAAATATTTTTAAAATCTGTGTGAAATTTTTGTGAATTTTCTAAAAATCTTTGCAAAATATTGGAAATCTTTATGAAATCATTATGAAATCATTGGAATCTTTGTTCAATCTTTGAAATCTATCTCAAATCTTTGTGAAATGATAGAAGTCTTTGTGATATCTTTAAAATCTATCTGAAAACTTTGCGAAATATTACAAATCTTTGTGAAATCTTGAAAATCTTTGGGAAATCTTTGTAAACTCTTTGTGAAGTCTTTGTGAAATCTTTGTGAATTCTTTAGAAATCTTTGCGAAATATTTGAAATATTAGATATGCAAGAGATTATAGCAAATGACTGGTAAACATAAACGAATCCTTTTTATTAAAATACGATCTGAACCTTGATTATTTGATTTTACCTCCGAAAGTTTTTTAATTAGGGTTTCTTGCGATGTCAGAAAAGAATAATGTTGTATCATCAAAGGTAAGGGAAACGGCGTACGAGGAAGGAGAGTATTTTAAAGTAATGTGGATTTTGTAGTGAAGGCTGTTTAAAGATCTCCGGCAGAAAAATTGTTATAAGGAGCCAACTGTTTTGGAGGAATAAGTCCAAGTCGTCTCAAGATAAACCAGATGTTTTCATTTTTATTCCTGTTTTTGATAGAATTGTAATTTTATTAGTTGTATGAATCTTTGATTTTTGTCTGAACTAAGTTTCTCAATTTAAGAAATTTGGCTTGAATAATACTATTTTTTGTTCTTCCAGCCAATCTATATTTTTTGTCTCTTTCTTTGATCAAGTCTTGGATATAAGATGTAATCCAAGGAGTGGACTTCTTTTTTACTTCAAGGCTTTGAAGAGGCGGTAATTTGTCAAAAGCTAAAGACAACAATTTTATTAGACAGATAACTTCTCTATTTATATCTTTTTCAATAAAAATTCTTCTCCAATCATAAGTAGAGAGGTGCTCAAGAAATTAGGCTTCATTTACATTTGTGAGATTGCGTATAGACAGAGGAGATATACTATAGGAGGGATCAAAGGAGAATTGGTATTGAGTGCTGATAAGGTCATGGATCGAGAGAAATGAGATTGAGTGTTGAGTAGAAAAAATTACCTTGTCTAGATCATCAACAATGATCAAATCAATCCATGTACTATAATGATCGGTGTGGTGCGTGGTATTATGGGGAACTATAGATGATCCGACAGAAAACAATACTGATTTTAAATAATCAGTCAGGTTGACTCTGATTAACCAAAATTTGAGTTAACATGACTCAGGTTAATACTTTTCATGAAATATTAGATGGAAAGAGAAAGGGAGTGTCTGCCCTTTTTGTTACACAATGTGTTGACATTATTTATTCTAACTTTCTCACTGTAACTGTTAAAACTAACTGATATACCATAAGAAATAGCATCTATTTGATTAATAATTACTTTACGTCAACTATGATCCTCTCAAAAGCATTTCAGAAGATATTTCATCCTATCTGTATTTAAAATCGGATTCAACAGGAGCTAAGGGAGGGAAATACAATAAAAAGTGTTTTCAGTAGTTAAAACAAAGGTATAAGGCATGATAAAGGAATTAATATATGATAAATGGTATAAGATCATAAAGAAAAAAGGAGTAGCAAAGTATTTAGAAATAGGATGGGGGTGAGCAGATGGACGAGAGTAGGAAGATTTAGATTAGGAGACGAGGTTGGGGAAGGAATATATCAGAAAAAAAGGAGAACAGAAAGTATGGAATTTGTGAATGGGAAGGGAAAACATAGGATGTATAGGAAGAATATAGGGGAGAAGTTAAAGATAAAGGAAGCTCTCGAGAGAATGCTGTAAGGATTATTCAGGTTTATTCAAAATTCTCTAGAATCATCAAAAAATCTATTCAGAAACGTTTAGTTTTAAGTTGAAAGTAGTCCAAACCTTTTTATAAACAATTTGAAAGTTGTCGTTTCAAAATTAGCAGTAGTCTTCACAAAATCATAACTTTATTACAATTCAGAATAAATGTATACTTCTAGTGTTCGTAAAATAAAAGCTAAATTTTTATACCGCATTGTTTATATCGTACGCCACTAACAAAAAACTTTATTAAATTAGTTTCTTTTGAGTGGGAAATGAAAAAAGGAAGATAACGGATAGCTTTGAAGCCTGAAACTTATGAAAATCGTAGAACTGAGTACAAGATGTACATAAAGAAAAATGATTTTGAAACTTTTGCGGAATTAGAAGGCCTAGGCAAAGAATGAGAAACCGAGCTAGCCAAATAAAAAATTCAAGGGCAAATTTTACAAATGGCAGAACCTAGAATTGAAGACAAAAATGAACAAAAGCATAACAACGGTAACGGTTCTCAAAATAATTCCGAGAATAATAATGAAGATTTAAGGAAAAACAAACATGGTTAAAATGATTAAAAAGAATAAAGTCGAAATATAGATAATAAACCGCTATTGGGAGGTAGTATTAACCGCAAAAGTACTAGAGAACTAAACGAAAGTAGTCTAAGGTTACAAGATAACGAATTTTCCCTAGTACCTATTAATCCTGACAAATGCCAAAAAAGCAACCAAAAAATGCTTACGACACTAGCAGCGACTCAAGCACAAAAGACACACTTAATTTAGGCAAACCGAAAAGTAGGAGAGAAAATTGGTAAAATAAGTAAGAGAAAGATTTTTCATATGGTAGTAAATATGAGGAAACTTATAAGGATCAAGATAGTAATCTTTGGAAAAATAAAAGAGCTACTAATAAAAAAAGTTAAAACTGGAGTCTTAAAAAGAAAATGAGATAATCGAAATCGAAAATAAAGATTAGTGGGTTAATTTCAAAAATAAATCGATCAAATTGAATAACATATCGGATAATCTAGGGAAAATTGACGTACAAAATACCTGTTCGCCAGAATTTTGCGAAGGAATTGTCAAGCTTAACACAAACCAACAATCGCAATTAGAAAAAGTTTGGAGAAGACAGAATGAAAGTATATCAGGGCAAAGAACATTGGGCGACTCACATAACAAAACATAAAATTGATTTACGTGGCCACGACCCAATTAAACCGCGATTTCAAAAAAAGATAAATTTTCAACAGAGAATAAAATAGTTCAATTTTAAGTTGGAGAAGTACATTTTTAATCAAATAAAATCAATTTTCAACGAAATAGTTAAATTTTTAACCAACCCAATGAGTTTTCTAGCAAAAAGATTAAATGTCTATAAAAAAAATGTTGACAAAAAATTTAGTTAAATTTTCAATAAAAAAAAAAACTAATTTTCAACTCAAGAAATCAATTTGCAAACAAGAAATGAATAATCTTTAACAAAATACATGAATTTTCAACAAAAAATTTTATTTTTCAATGGAATTTTCAACCTAATAGTTGAATTTTCTAACCAAAACAGTGAATTAGTCACCAACAAGATTAATTTTCTACCGCAAAAGACAAAATTTCAACAAAATACCGAATCTCTCAATCAAATAGTTGCATTTTTAACTAAAGAAGATAGATGTTCAAGCAAACATGAAATATTTAAACTTTTAGTTAAAAAAATTATTTTTCAATAAAAAAACTAATTTTGAACATAAAAGATTAATTATTCACCAAAAAACTCGCCAAAAAAGATTGAATTTCAACAAAATACATGAACTTTTAACCAAAAAGGTGAATTAGTCACCAATAAGATTAATTTTCTACCGCAAAAGACAACGAAACGTAGAATCTTTCAATCAAGTAGTTAAATTTTTAACTAAAGAAGATGAATGTTTAACTAAACATGGAATAGTTAAATTTTCAGTGGAAAAAAAAATAATTTAAAAAAATCTTAACAAAATATTTAAATATTGAACCAAAATAAAAGAAGATTTTTCATCTGAAATGATGAATCATTAGCCAAATAAATGAATGTTTAACAAATTACAGTCGAACCTGGATTTAGCGCTGGTTTTGGGGCTGGCCTTGACGTTAAATCCAGAGACTCGGAACTATTTTAGTTCCGAGTCTCTGGATTTAACGTCAAGGTCAGCCCCAAAACCGGCGCTAAATCCAGGTTCGACTGTATTAATTTTTAATTTTTTTCATTTCAAGTAATTCAAACTGAACTGCAAATCAAAGCACTCAAGGTGAAACATTGATTAATTTTAAACTTTTCATATTGAAGCTTACAAAATTTTTCTTTCAAATATTTTTAATTCGAATATTTAATAACTTACGCTTATAAAATAATTTAACAATTATAAATTTGAAAATGTATTGAACTTGTAACGATTTTAAGTTTAAATTTATAACTCTCAAATTTTAACGGTCCAAGGCTATTATAATTGAAAGTTATTTAAAAATTTTAAATAGTTTATTAAGTTCAATTGTTATCAATTTTTATTACTCGAATTACAGTTTAATTTTAAAAATCATTCTTTCATTTATATTTATAGTCGATCAATTGAAAACTTTTTTTTCTCAACAATTTTCAATTTCAAACACTTTGATTTTTAATTAATCAGGGTGGGGATCAAATTTTGAAGAAAAGAAAAACTTAATTTTTCGACTAAAAAATATCCATTTTTACAAACAATGGAATAGTTAAACTTTCAGTTAAAAAAATTAATTTCCAACAAAAATGAAACGGATTTTCAACAAAATAGATTAATTTTCGACTAAAATGATAAATATTTAACTGGAACACAACAAAATACGTGAATTTTTAACGAAATTGTTGAATTTTCAATTAAATGAGACAAATTTTCAACCAAATAGTTGAATCTTGAACTAAAAAAATAATCATTATCAACCGAAAATGGAATAGTAACATTTTTAGTGAAAAAAATTAATTTTAAACCAAACATAAGAGTTTCCAACTGAAAAGATTAATCTTCAAATAATATAGTTGAATTTTCAAATAAAGAGATTAGTTTATTTTTAGATAAATAGTTGAATTTTAAAGCAAGAAGATTCATTTCTACCAAAAAAGATTAATTTTCAACAAAATATCTGAATTTTCAACTAAAAAAGATAAACTGTCAACAAAAATTTGAATAGTTAAACTTTCAGTTAAAAAAATTAATTTTCAACTAAAAACATGAATATTTAACTGCAATGCTTGAATTGTAAATCAAAATGATCAATTTTAAAGACAAAAATTAATTTTCAAAAAAGATTAATTTTCTAACAAAAAATTGTTCAGAAAAATACATGAATTTTTAACAATGTAGTTGAATTCTGAAATAAAAATATCAAATTTTAACCAAAAATGAAATAGTTAAATTTTCAGTTGAAAAAATTAATTTTCCATACAAGAAATTTTCATTCAGTTATGAATTTTTAAATGAAGTTATAAATATTGAACTGCAGTGCTTGAATTTTAAACCAAAAACATAAATTTTGAAATAAAAAAGATTAAATTTTAACCAAAAATTTAATAGTTAATTTTCTGTTAAAAAAATTAATTTTACACACAAAAAAAAAACATCAATTTATAACCAAAATTATGAATTTTCAAATAAAAAGATGAATTTTCAACTAAAATGATGAATATTTAACTGCAATGCTTGAATTTTAAACCAAGAAGATTAATTTTCAACCAAGAATATTGATTTTCAAACAAAAAGATTAATTTTCTACCAAAAACACGATTTCTCAACAAAATAGATGAATCGAAAAAAAATAGATGAATTTTCATCTAAAAAAGACTTCTTTCCTCAAAGTGTTGAATTTTGAAATAAAAAAGATCAATCTGTAACCAAAAATGGAATGGTTAGATTTTTAGATAAATAGTTGAATTTTAAAGCAAGAAGATTCATTTCTACCAAAAAAGATTAATTTTCAACAAAATATCGCCTTAGATGTATTGTAAAAAATGAAAATTCATAGATTACATAAATAGCAACATTTTATAAACTATGTAAGATATCGTAAATTATTTCATTGGATATCGAGATGTTGCTCTAGACTTCTTATTTGTATTGGTTGTTAAATGATAAGATGGATGAGACTCCTTACATGAGAATAGGTGAATTTTGTTTCGCAATCATTCAACGATAATGCATTTCTCATTCAAACCTTTAGCCTCATATTTAACCTAGAAATCTATAGCAGCATGTTTTCGAAGCGCATTTGAGAGAAATACGATATCCAATTGGCAAAATCAACAAAAACTGGAGTCAATATTTTTTGAGAACGTTATGATGTGAAATAGAAATATGTATTATCATCGGAGAAGGTAGCAAATCGAGAAGAGAAATCCACACATAAAATGGAAATCTGCAATATTGAGCAAAGTTATATTCTCCTATACAAAAAATATTTTAAAGTCATTTCAGACAAGATGGAGAATGAACATTTTCAATTAAATTTTATTCAGAAAAAAGATCTTCTCCTTTCGCTTCGCTGGGATTCGAAAACCAGGTCAACTGATTTCCGGTCAGGTGCTCTAACCAATGAGCCACAGAGAGATCACAGAAAGAATTCTTTTTTCTGAAATACGCTTTGGTGTTCGAATCTCAGCGGAGTGAAAGAAGATCTTTTTTCTGAATAAAATTCAGTTATAATGTTAGTTGATCACACATTTCCAAAAAGCTGTACAATTCAAAAGAAAACAAAGGCACAATTTCTAAATGCTTCCAAAAGTACAAAAACCTGTTTTTATTCTAACAAAATACTGACATGCCTCTCCGACTTTAACTGCACGGAAAAAATGTATAGCTGAACCAAAGATATTCATTCTTTATCTGGCTACAAATATATACTTGGAAACTTATATTGAATAACATTTCAATGAATATGACACTTAAACATTAAGTTAAGTACTGTGTATCGTATAGGTTATATTTTCTGAATGAAAATACTGGTTTTTTCTTGTCTTTATATGAAATAAAATTAATATCTAATCATTATGAATTTAAATTTATGAGTGATTTGTGTACATAATTTATTATTTGTTATCATTCATATGTAAAGAAATTCAGTGAGGCAAGTATTATAATTAAAAATAAGAGCAATGGAAGTGAAATAAAATTGAATTATTTAAATGGTTTTTGAAGAAAAAGAATTGTCTCAAACATTTTTAATATTATTTTTTCTGGGAATTACGAACATTTTATAACAACTCTCAAATTTACACGAATTCAGTTCCAAAATTCAGTTCCTTGCATTGAATTCGGAGAACGCTTGATTAAATTCAAATCCAATATTATAATATAATATGATATATATGAGGGTGATTCAAAAAAACCATTTTTTTTAAGTCTCACCCTGCAATAATTTTCACATGAGAAAGCGAGGCTTCCAAAAATAAAAAATTCATTAAGTTTTTGGTTTATGCAAGAGTACTGAATTAGTCGTACAATTCCTTTTCCTATTAATTATTATAATATTATTTTTAAATTGTTTGCGAGAAATCAAATTTCCTAACAACATGCAAGCTATCTTTATTCCTCTTTATATGTAGATGAAGAAATAATTCTAGAAGAAATCGTTTAAATGTCAGAGTTTTCACAAAAATTTTCGTAATTCCCAAGAAAAATGATATTAAAAAATGTTTTGAACAATTCTTTTTCTGAAAAACCCATTGAAAGAATTAAATTTTATTTCACTTTCCTCGTTCCCATTTTTGATTATAGTAATTGCCGTATTGAATTTCTTCACATATAAATAATAACAAATAATAAATTATTTACAAATTGTAACCAAATAATTGAATTTTCAACCAAATGAACGAATTTTCAACAGAACAGTTACATTTTTAACCAAAGAAGATTACTTCTAAGAAAATAGTGGAATTTTTAACAAAAGAATTAAATTTTCAACAAAATCGTTGAATTTTTTAACCAAGTATTTGAATTTTTAAGAAAAAAATTGTTTAACTAAAAATGTAATAGTTAAATTTTCAACATAATAATGTTCGACAAAGTAGTTGAATCCTCGAAAGAGGTGATATCTCTACAAAACAGTTGAATTTTCAACGCGAAAATATGAATTTTCTAACTAAAATGTTAATTTTTAACCAAACAGTTAAATTTTCTACCAAAATAATAGAATTTTTAACCCGAAAAAACGTAATATTCTACAAACCTGTTGATTTTTTTACACAAAAAAACGACTTTTTTTACAAAACCATTGAATTTTTAACAAAAAAGTTAATTTGCATTTTAAAAGAACGTTTTTTCCCAAAAATGATTCAAATTTTTACCAAAGAGATGAATCTTCAACTTTTAAAATCATATTTTAAGAAAGTAGTTCAACTTTCAATTAAGTAGCTTCATTTTCTACCATAAAAGATAAATTTTCAACTAATACATACTTTTTCTACGAAATAGTTAACTTTTCAAGAAAATAGTTAAATTTTTAACCAAATAATTGAAATTGCAGAATTCAAAGATGTATTCTCAACCAAATGTTCGAATTTACAAACAAGAAATAGTCAACTCCAACCAAAAACAGTTAAATTTTTTAAGCAAATAATTAAATTTTCAATAAAATAGTTGTATTTTATAATTTCTCATCGAAAAATATAATAGTTGATATTTCAACCAAGAAAATACTTTAATTTTATATCAAACACCATTGGATTCAAATAAAAAAGACGAATTTTTAACCATCATGTGATGAAGCTGACCATCCTTCCTATTTTTAATTACGAAATATAAATTTAATTTTATATAACCTTCAGTCGTGTAATGAATAATGAGTTAAAACTATTTGATACTAGTTTGAGAATACTTTTGATTAAATTCTTCAGATTTTTTTTTTTCATTTGAGAACATTGATATAATTTAAAGATTAACTTAACTGATTACGGGCTGATCACAAATGCTTTTCCCTTTTTTAAAGAATTCTTATTTTTTGATTGAAAATTCTTTTTTTTTGCGTAGAAAATTAATCTTGCAGGTTAAAAAATCATTTTTTCGGATAAAACTTGAACTATTTCGTTAGAAATTGATTTTGGTAATTGAAGATTCATCGTATTTTGTTGAGAATTTATATTTTTTAGTTCGAAATTCAACTATTTTGTTAAAAATTTAATTTTCTTAGATAAAAAAATGTTCTTGTTTTTTTCGTTTAAATTTGAATTGAATTAATAGAAACCATTAAGAAAGTCCAACAGTTCTTGGTAAAAGTTATTTTATTTGTTTGCAAAGTCTACCATTATATTTTCGGTTCAAAATTCATTTCGTTTGGTTAAAAATTCTACTCTTTGGTTGAAAATTTTATTATTATGTTGAAAATGCAATTAATCTGTCAAAAAGTAATCTTTTTTTGTTAAAAATTCAACTACTTAGTTGAAAGTTGAACTGCTTTGTTAACAATTCATTTATTTGGTTGAAGATCCATTTCTTTGGTTGAAAATTTAACTATATCCTCAAAAATTTGTTTTTTTTTGTTGCTGTTGATAATTAATTTTTTTTTCACAGAAAATGTAACTATTCCATGTTTGGTTCAGAATTGATATTTCAAAATGAAAATTCATGTATTTTGTTAAAAATCGTATTTTCTTGGTTGAAAATTCAACTGCTTGTCTTAATCTCCTCATCATCATTAACGGAATTTTCCTGAGTCACAGCACTAAGTATTCCGGCGACCGTTCCTGGAGATAAAGATAAATAGGGGTATGCAAAATTCATATGGGTGCATATAAATTTATATAATAATTCAATAAGTATTGATAAATTTATTGGTTTCAAGTTATTTAAACTCATATTTGAAGAGGGGCAACAATTTTACTCAAAGAAATAAGCTCACGATGAGATATTGTAAAATTTCAGAAAAATATTTCTTTTCTCTTCCAACTAAGTATCAGAATTCAAGGTATTTAAATGGTAGTATTATTTGCAATTGCATTAAATTAGTTGTAGGAGATTTTTTTTTAAATGTATGGTTTGAAAGATACTATTAGAAATTATTACGTCTTGCTTTTTCGTCTTCCTTCAGATAATCTTCGATGTGTCTGTAAGAACAAGAAGAATTTTATGAGCAATAAAACACAAAATATCATTTAAATGAAAAGACTTTCTCAGATCACATACAAAACTTCGGAATACGATCGGTTGGTTTGAGACCTTTTAGGGCTATGTCGGCTTCGGTTTCGTGTTTGCACCTCTGTCCGAAAACATTTTCCGTAATCTACGCTAACTTTATCGGTAATTCATGATAACTCACTATAAACTTCCAGAAATGTTTGAATATTTTTAAGTGAAACTCTCAAGCTGTTTCGGAGATTGCTCGGGCTACGAACGGATCTTTTTTATCCAACAATCATAATAATAAAACCATACCATTTTTATAATAATATAACTTTTCATTTCTCTCGAAACATCAAAGTTAAATTATTTACTCCGGTAGCAAAACGATACTTTTTTTTTGTATACAAAATTTAGTTCATTATCTAAAACAACCAATGCTTGCTGTCTTAACGAGGATTTTTCCCGCCTGCTTTCGGATGTTTGGAAATCTTCAAAATCCTCTGGAACTTAAACTAAATTAGACTTTTTCATTAAAATTCTCTAAAAAGAACCTGTGTAAATTCCTATGAATCTTTCGAAATCCCTTGAATCTAAATTTAATTTGTCCTATTCCTTAAAGTTCCATATAAGAAACGATAAAATTCCTAAAAACCTTTGAAATCTCTGAAAATCTTTGAAATCGCTGAAAAACCCTTGAAGTTTAATTTGATTTTATTCAACAAAGTCTACTGGGAATCTCTTGAGATATTTCGCAATCCTAAAAATTTCTTTAAAATACCTTTAAATTGTGTATATCTCTTAAAATTCTTTGGAATCGTAAAAATCCATTTGAAAAAGTATAAATTATTTGAAAGCCCTTGAATATAATTTGAATGAAACTTATTCATCATTGTTCTCTTAACAAAAATTGTGTAAATCCCTAAAAATGATTGAAATCCCTTAAAATCCTGGAGATTTGATGAAATCCTTAAACCTTGTGAAATCACCTGAAATTCAATTTCATTGATTTAAAAAAGTCAATTAGAAATCCCTTAACATATTTGGAAATCCTACCAAGTTCATTGAAATGTCTGGAAATTTTTTGCATCTCTTAAAATCGCTTAGAATCCCTTGAAATCCCTTGAAATCTATGGAGATCGTAAAAATCCATTGAAAAAAGTAAAAATTATTTGAAAAATAACTTCCTAGAAATTTTTTAAATCCCTTGAAATCCTTGGAGATTAAATAAAATTCTTAAATCTTGTGAAATTTCTTGAAATACCTTAAAATTTTTTTAAATCTTCAGAATCGCTGGAAATCTGTTGAAATTTCATTTTATTTAAATAATTCAACAAATTTCACTAGAAATCTTATGAAATGTTTTAAAATCTTACAACATTCTTTGATATCCTTTGACAGCATCGCTTCCTTGAAATTTCTTGGCTCTTCGTAATTTTGTAGAATAGTATTGGAACCTGCTAAATACCTGTCTGGTGGTACACCTTTATTGCTCCGACTTCAACACCTTACTCCTACGTCCTGACTTTCCTCAGAGATGATCTCATCACTATCGCTGCTTGAATCTGTATATTCTTCTTTTTCCTGGTAATCCTGATCACTGGATTCATGTTCAGTGTTTTCCTCTTCAGTGTTTTCTTCTTCAGAATCTTCATAAGCTTCCGATAGATCACCTGATACTTCTACCTTTATTCCCTCGATAAACTTTTCTTTTTCAGCTTCAACCTTTTGTTTTCTTGTGTTATCAAAAACAACATCTCGGCTAATCGTGATATAATTTGTTTTTGTTTCCAGCAGACGATACGCCTTGGATTCTTTAGAGTATCCCACAAAAACTAATTTTTCTGCTTTCACATCCAGCTTTCTTCGCTTTTCCTTAGAGATATGTGCATAGCTGTACAACCAAAAATCTGTAAATTTTTCACATTTGGTTTTTTGGAATGCCATAATTCGTATGGCGCTTTGTCCTTGCACCTTGTTGGCAGTCTATTCTGTAAATAATTAGCAGTATTCACTGCTTCTCCCCAGTATTTGTTGTCCAATTTTGAGTTGATGAGCATGCATCTGGCCATTTCCATTAGTGAATATACCTTTTATTTCCAGGTGTCACTGACTGCATGGGTCCACACACGTCCGTGTGTATCAAATCAAACGTTTCTTTTTTATTGCTGTAAGATTCCTTCGGAAAAGACTTTCGTGCCATTTTCCCCTTTATACAGCATTCACACTGCTTTCTGATTCCGAATCCTTTATTTTGATTCCTTCTGCGAGATTTTTCTTCTCCAAATCCTTGACTGCTTCCGGATCCCTGTGTCCAAATAACTTCATAGTTCAATATTCACAATAGTATTTTTTGAAATAGTGACGCTATATCCTGACTTGCTATTGTTTTATTGTGACAATAAGTATTATAATAATAAATTTTACAACCAAACGTTTCTCCGTGTAGTAAAGATATCATAGTATTTACTTGGGCATAAGCACCAAAATTCAGAATTCCAAAAGGGCATAAGCGTCAGCTAGCTTTGAAAAGCGGAAAAATGACTATTTGAAAAACTATTTCTCTATTTTTGTTTTCGTAGACTTTAAAATTTTGTTCTGATGTATTTTTATCAGCTTAGAGCTCCTTAATGTTCAAAACATTTGTCTTTTTTGGCTAGGGATTCAACTGTTATGGTGAAAAATTCAACGATTTTTAGAGAAATAATTTCTTTGTTGAAAATTCATCCTTTTGGATTAGAAGTTCAACTATTTCATAGAAAATTTTTCTTTGTGACTTGAAAATTTCAACAAATTTACTTGCTATTTTTTTTCTTTCTTGACTGAAAACTTTTTTTTGGTTTTTGATTTAAAATTAATATCTGTTTTTTCGAATTATCTACATTTACATTCTTTATTGAGAATTTACCTTTTTTGGTTGAAAATTAAACTATTTGGTTGAAAATTAAGTTTTTTCTTGAAAATTAATCTTTTTTAATTGATAAATGAACTATTTTGTTCAAATATCGTCTATTTTTAATACAGTGGAGTCTCACCTGTTCCCCAACTCCCTTATTCCCTGTCGCCTCTATTTCCCGTCGGCTTTAGACGGTTATTTTCATTTGCGCAATTCCGACCACTCTCACCACGGTCCCGGTATATTCTCCTCCGCGTCAGTGGCTGGCCAATTAAAAAGAGGCCCGAAGAGCGAGCTCGTTGGTTTGAATTGAGTATTTGAGTATGACGTCATGGGAATACGTCTCTTCACACTTATAATACTTGGGTCAATTAAAAACGATATCTTTCAAAAAAACAGCAAAGATGTCATCTAACTATTTTAATTTGAAATAAAAACTATTTGGACTTAACCAAAAAAGACAAATTTTCAACAAAATACTTAAATACTCATGTAAAAAAGATAATTTTTAACTATTTTTCATTCAAAATTAAAATCTTTTTTGGTTGAAATTACAATTATATTACACTTTTCGTTGGGAACTCATCTTTTCTAGTTAAAAATTTAACTATACCAGTTGAAAATGTAATTATTTTGTTGAAAATTCGTTTTCTTGTTGCTAGAAACTATTTTTTTTTTAAACAGAAAATATAATTATTCTATTTTTGCTTAAAAATATACCTTTTTCAGGTGAAAATTCAACTATTTTGTTGATAATTGATCTTTTTTATTTAAAAATCGAACTATTTGGTGGAAAAATCGTGTACTTTTTTGGTATGAAATTCAACTATTCCAGTTGAATATTCATCATCTTAGTTTAAAATTCATCACATTGGTTGAAAATTGAACTGTTTGGTTGAAAATCCGTTTTCTTGTTGTTAAAAATTAATTTGTTTGACTCACTATTTAAATATTCCATTTTTTGTTTAAAATCCATCTCTTTTTTTGTGTGTAAAATTCAACTATTGGTTAAAGATGTATCATTTTCGTTTGTATTTTTTTTTGTAGAAAATTAATCTTCATGGTTGAATATTCATATTTTTGGTTGAAAATTCAACTATTTCAGTTGAAGATTCATTATTTTATTTGAAAATTTATCACTTTGGTCAAAAATTGAACTATTTTGTTGAAAATCCGTTTTTTCACTAAAAATTAATTTGTTTTACTTAAAGTTCAACTATTATATAACAATAACATAACATAAGCTATATTAATATAATAAATAGGTTTCCCATGGCAAGAAGCATGCTTCTGCGCACGCTTTTTCGACAATGGATCGTATTGTGCAAATTATGAAATCTTCGAATCCTGAAAAAATGGGAGAAATTGCCATAATAACAGATGGAGCTGCAGCTCACTTTAAACATCGCTATCAGTACCACGCATTTAGTAAATCATCTTGCAAGAAGAATTGGATCTTTTTAGCAACTGTTCTTGGGAGAGGACACTGTGCTGACGTTGGCAGCTTGGTAAAACACTTTGCAACTAATTCTAATTTGAAAAAGTCATATCTGGAATCCGTAGATGATGCCGAATCCTTTGTTTGAAAAGTGAAGAAGTAAAATAATGGTATTGGTCTAATACTGCTTTCATCAAAGGAAGTTGCCAGTTTTTGCAAAAGAAAGAAAAAAGTGTGGGAAAAATTATCAGGAATTACTCGCATTCAAAAAGCCAATGCGTGGAAAGTAGAGGTTGGACAACACAACGACAGGACAGTATACATTGCAAATACCTCCAGACATCCATAAAAGAAAGACACAGTGTACTCAAAAGGAGATTGGGCAAGAAATTCCAAACCAACAGAACACAAAAAACTAATAAACTAACAAGTCACATAATATCTTCATCATATTACGAGCAATCTAAAAAAAACTGAAAAACCAAGTCGAAGGTGGCCTTTTTGAGAAAACTAAGTTTTTATTTTATTCAAATAATGTACGCCACTTTCGTAACTTTCCACTTTCGTCACTTCCCACTTTCTCAATTTTTGGGGGATTGTAAAAGAATTCAGTTCTCCCTAAAAGCTTCTGCAAAGAAAACTGAATTATCTTAATTGGTTCCCAGCATACAGTATTTTAAATAAAAACTTCGTTAATTTTTACATAATTCACCTGATTGTTCATTAAGCCCTCAGTTTTTGAGAAATTAATCTCCTCATCATCATTAACGGAATTTTCCTGAGTCACAGCACTAAGTATTCCGGCGACCGTTCCTGGAGATAAGGATAAATAGGGGTATGCAAAATTCATATGGGTGCATATAAATTTATATAATAAGTTAATAAGTATTGGTAAATTTATTGGTTTTAAGTTATTTAAACTCAGATTTGAAAAGAGGGGCAACAATTTTACTCAAAGAAATAAGCTCACGATGAGATATTGTAAAATTTCAGAAAAATATTTCTTGTCTCTTTTAACTAAGTATAAGAATTTAAGATATTTAAATGGTAGTATTATTTGCAATTGCATTAAATTAGTTGTAGGAGATTTTTTTTCAATTGTATGGTTTGAAAGATACTATTGGAAATTATTACGTCTTTCTTTTTCGTCTTCCTTCAGATAATCTTCGATGTGTCTGTAAGAAAAAGAAGATTTTCATGAGCGATAAAACACAAAATATCATTTAAATGAAAAGACTTTCTCAGATCACATACAAAACTACGGAATACGATCGGTTGGTTTGAGACCTTTTAGGGCTATGTCGGCTTCGGTTTCGTGTTTGCACCCCTGTCCGAAAACATTTTCTGTAATCTACGCTTATTTTATTGGTAATTCATGATAACTCACTATAAACTTCCAGAAATGTTTGAATCTTTTTAATTGAAACTCTCGGGCTGGTTCGGAAATTGCTCGGGCTACGAACGGATATTTTTTATCCAACAATCATAATAATAAAACCATACAATTTTTATAATAATATAACTTTTTATTTCTCCCGAAACATCAACGTTAAATTATTCACTCCGGTAGCAAAACGATACTTTTTTTTTATACAAAATTTAGTTCATTATCTAAAACAACCAATGCTTGCTGTCTTAACGAGGATTTTTCCCGCCTGCTTTCGGATCTGCCATAACAATATTGTCATCTGCGAAAGCCAATCCACGCTCCTTTACTGTTTCGAGATCTAGACCTTCTTCGTCGAAGAGGGCCATTCTTAGACACGGGTGACGGACAACTATGCACCGAGCAACTGCGCACAAGCCCAAATGTGCACGTCGGTGGCCACAGGCACAACTGTACATCGGGGCATCTGTGCACGTCTTGAATTTGGCGTGCACAGCTGGGATACTCCCATCTGTGCACGTCCAAATGTCGACGTGCACAGGTGGTACCCTGGCAACGGGTAACGTGCACAGAAGGAAAAATCCCCCCTGTGCACGTCGAAATTTAGACGTGCACAGATGGTGCCTGAGCAATAGCTCAGGTGCACCGATGGGAGACTCCCAATAGTACACATGCACATATGAGAGACTCCCGAAACTGCACGTCCTAATTAATGAAATTAGATTTTTAACTTAAAACTACTAAGACTATCATTGTCACTTGATACGTGTAAGTATGGTACCCTTTCTGCTGTACATGTATCAAATAATGAAATCATTTGCCACCAAAAAGTGCACCACACGTGGACTTGTCAGTTCAAAATCTGGTCGTATTATTTGAGACGTGTACAGTTGGGTCATTCCCAACTGTGCACGTCGAGATGTCGATGTGCACAGATGGTACCCTAGCAACGGTTAACGTGCACAGACGGGAGACTTCCAACGTTGCACGTCAGCATTTAGACGTGCACAGATAGTACCCTTGCAACAGTTCACATGTACAGATGGGAGACGCCCAACTGTTCACGTCGAAATGTAGACGTGCACAGGTGGGCGGTGTACCGTTGTGCCTGTGGCCAACAACGTGCAGAGTTGTACCATTGGCCACCAGTGTGTACAGATGGGGTCGCGCACAGTTGCTATGTGCACAGTTGTACCCTTGCGTTCGAAAAACCGCCAAAAATCATAAATAGCGCCTAAAACTGTCAAAACTCAATGTTTTGCTTATGGGTTTTTTTGGGACCCCATAAAATAAGATGATGGGTGTGATATTTAAAAACTGATGATTCGCTTGTATTCTATGGATCATTTTGAACTAAAACGTTGAGTTGTAACTCGATTAACCTAATATTGACGATTCTGAACAAAATAAACAAAAACTTATTGTTTTCTTATTGAAAATACGTATTAAACATTATAGGGCTTGCGGAGCCTGTAAATATCATCAGAAAAACGTTTTAATTTTTGTTTGTTTACTCAAAGAAATTTTCGGCGATATGTAGGAAAATTCGAGAAAAAAAGTTCGGACACATCCAAAATTCGAATGATCAACCCATCGATATTGAAGAATTAACAGCAATGAATCATTTTTCTTATCAACTGAAATAAAGTTTTATATTCCTATCGAAGTGGATGATAATTCAAAAGACACACTGACAAATTTGGCCACTAAAACTATTACGAATTATATTAAAAGTAGCTGTCAACAAATCTGATGTTAGTAGCAGACTTTAATTTTAAATTTCAAATGTAACAGATGGGGAAATGTCAAGTAATTCAAAAGCCAATATAACTTTCAAAACAATGTGTGCGAGATTTTCGTAATGTTTCGTTACACCATTTTTTAGATAGAAACAAATTTTCACTTGAAAAAAAAAAATAATTTAACTACTTTGACTTTAAATTACTTAAAAAATGAAGTTGCATCTCTGGATGATCTCTGTTCTCTGGATAAAGGTTACAATAATTCAGGACAAAGAATTTATTGGTGTAGAACGTTTTTTAAAGTGAATTTATACATTATTTATTTATTGCATATCAAAATTCTTTTATCGTTTCTTTTATCGTTCTGTAGATAATAATTAACATCACGTCTGACAATAAAGAAAAGAATTTTTAGAAAATACAAATTTTACTGGATGTAGAGAAATTCAAGAAAAAAAACTAGTTTAAGAACAAACGATGGGTAAGAATTAATGCAATAATAATTGTAATTTATTTCACTACAAGGAACCTGAACTCAATCAAAACTCACATTTGTTCAATAGCAGTCACTTCAATTCAATAGAAGCCACTTTAAGTCAATAGCAGTCACTTTAATTCAATAGAAGCCACTTTAGGTCAATAGCAGCCACTTTAAATCAATAGAAGTCACTTTATGTCAATAAAATGAACTTTTAGTCAATAGAAAACCACTTTCATTAAATATAGGTAATCTCAAGTTAATAGCAGTCACTTTTTTCAATATAAGTTAGTCAAATTCAATAGTTGAATTCAATAGAAAAAAAACTTGATCTCGATAAACGTCACTTCAAATCAATTCGTGTTTAAAGTGAACTCAATAGAATTATATTAATTTCAATAGAATTCCATACAATTCAATTGAATTAAATAGCAATAATTATAATATGGTTGCACTCAGTCATGTTTTATACAGTTACTTGAATTCAGTTTAAAGTAATTTGAGTTCATTCGGTGACACTGTATTTCAATAAAAATCAGTTAATTTCAAAACAATTCACTTAATTTCAATAGAAGGAATTTGAACTCAATGAAAATCACTTTAAGTCAATACGAGTCACTTTATTTAAACAAAAGTCAATTTTAATTCATGACATTAATTTCAATTTGCTATCATTCAATTCCAATATATAATAACACACAATTTAGTAAATCTAAATATAATTAAATAGAATATTCTTAATTATCTGAAGTAATTTGAATTCACATGAAGTAACTAGAAGTCACATGAAGTCATTTAAAATCACTTGAATTTATTTAACTATGTATCTATTTTAACATAATAAACACACAAAATCACTACTTATATTAATCCCATGCTTTTTACGCACTGAAAAATCGGACGCACGCTGCGGGGATTAAAAGCTAAAAACACGGTAAAAAATCTTGGCATTGTGCTACAGCTAGGAACTGCATGGCTGCGTAGAGAGAATCTGAATGAGGGTTGCAAATTAGACAACTTGCTGCAAGACTTTTTAAATATGGTTTATTCGTTTCCACTTATCATCATAAGGCATTCAGGACAAAATCGAGTGCAAAGCACGAGATTCGTGATGAGAAGGTGTCCGTTAAAGCCGAAGGAGCTTTAACAAAAGAGAATTCACAATCATGTCCGTGAAGTTAGCACACCAACAATCACTTCACGCTGCGAAAACTATGGTACCGAAACTTTCCAAACAGTTTGAAAAATTTGGCAACAGAATAATAAAATTTTCAACCAAATTTTGGAATCTTCAACTAAAAATGATCAATTTTCCACAACAACAAAAAAACACGAATTTTAAAAAAGGAACATGTTAAACTTTTGTCAGCAAAGAAATGGATCATTATTCAATCCAATGCATTTTTAATAATGTAGTTTACATTTCAATAAAGCAGTTTAATTTTCAACCAAGAAAGATGAATTCTCAATGAAAACATTTGATTCTTGAATTTGCAACTAAAAAGCCATCAATTTTCAATCGAAAACATAATATTTCCATTTTCAGTTCAAAATTAATTTTAAAAAAAAAAACGAATTTTGAAGAAACAAGTTAAATCTTTAACCAAATAGTAGAATTTTTAACCAGTATCATGAAACGAAAATCATGGAAATAAAAAAAATGGAAATAAAAAAAAAATAAACTTTAAAAAAACCTAGTTTTTTCCTCCTCAGACTTTCCTTTAAAAAGAATTGACGATAATAAGAGAATTGCCACATTTTGTTGGTCTTCGTGTCACAGCCAGGAATGCTAATAAATATAATTCACTGTATAATCAATCTCTTGATACATTAAAATGTATTTATTTGCAAAAAGCATGTGTGAATTATGAAGCAGAACTACATTTATTGGAACAGGTTTAGATTGATCTAGATCGATGGGTTCAGAAACCACTGGCAGCAGTGATTCCAATTAGATGTCAATCACATGACCTAACTATATATACAGACACATATTTAGCGGGTAATGGTGTATTTTGTAATGAGTTAGGTTCTCATGGGTGGTGGAGTGACAAGGAAAAATATGAACATATAATTTGTTTTGTTAAAGAAGCCGTTTACCACCGCCAAAAAATTGGCTAAACTCGGAAGTTACTTTTCTGCAGTTTTCCTCTCTTATGGCCAAACGTCGCGGCAAATGCGAGTACTTCTAAAAAAGTCGGATGCAGCGGCGAGTTATCAATGGTTGTGATTATATTTATACTGTGATTCTAAGCGCACCTGAGTCGGTATATGTCCTCATGCTAAAGGACCTAAATAATTCTTGAGCAGCATAGTTGGTGCCGTTTTTAGACCCAGCTCTACCGGCGTTATAAAATAAAGAAGCATAGCGCAATAGATTTTGACCTCAGTTCCACGCGACTTGAATGGACCAGCCTATCGTAGAATACAAATAGAAGGTCCATGTTCAAAAATTCAAAAAAGCAGCCCAAATTTTGGAAATTTTTTCAATTGATAAATTTCAATAAAAGTCCGTTTTTTGAAGCTAAAAAATCCCTTGGTTGTGACTTTCATGGAAATATACCGATGTTTCGAATTTTCTGAATTTCAGGTAAATGTTGGCATTTGTACGATAAGGGCCATTCAAGTATTACGTAACGCACTTTGAGGGGGAGGGTCTACAAATATTTTATGGGATATTCTGAATAAAATTTATATGCTATTTGATTTAGAAGACCTTCCTGCTTAGCAAACTATAAGTATTTCGAAATATAATTCAATAAATGTTAGCTTCAATCTTAAAACAGCTTAAAACGTACAATATTTTTGTAAAATGTCTATATCAGAGATAATTTTAATTCAACTAAATAAAAAACAAACTGCCACAACTATACTTTTTGAATTAAAATTCATGGAAAAGCATCTGATGCTTGTATACTTACCATCTTGGTTTTTGCTGTTTTTCCAGTATAACTAAGTTATTTTTGGCACTATAAGATTGAAAAAATATTTTTTCACCTCCTCAGTGAAATTGTGATTCCGTATTCTAGTTTTCAAATGAAAAATCTTTATTAGTTTAAAAAAAAAATTTAATTAACCAAAACATCTCATTTTTCTGATGCTGATTTTCTTTTGCTTCTTAGCATTCTCAACTAGTAATTGGATGCAGAAGAAACTGTTGTCATACATACAAAAAATGTATGCTTGAAAGAGTTAAATAAACTTGTAATACGTAATAAGTTTTCAGCCTGGGGGTTTGAGAAAAAAAAATTTCCTTATTTTTTAAACATTGAAATAAAAATAAAAAATGTGCTGCATTGCAAATTTTGAGTTTATCTCAATTCTGCACGCCAAAATTGTTAATTAAAGTCTACCGCGAAAAAAATTAGACTAAAATAAAAGCGTGCAGCATGGTGGTCTAAGTAACCAGTTTCCTCAGTTTTGAACAATTGATTCACAAAAAAATTTTGCATAGCTTCGAGCATGCGAATCTTTTAATTTGCTAATACCTTGGACAAGATTATAATCGTTTCCTAAGAAACCCTAAAAAAGTAAAAAAGTATGCTGACATGCAAAGCCGTTGACCAGGCTACTGGACGCATGAATTCCTTGAATTCAAGGAATTCTCTAAATTCAAGGAATTCTCTAAATTCAAGAAATTCTCTAAATTCAAGGAATTCTCTTAATTCTCTGAATTAAAGAAATCCTATTAATTTAAGGAACTCTCCGAATTCGAGGAATTCTCTAAATTCATGGAATTCGAGGAATTCTCTTAATTCAAAGAATTCTTTCAATACAAGGAATTCTTTCAATGCAAGGAATCCAATTAATTCAAAGAATTCTATGAATAGAGAGAGATCTTTGAATTCTTTGAATTGAAGGAATCCTCTGAATTGGAGGAATTCTCTAAATTAAAGGAATTCTCTGCATTCAAGGAATTTTCTGAATTCAAGGAATTTTTTGAATTCAAGGAATTTTCTGAATTCAAGGAATTCTCCGAATTCGAAGAATTCTCCAAATATAAGGAATTCTGTAAATTCAAGGAATTCTGTAAATTCAAGGAATTCTCAAAATTCCAGTAATTCGAGGAATTCTCTTAATTCAAGGAATTCTATAAATGCAAGGAATTGACTGAAATAAAGAAATTCTATGAATTCGAGGAATTCTGTGAATTGAAAGAATTATTTGAATTCTCTGAATTGAAGGAATCCTCTGAATTGAAGGAATCCTCTGAATTGAAGAAATTCATCAAGTTGCAGGAATTTTATCAATTCAAAGAATTTTCTGAATTCAAGGAATTCTCCGAATTTAAGGAGTTCCGTAAATTTAAGGAATTCTCTGAATTTGAGTAATTCTCTGAATTCGAGGAATTCTCTGAATTCGAGAAATTGTCAGAATTGAGGAAATTCTCTGAATTCGAAGAATTCAAAGAATTCTCTGAATTCGAAAAATTCTCTGTATGGGAGGAATTCCCTGGATTAAAGGACTTCTAAGAATTCAAGGAATTCTCTAAATTCAAGCTACCTGCAACTTTCCTACCATAGGCTCTAATCTCTGAACAGCCATCGTTTTATTGCTTTCAAGTTCTGAAAGACACTCAAGCCAGGACAATTTAACTTCATAGCGGCCTTCTCCATCCTTCATGACACTCTCCCTGAATGCTTCTTACACCTCTATGTCGTGCTGTTTTTGGGTTTAACGGTCTATAGGGTCCTTGATCCCCAAAATGTCCAAGGACCATAGATCTTTAATATCAGCATTCTAAGCGAACGTACTATAGAGATAGCGGACACTGCGAGATTTCCTCGCCCATTACTCTTGGGTGCTTTCTTTGGTACATTACCCATCAGTATTTTCTTTGCTGCTTACATCTGTTCAACTCAAATTTATGTTTTCGAGTTCTTGCAGCCAGCATTCTCTTGTCACCGATGGCACATCTGCACAAATAACTTTCTTTTCCATCGCTTGAAAATTACACCAGTAACTACACTCTAAGTTGCCGAAGTGCATCAAATACTTCTCATGCGTCGTGATGCCAGATTTCTCACTTCCGAAAAGTGAATGCACCATGTCCTGTTTCGCTAGCGGCTGATAATCTAATTTATCAGCAACTTCTTTCAAAATGTATGAATTTTGTGAACCCGAATCTATAACTGCACGCACTGTCAGTTCAGTTGAGTCATTACGCACTTCAACTTTCAGCCTCTGCATAAACGTCGTCGGGACCTCAGACAACAAAGCCAAATTGCGCTCTTCCTGTATGCTTACTGCACTCACTGAATTTGTTGGCTGGCCGTTTTGCAAGTCCGCGCGGCTTTCTTCTTAAAAACACATAATGTCCACACGTCGTCGCACGCACTTCGAACATTTTACATTTACACGGCAAAATCTGCTACTATGCCTGATACTCAAACAGTTGAAACTTGCGCGCTCTTTCTTCTCGAAAGAAGAGAATTTGTAGAAAATATCCGTGCTTAAATTCAGAATTATGATTTTATTTCCAAAAAGTAAACGACGAATTTCGTTGACACTTGAAAGATTATCAAAATTATGATATTTTTTATAACGAATTTAGTAAACACAATTCTTTCCTTGAATCTGGCTCTGATCAAATGTAAATATCTGATAAGCACAGAATTTCGTAAAAGAATTATAATTCCGAACTTGAACAAGGATTTTTGTTCAATTCCCTTCTTTGAAAGCAGGATTGAAATTATTTTATAAAATTCCCATTCCAAGTCAAAAATTCTCTGTTTCAAATTAAATAATATTTTTTTTACAAAAGTTAACGGAGATTATTTGCATTTATTTCATTTATTCGCAAAAATTTTCTGCTGCCACAAAGTTCAGTTCGTCATAAAAACCCTATCTGTTTTAATGTAATATTAAAAAACTAACGTAATTCGCTCGTGAAAAAAAATGAAAATCAATATCTTGAAAATTTTGAAAAGAATTAGTTTGAAAATTTATAAGCTGATTGCTTTTTGCTTTCATCATCGTTGGATGCTTCCTGAAGCAAAATTGTTGGAAAAGGAAACAAATTTAACAATGAAGATGTTTCAAATATTACACAGATATTGATGACACGTGTATGCGGAAGATTGATCTAAATTGAAAGGAGTCAATGGAGTCAATGGAGGTGTCATATGTATCTTAAATTTTCAACTTATTTTTAATATATTCTTGTTTCGCTTAGAAAATTTCATGATTCTAGTAAATTTATAATGAATTATAACCTATCCTACTCGCTCAGCTCAACTCCTTCATGATTCTATCCATTTTTATCTGATCGGATCCAATTATAAATGCTTATATCCAATTCCATCTGATCAAATACGATTCTACTATATCTGATTCTATTCCGCCGTTAGGACCAACAGTACCGCGTCAGACATTATTGCAGATGATCTGCAATCAATTAGAGCGATAGAACTGTTGATTCGGTTTCATTAGGCAGCTCGATTATAGAAACAAAACTCGCATTATCGTGGATAGCAGATCAGCGGACATGCAAGGTTGGGATAGCAAACATCCTTCACACATAATTAATATTGAAAACCAAGATTCTGACAAAGTCCTATTAGACCCAGCCGTAACAAAAAGAGGTGTATGATATTGTCTGCAAAATTACAAGAGATTATATACGACAGGTTGTTGGCGAAGGGCATTATCGTAGAGTTTTATAGTAAATGCTCGGCGCTAATAGTAATGGCTCGTAGGTCCAGCTAAAAATACAGACTTCACCTAGATTTGCGAAAACTGAACGCTATTTTAAAAAAGGATGCATAATCTCCGCCGTACATGATAGACATTCCGATGGGTCCTAAAAGAAACTACGCAACTCGCGACGACAGATATAAAATACGTATCTGGCGCACTCTATACTCAGTATATATAAATATACATAGATATGTATTTTCCATCTGTCGCCACGAATTGCGTAGTTTCTTTTAGGACCCATCGATATAGCCGCAATTGAGCTGCGGCTCACTAGGGCCCCTGTTAGATTTCACCGGCTCATCGATAGGGTAATAACTCCGGAAATTAGCTGAGACAGGCCTTACGATAAATATAGACAGTCGCGGAGCGTGAATGTCTCACGCTATTTTATAGAATTCGCAAATTCCGCGAGTATCTCGAGGAGTTCCATTTCACGTTTATCGCCGACCATAGCAGCCCACGAGTTTGACACCACGCACCGTCATTGCGCCGAACACCATGTCCCAGATGCATTGTAAAGGATGACGGAAGACGAACAGGTTTCGGCAACCAGTATAGGTGTTAGAAATTCCTCTTTCAAGTGAAGGTCCAGTGATTTTTCTAGTGTCTCCGGCATAAAAGAGGTCAAGTTAATCGGCCTTAAGGATTTTGCCTCATAGAAGGTATAATAGGGATCCAATTTTTTAATTTCCATGTAGTTGTCAATTGTGTGCAGTATTTTCATCCAATTCTGTGATAAAAAATATCTTCGGGATATGCTGTGATATCTTCTTCGGTTTCTATTTCTAGATTAGTTTCTTATCGACAGCAAGAAATATTATTACTAAAGTCCCAGGCATTTTCTCAAAAATACTTCAAGAATAAACGAATAATAAGTGGGGTCCACTGAAAAAAAGCTCACCGTTTCAAACGCAGTGTAGGAGATATTCGAGTTTTTGTGGACACAGGTCAAAAGTATCGATGTTGAAGTTTCAAAGAGAAATGATACTTTAATTGATGTGCTATATCTCACGACATTCTACTTTTATCCCAAAAGTGAATGGAAGTGGATAAACGTTATGTTTGGAGTGAAGATATACCACCGAATAAACTCACATTATTACAAATGTCACATACAAATCTGAAACAGACATAGATTACGCGAAATGATATAATTGATAATAAGGACAAAACAATAACATGCTGCAACCACGCCTATATCAAATCTTTTATCTTCTCTACAATCTGTAAAGTCTCCGTAAACGGAAAAGAATATTGTCTCTGCTCATTCTAAAAATCTATCACTTCCCTTGTAGCAATAACGAACTACATGCTATAAGTCACAGATTATACAAGATTTCAATACTTACTCTATACCTACGAGACTGCATCTGAAGCTATCGATCTTGCTGCAACGTTATTTCATACTTGTTGGTAGAATCCGAATGAATTCAAAGAAAAGAAAGATTGCTACATTATTTGATCATTTCTGTTGCAGAGCACTTTTTTCAAGTACAGTCTGAAACTTTATAAAATTCCGCGTCAAATTACCCTCAAAAAAGATATTTTTGATATTCTTAAAATAATATACGCTACCGTCAATAATTATCTACTCCGATAGCTCGGATGATACTCTAAATCACTTCTGACTTCGTAATGCGATTACAGCTTCAAAAAAAAAGCTAGAAACTTTTTTTAGAAACAGTTCCAAAGTTTATAAAATTCCGCATCGAATGACCCCTGATAAAGATTTGTTTGACCTTTTGAAAAGAATATTCACTACCGTCGGAAATTATCTACATGGATAGCGCGGGTGATACTAAAAATCTCAGCTGATTTTGAAATGCAATTAGTGCTTCAAAAAAAAATCTAGAAACTTTTGTTAGAAACAGTTTGAAAGCTTATGAAATTCCGCGTCGAATGACACCTAACAAAGATATTTTCGAGCTTTCAAAAAGAATATAAACTACCATCGGAAATTATCTTCTCGGATAGTGTGGGCGATACTAAAAATCCCTGATGACTTCGAAATACGATTACAGCTTCAAAAATAATGCTAGAAACTTTTTTTAGGAACCGTTTCAAAGCTTATAAACTTCGGCATTGAATGACCCCTGATAAAGATTTGTTTGACTGTTTGAATATAATATTCACTACCGTCGGAAATTATCTACATGGATAGCGCGGGTGACCCTAAAAATCACTGCTGACTTTGAAATGCGATTACTGCTTCAAAAAAAAATCGAGAAACTTTATTTAGATACAGTCTTCAAGCTTATGAAATTTTGCATCGAATAACACCTGACAAATATTTTTTTGATCTCTTGGAAAGAATCTATACTAACATCGGAAATTATCTTCTCGGACAGTGCGGGCGATACTAAAAGTACCTGCTGACTTCGAAATGCGATTATTGCTTCAAATTGATAATATTTCTAATGTTGTTTATTTAATAAAATGTAAAGGATGCAATAAAGTTTATATAGGTGAAACTGGTCGTCTGTTAAAAAAAAAATATCCGAACATTAAAGGGATTGAAGAATTGGCAACTTAAATACCTGCCTCTCACTACGTTCTTGGAATTTTTGCAATTATTTTGATTTCGATTTTAAAAATATTAAAATTCTTGCTAAGGAAAAAAACTCTTGTGAAAAGAGAATCCTGGAATCAATTTTCATAAATGAATATACAAAAGTATCTATTAACTTGAAAACTGGAATTCTTAACATGAATCAATATAGTCATTTGGATTTGTTTTTGTCCACCTATCACTAAAACTTTCTTAGGCTTTCCATTTGGAATTGATTTTGTTTATCCATCACTACAAGTTTCTTATGCCTTATATTCATTCATTTGTTTTTCTACGTCACTTCAGTTAGTTAGCCCTTATTACAGCATTTTTAATTACAAAAATGTGAGCTCTTTCCAGCATATTGTGAAAATTTTTTTTCTCATCTCTATAGTTTCCTAATACTTTTTTACTTTTTTTTACTTTCTTCATATATGACAACGAACTTTTTTACGATATGACTTACAACGAAATTTTGAATTTTGTCGTTTGCTTCGACGTTACATTATGATTGACTCCGTAAATTGCCTCTGAGGTGAGAATTTGTTTTATACATATAATTTATTTTTTTATGTATTTTTGAAATTTTATTATTATCAATTTTATTTATAACACCAGCACACAAAAAAAAAAACACTTTTTTGTTCTACAGATGCGACACATATATTTCCATGTATTTTGACCGGCTGAGCATAAATCCGTGGTCCGTTTGACCCCAGCACATCTGGGTCAAGGGCATTTGAAGGTCAAATGGACAGAAAAGTCATTTATGTCAAATTAGAAATAAGAATAATAGGTCAATGCGTTATGCTTCTCAAGACCGACGGCTTTATCTGCCTGGTGAACCGTGGTTCCGCTGAGTCGTGGACGATGAGACATTCTGAGCGCGTGTAGCTCTCGGATGGGTGACCTATGTGATGTACGCCTAGGTCGTGTATTCTCTGTATTTGTATTCAAACTTGACAGTCGGAAAACAATCTGTATCACGAACGATGGTTTTCTGCAGTTTTCCTCTTCCTTATCCAAACGACCAGCCAAATACCGGTACTTCTTGTGAATTTGAAGCTTCCCTTGGTGAAGTAGAATCATAAAAGGCCCTCACCCTGTGAATTGGGGTTGCCTGTGACTGTCGCGGCCTGCATTACATAGTGAATGATTCCACAGCGTGTAACTGCATCATTTTGCAACAATAAATAAAAGTTTTTATTAAGTATAATAATCTATGACTTGAATCATTCCACATAGAACCTCCTATGTTTGCACTCGCCTTTTGCGTGCTTTTTTTTTCTTGCATGAAAATGCTGTATGATTGATTTCCAAGGTATTAATTTTACTCTTCAGATCAAAGTGAGTTAATTTTAAAAATCTTCTGCTGATTTTGAATATGATTTACAACTAATGACTTAGTTTAAAAATCTTAAGCAGTGTTTGAAATTATTTGATTTTTAAAGCTTTAAATTCCAATTTGATCATTTTGAAAGCTATTGACTTAAAATTACATCATTTTCAACTTTTCCAGAATAATGAAATCCTAATGCTTTTAAATATTCAATTCTTCAATTTCAAACGATAAACATGTGACGGCGTTTTTATTTTCATACAGAAATCTTTTTTCAGGAGAATTTATTTAATAGCTTTGAATTTCACTTGATACTAGATGATGTAATCGATACCTGATAATAATTTCTATGAAAAAAGGACGGAGAAAGTAAAAAGTGAGAGGTTGGTTTTTGGTTGACTTTTTCCCTTTTTCTCCCTCTTTTTTCATTTTTTTATTCTGATCTCTAATGTGCCGAAAAGTGAGGTTTTTTGAAACTTCATTTTTTAACGTGAATCATTTTTTTGCTTACTCTGCAAAAATTATTCATGATAAAATGGATTCCTTTTCAATCTTAATAAATTTTTTTTTCAAATAGACACATTAAACTCATGATTCTTTCCAATCTGCAGGGTTTGCTTATCAATAATTTTAGGATTTATTTTAATTGAGTTTACAAATTTGACATCAATTTTCTTTAAAGAAGTCTTTTTTATTTAAATTTTTGTAAAAATAATGTTTTGAATTTTAGAAATTTGTTTAGAAATGCATTGAAATATTTTGGATTATTTATTACTTAGTTCCTTACTTAGTTTCCTATTCCCCAATTTTCCCTTCTTCTAAAGAATTCCTCTTTTTCCCCTTGTTTTCGAGAAACTTCCTCCTTTTCTATTTTTTTTCGCTCAAATTCAAAATGAATTATAAACAAAAATCCTACTATCTTCGGAGGAAAGTTAATTCTTTTTATTTGAAAAGTCTACTATTATATTTTTCGCTTAGGATTCATCTTTTTGGTTAAAAATCGTATTATTCATTTGAAAATTTATTTATTTGTTTGCAAATTCAACTGTGTTAAAAATTAATCCTTTCTGGTTAAAAATTCAACTGTTTTGTTGAAAATTTAACAATGTGGTTTACATTTTTTTTTCAGGACTGAAAAATTCAACTCTTTTGTTGAAAATTCGCCTTTTTGGTTAAAAATTTATTTCTTTAGTTGAAAATGTAACTATTTCGTTGAAAATTCATTTTTTTTTTAATTTCATCTTTTTTGAATAAAATTAATTTTCTTGATTGAAAGTGAATCAACAAATGTAACAAAACAATATTCTGTAGCATTATCAGAATACAAATATATACGTAAGTAGTCGTTATCTCACATTTATGTAGAATAAAGACGTTACTAGTTTCAAGATTGTCCTTCAGAGATAAAATTATTAAATTTTCATCTCAGGCGAAAGGCATTGTCATCAATTGGTTATGAACTATGTATGTAACAGTGGGAAGGCAAGTTGGGGAAGAAGGGTCGACGGGCGAGAGTAAGCTGGACGAGGGAGGCGATAGAGAAGTAGAAGGAGCAGTTGGGAAGTGAAATTTTAACGAGGAGTCGTTGGAAGAGATATGGGAGGATTTAAAAGCGAAAGTAAAAGGTTGCGTGCAAAAAAGGTTTTTTAAAAATAAGAAGAAAGGAATGGTGAGGTTGTGGTGAGATAAGGAATGTAAGAAGATTAAAAGGTAGGTGAAGAGTAAGTACAGGAAGTGGAAGGAGCTTAGAATAATGTGTGAAAAGAAAGAACAGGAAAGGAGACATTTCTGGAAGAGGTGTCAGGAAATGTCAAGACAGAGGGGGATGTCTGGAAGAAAATAAATTGGGTAAGAAAGCGTAGAGTGAGCATAGGCGAGAAGATAGAGAGTGAGCAGTGGAGGGCGTTTTTTAAAGTATCATATTAGGGCTCAGATTGAAGGAAGAGGGATGGTGGGAGTACAATAACGCGGGAGGCAGAGATGGAGGAGCTGGATGATGAGGAGATAGAGAAACAGATAAGGAAGTTAAGAAGAGCAAAAGCAGCAGGGCTGGATGTGGTAGAGAATGAAGCATGGCTGTTTAGTACACAAGGGGTTACAGAGAGGCTAAAGGAGGTTGTCAAGAATGTATGGAAGGGAAAAGGGATATTCAGGAGGGTGGAGAGAAGGGTTAATAGTATCACTGTATAAGAATTATTTATAACAATTTTTTCACGCTGGGGTCGTCGACGACCCCATGTGCCAAGTACGTTACTCCAGGGAGGTGTGCCGAACAAGGGTTAATTCAATCATTTAAAAAATATTTTAAATTGTTACGACTACAAAGCTTTCTGTATGTGGAAGAAAAAACATCCACATTTGCTGACATATAAATTTATAAGCCTTCTGAAGACAAAATTTTAGAATTTAAAAAAAAAACTAAAAATTGAAAAACCTTACACGCAAAATTTAAAAATTCTTCCACTTCACAATTATTTTTTACTTAAAAATGTTATTATTTGCTTAGAAATTCATCAATGTTGTTTTTTTTTTAAGTTAAAAATAAAACTATTTCGTTGAAAATTAAGTTGAAAAGTGTGTGTGTTTTTTTTATTGAAAATTTGACTATTTGGTTAAAAATTCATCTTTTTAGGTATAAAATTTTACTATTCGATTAAAAATTCTACCATTTTGTTAAAAAATTAAGGTATTTTCTTAAAAAGTCATCTCTTTTCAGAAGTAAATTCGTCCTTTTGGATTGAAAATTCATCTTTTATGGTAGAGAATTCAACTTTTTTGTTTAAAATAAATAAATAAATTGGAAATTGTAATCTGATATTCTATTATTTCATTCCTTTTATAGAATTTTATACTGAAATGCTTGTCTTTGAATATTAATGGTCAGGGAAAATGAAAAATTGAAAAAATCAGGAAAATCAGGAAAAAGTCAGGGAATTTTGAAAATAAAGTTTTTGCCTCGTTATAGAATAGGCCCTCACTTCTGAAAATTTCTTTTAAATGGAAAAACTAGTAGTTAAAAATTAAACTCTTGTTGAAAATTCTTTTTTACATTCTCATCTCAATGAGAAGGTATTGGTTTTATGTGAAAAATGACTTTCGCGGATTCAATCAAAAACATTTGCTGGTGACGTCTTTGCAATATTGGAGAGTAGTAGCTATCTTGCTGGAATATATGCATATATTTATTGCAGTGACTCTACATTTCGGGTAAAAGTGAACATGCAAAGTGGAATGATTATCCCATTGAACACAGATGAAACAATTGAAACTCCAGTAGGCTGCACGCGCCCCATCTTAAATTATTTTACAGTACAGAATGTAAACCACAAGCATCCACGTCATTCAATCAGTTAAGAAAACGTGAAAAAAATTTGATCCAAATCCATCTTAGATATTACAAGTAACTTGTGGTTAGCAAAGAGATAATAATGATAATAACTCAATGTATTACGGTTTCAGTTAGTGTTTTTTGGTAACAGATGAAAAAGTTCTGTTTAATTTTCTGACACATTTTTTCGAAGACAATTGTTATAGGTTTAAATTCTTTAGTCATTATGAATTTCCTATGACACAAGATCTCTTTGACAAATGTGAAACCAAACCCGAATCAATCTCTCAAATTCAGGGGTTGATATCTGATACCACGTTATTCAAATGCGAGCGATTACGTCGTCAGATTTTCGTTTACTAATATAAAAAATATCAAAATGAAATTTAGCCTGTTATTTTTCCTAAGGAAAAAACCACCCAAAAAATAGTTGAAACCTGAATTTTAACGATGCTACAACAACTAGTGCATTATTCTTTTAAAATCATGAAGTGTAAAAGCAAAATCAAAAGAGGACAGCCGATATTTCGTTGAACTGCCAGGAAAAAGATTGTGTGAGAAAACAACAAACATTTGCAAAACTCAGGGAAAAACTACATTCTTAGATACCTTAGCAATCATACGAAACGTATTTGTGCAGGTCGCACGAGCAACAAACAGACACAGTTTTGAGAAATAAATGTAGATATTTTGTCTCAGGCATGTTTTTAATAATTGAAATTGGGTTCGCGGTCCGGACGAACAAATTTCGAAAATCTCTATCCAACGGGAGTTAGGACCGTAACGGGAGCGGTCAGTCCTCTTCTCGCATCCTATTCGACCTACTGAAAAACAAAATTTGAGTTTAGTCTGGAAGAAAATACGCCTGCTCTATTAAGGGGGGAAAAAAATCGGAAATCACTCCTGGACTTAGTTTTCCTTTCTCTATCTGAAGAGCGGTAGTTCTAGTGCAATGACAAGCCGTAGTTTTACTGAAAACGAATTGGTGAGCTGTATCGTTCTTTTTTTTTCTATGATACTTTTCTTTTCCTCTACCTGTCGACAACAATATAACAACTCTCAGTCAGAGAGTAGCGGTACCAACACAAATAAAAATATATATAGGAAAGTCGAGTCTCTAGCCCTTCCTTGAGTTTTTGGGAAGCCTCCCCGAACGTACCGATACTGAGCAGCATTTTTCGCGTGTGTTTTTCTTCATGGATACAGAAATAATTTTCATTTAGTTCTTACGTGACAATTTTGTTCCAAATTTAACTTTTGGGGTAGAAAATTTATCTTTTTGGTTGCAAATTCAACTGTTTGATTCAGAATTTATTTTTCTTCGACCCTAGCCGAAAGTACGTCTTCCCGGCTGCATTTCTGTCGGGGAACAATGGCTTTTGCGGCCTGCCAGAGTTAACGCGATCTCTGATTGGCTGCGACATTTTTGTGGTTCGCTGACGTAGCAACCTAACTTAGCAATGCTCACTCAGTACTATGTTCTTGTGTACTTAGCCTAAGAAAAAAATGTATCTTCACATGTGAATGGAAAGAAAGAAACGTCGGTTCTTTCAACCTCAAAACTGATCGTATTGAGAAAAAAGATGTGTTTTTGATACCTGCCCTGACCAGCAAAACATCGGCTCTTTGTTTGTCGTCAATCATTGGCTTCCAATCCCACAAATAGGTACATTCCACAAAGATTCAAACTTCAACAAAAAACCAGTTCCAAAAAAGAGTCAATCTGCTAAAAACAAACTTTTGTTTTTTTCCTTTATTGGCCTGCCTCAAATTTCAAATATTCCTAATTTCTCTTTTAAAACAATTCTCGCTTACCTGGCTCTCAGTCAAAATAGTAAGTCACTGCCTGTTGATATGTTACTCATGAAGCTACTACAACGCTTCTGATTTACATGCTTATTGGTTTAATTATAGTTTCCTCACTTGTACTTCAGCGCGACATTTCTTATTTATAAAATTTCTTTTCGATTAATTGTCGGTAAATCGACTGATACAAGGCTCTACGTACGGACCCATATGGGGACCCGTATATTAATCCACATGTATTTCTAAATAAAATAGTATAGGCAAATTAGGACATGAAACGGATAATAAGCCTTTGTGGCAAAATATGTGAGAACCTATGTGAAGAAATGACTTAAAAACTGCGTTGTAGTTTCATGTGAGAGCTATTTATGCGCAGTAGTTTCCTTAAACCTTAAAGGTTGCCTAGTGAACAAATACCATGAAAAACAATATCGAATCCCTATGCAGGATTTCATGTAGAAGAAATTCATAGGTTTTCATACCCAGGAATCGATCTAGGATTTTTGTGCTACCACACAGTTTGACCGTTATTAGTATACGTCAGTTTGACCTTATAAAACTCTTTTTTTGCTTGAAGCTGTTTTGATGAATGAACATTCTTAATTTGAAAATAGAAATTGGTTCATCACTCACCATTAGATTATATCACGGAAGCAAGCTATTGCTCGATATTTCGAGGGTAAAAAAGACAAAAAATCTTTTCATCTTTGCGACGTTTCTTAATTTTCTGTATACATAGTTAATTAATTGTTATTCTAGAGTAAAAGCTCAGTCACGAATTTGTACACTCAAATTGTATGTGGGACAGAAGAATTTCAAAAAAGATTAATCGTCTGTAGAAATTATTGTGGATGCTTCTGTTACGTTTAAACTTTCACGACATGAATTGCAGGAAACACCTCTTGAAAAACAAAACTCGCTGTCGTATGGTGCATTTAGTATTGATGACGAAAGAGATGTGAATAAGGGAAACTACGATGCAAATATTTTTAAAGACAGGTGCAAGGAAACAAGCCCATTTGTGATAGAAAATCCTGCACAACAAAAAAATCCCAGCAATGAAAATCCATTTCAAAGTTGGCTGTTTCCAAAAGTGAGTTTCAATTAGTATTCTTTTTATTTTCGCCTCAAATTTTTCATTTGACTTTCATTTTAGTTTTGACTTTCAGTAATTTCTAGGTTGTAAAAGAACACATAAAATCGACTGTTGATGAGAGTAAAGCGCTTAAAATTGAGATATCACCAGAAAGGACCAATGTTCAACAAAATACAAAAGTTTTTGACATAATAATTGAATTTTAATCTTGAAGAGATCAATTTTTGATTAAATTCAACAATTTCTGGTCAACAATGGAATAGTTACACTTTCAGTTAAAAAATTAGTTATCAACAAAAAAAAACAAGATTTTTCAACAAAATAGTCCAATTTTCAACCAATTAAATTGCGAATAAATAAATAAATTTTCTACTAAAATTATGAATCTTAAAAAAATGAATTTCTAAGGAAAGATTTCAAAAACATTTGTGACTTTTCCACCAAAAATATAATGTTTTGACCCAGAAGATTAATTTTCTACCAAAAAAGACGAGTTTTCATTAAAATATATAAATATTCAACTATAAAAGTTCAATTTTTAAAAAGTAGTTGAAATTATAACTGTTAATAATTCAACTAATTTGTTAAAAATATTTTACGATTTTGGTGAAAATTAATTCTTTTACTGAAAATTTAACTATTTCATTTTTGTTTAAATATGTTTCATTTTTAGCATAAAGTTCATGTATTGTGTTAAAATTGCATCTCTTTTGGTATTAGATTAATCCTTTTTGTTAAGAATGTAACTATCAGGATCAAAATTGAGGTATTTCGTTGAAAATTCATCGTTTTTGGTAGAAATACAATTTTTTGGTTAACAATGCAACTGTTTGGTTGAAAATTATACTGTTTTAGTATAGGATTCAAGTTTTTTTTAATTCAACTTTTTGGTTTTATGTCAACTGTTTTGGTTGAATTACCAACTATTACATTTTTTGTTAAAAATTTATATTGTTACGTTAAAAATTAATTATTTTGAATAAAAATTAAATAACCTGTCTCATTGAGAACCATTTACCCATTTCAGCTAATTTTGATTTTATTATTACAATAATTTGTTCTGAACCTCCTGATCAAAAAAGAGGATTCAAATAAATCATTTAAAGATAATTTATGAATTTTCATGACATAATTAAAACCTTCCTCTATGAGGAAGCAAATTAGGATTATAGTTTAGGTATGACTTCATTATCCATCTATTACAATCCTTTTGTTTTTTAAGTTAAATAAAAATACAAAAGTTTTATTATATTATTATTCGAGACGTATACAGATTCCGTTTGTTTAGATACGGACTTATTTCGCATCCGTAAAATGTATTGTACCAATACAGAAACCTACAGGTTTTAACCTTTTGTGTATAAGCATGATTCGAACTAAACGGAAAAATTTCCGCTCTAACTTTCAACTCGATATAATTTCTGGTTTTCAAATTTGTACGAATTCCGTATCAATAGGGATACTTTTCGAATTGGATTTATTACAGATGCTATAATGAAACATATTTCTATTAATGAGAAGTGGACTGCTAAAAATGAACTTCTTGCTCTTTACGCGTACGAATCATAATTGCTATCAATTACTAATTTTTATCTGATTTTTAATCATAAGCTAGGGAATACGAGAAAATTATTCTTCACAACCACCTACAAGTGAATTCTATCGTAATTCCGAGTCTTGTAAGATTTTCAACATTGCTAGTTTGTATAACCTCAAGATAAAATATCAACATGGATTAATGATAATTGATTACATTTGTGCCAATATAATTAGCAAATCCACAGGATTTTGTGCTACAAAAAAAGAAAATTCAAGATACTGTAAGTTATTTACTATTGAATGTATTTTTCTTTGCTTGAAGCGTTTGATCTCATTACGAAAGTGGTAACGAAGTTTCTTTTGTGAAAAAGTAGCGACTTGGTAAGACATGGTAACCAGTTACATTTTTTCAGTAACCCTAACTATGAAAATCGTCCTTTTTCTAATTGTCTTGAAAATGCAGTTCACTAGTCTTTTTTTATGACAATCCGTTTCATTGCTGTTGCAACAATTTTTTTTATTTTGACTATGCAGATTGTGGCGGCTAGTTTTCGAAATTTTTTTTAGTTTAGTTGATATATTCTGAATTCGAGGAGAGACACATTTAAAGACCAGCCTAGAAAATTGGAAATTTTCTCAATCCTGGAATTGAAAATTTTTTTCAACCTATAGAAACACTTCAAGAAAGAAAAGAATAATTTCAGAGCTGAATATTCATTTTTTTTAAATTAATTTTTTCAACTGAAAAATTACCTATTCCAGTTGAAAATTCATCATTTAAGTTTAAAATTTATCTCTTTGGTTGAAAATGGATCAATTTTTGGTTAGTAATGTATCGCTCTCGACCAAAAGTCTTATTGTTTACCCTTGGAGCGTTCGGCAGGGCAGTGTCGCGGCCAACACCGGAAGAGCGACAAAGATGGTTATGAAGAACTCTTAGGGCCGCATTATTTCTGTAGATATACGTCATTCCTGCGTGAGTGGGTCACACCGATAGTATGTGTTCTAGGTACTCAGCGTGTGAACAGCACGCACTGCACCTATCGCTTGGAACTTCTTGAGATAAAATGCGGTCACGGTATGCTGAGGTGTAAACGACACCGCCCTGTCATGCTAAAATAAAACCCTGTGTACCTGAATAAAGCCCTGATGATCTGAGAAGAGCAAAAGTTTGCTCCTTCGACAAGAACTTTTTTCTACATTCCTGTGAAAATTTCCGTGCATTCTCTTGTGGAATAGCTCTTGATGGAAATTTCAAATTCTGCTTTCTTCACTTCAACTTTGAGAAGTGAAGCATCTAGATGGAGTAATGCACTTTCCTCACTTCCGACGTTAAAATGCAGGCCAAGGGTCTCAGCTGCCTTCTTCGCGGCTTTGTAAAGGGACATTCCTTTGCCAACCATCTTGTGATTCTTGACCATTTTTAGGAGGGGATCTTTTCAATTTGCAACGATGTAAAACTATACTCAAAACAATTCGGTTACGAAGACACTGGAGATTCGGTAGTCCCCGTCCGCCTTGACGGCGTGAAATGTATAATCGCGGAACTGACGAATTGATGAGCAAACTTTTATGCATATCCATGATCTTACGTGTGGTGACATCATGGGCCTTAAGTTCGTTCTTTGTCCATTGAACCACCGCAAACGAGTAGAGTAGAACCGGGACGGCAAGCATGTTAGTCGCAGATACCTTGTTCACCGCTGAAAGATTGGATGACCAAATCTGTCGAAGAAGATGCCTGTATCTGCTTCGGAGAGACTCCTTTACTGATGTCACGTCCTTAGGAATTTCAATAAACCTCCAAGGATTTCAAGGGATTTCAAAGAATTTTGTAGAATGTTCAAATATTTCAAAGGATTTTTAAGTACTCACCTTTTTTAAGGTGTTTTAAGGTATTTCAAAAAATTTTACATGATTCAAGGATTTTATTAAATCTCCAAGGATTTAAAGGGATTTCATCAAATCTCCAAGGATTTTTAAACATTTCAAAGAGTTGACGGGATTCCAAGAAATTCTGAAGGATTTCAAGACCTATCGAAAATTCCAAGGGATTTCAAAGAATTTTGTAGAATTTTCAAATTTTTCAAGGGATTTCTAAGGATTCAAATTTTTTCAAGTTATTTCAAGGTATTTCAAAGATCTTCACAAGATTTAAGGATTTCAATAAATCTCCAAGGATTTCAAGGGATTTCAAAGAATTTTGTAGAATTTTCAAATATTTCAAGGGATTTGTAACTATTCAAATTTTTTCAAGGTATTTTAAGGTATTTCAAAGAATTTCACAAGATTTGAGGATTTTAATAAACCTCCAAGGATTTCAAAGGATTTCAAAGAATTTTGTAGAATTTTCAAATATTTCAAGGGATTTGTAACGATTCACATTTTTTCAAGGTATTTTAAGGTATTTCAACATTTAATAATTTTAAGATATTTTTAAGGTATTTCAAGAAGTTGAGTTGAGGATTTTAATAAACCTCCAAGGATTTCAAGGGATTTCAAAGAATTTTGTAGAATTTTCAAATATTTCAAGGGATTTCTAACGATTCACATTTTTTCAAGGTATTTTAAGGTATTTCAAGATTTAATAATTTTAAGGTATTTTTAAGGTATTTCAAGAAGGAATTTCACAAGATTTAGGAATTTCAATAAACCTCCAAGGATTTCAAGGGATTTCAAAGAATTTTGTAGAATGTTCAAATATTAAAATGTAATGCCTTTGTTTTTTAATGGCTTTTCGAGAAACAGATCAATTCTAGCCTTGATAATGACTATAGTGAAACGTAAGTATCTCAGAATGATGAACTTCATGTCTGTTTGCTGTGTGATAACGACTATAAAATACATGATATGATCTGTTAGAAAAACTTAGAATAATCACAAGTTAAACTGTTGAGCAAATTATTTATCAATACATTAATCAGTCTTTCCTATACTTCGAAAAAATGAGGGTCGCTTATACTCTGGTCCTAAACTTGGCATTCATTGTTAATTTCATGGGTGAATATAATAGTATACTACTATATAATTTTTCAAATATTTTTAGGCTTTTCGTAAACAACTTTAAACACGCAAAAGCAATATCTTATAATTCCTGCTTAATTTGAGGACACGTACGTTCTGCTTCTGCAGAGCTTTGCATCCATATGCGACGAGTAAATTTTCTTGTAGTAATACTCATCTTAAACCATTTTGAGAAGCAAATACACCCTTAAACTCACCCGTTTATTAATATTATAATATCTTAAAACTAATACGTTTTGTCAAATCAAAGTTCTCTTCTCTTAATGATTGATTTTTTTAATCTGCGTGTTGAATTTATCTGATAATCCGCTTTTCATTAGGGCATCAGTAAATGACATGTAAAAAAAAGCGATGCTTGATGAAGCGTTTGTAACAGCTGTTCCGAAATGGCGTTGCTTACGTACGAATTAGACATATTTACCTTTTATCAAGCTTTATCACGTCAGAAGCGAATATTTCAGGTATAAGTCAGTGCCGCGACATCCTTGAAAAATTCTGATTCCACATACAATTTCTTTATTAAAATTCATAACTTATTACTCTAGTTTAAAAATATAAATATTATAATAATATAAAATCTTGTGGCTGTTTTACTTAAACTTTTTTCATTTTCTCAAATTTGTTTATAACTTTCGTACAAAAAATTGTTTGAAGTTGGCACTTGGGGTAAATTAGTTTGGTTGAGATTGGGATAAATATGTTTGGTTGAGAATTCATCCTTTTTTGTCAAAAATTTCATTTTCGTTTAAAATTCAACAATTTTGTTGAAAAGGTATCTTTTTCTGTTGAAAATGCAATGATGTTGATTTTAAAAAATCATCTTTTTTGGTCGAGCATGAACTATATGTCAGAAAAGTCATATTTTCGTGTCGAAAATTCAACTGTTTCCAGAAAAATCGTCTTTTCGACCTAAAAGTTCAACAATTTGTTTTGAAATTTTGGAAGGAACTGCTTGGTTGAAAATGAATCTCTTTTGATTAAGGATTCAACTATTTCGTTGATAATTCGTGTTTTTAATTGAAAATTCAAATCTTAACTGTTGTAATTTTTTGTTGAAAACTTATCTTTTTGATATGAAAATCGACCTACTTGATGCTAAATTGATTTTTTTCTCAGAAACCCTTTTTTATAGATAATTATTCTGTTTGTTCAATAATTAATCTTTCTGGTTGAAGAGTCTACTATTATATTTTTATTCCAGAATTCATCTTCTTTCGTTAAAATTTTGATCATATAGTTTAAAATTCAACGATTTTTATTAAAAAATTATAATTTTTTGTTGAAAATGAACTTTATTGTTGACAAATCATATTCTCGCATCAAAAGTTCGAATGTTTCGTGGGAAAATCGGCTTTTTGACTTGAAATATTAACTATTTGCTCAAAAAAAGGTCTTCTTCGGTTGAGGATTCAACTATTTTGTTTAAAAATTAATTTTTTTTTCGTTAAAATTCACTTTTTAAAATCATAATTGTAATTTTTTTAAAGCTTAATTTTTTTCTGAGCGTGATCAGATTTCAATTAAAATTATAGAAATTTTAAAGACGATAAATATATTATTGATAAGTATCATATAATCCAGTATCAAGTGACATTCATAATTTTTACTCAAAACTTATAAAACGCGCGAATTAAGAAATACGGGAAATCTCCCGGTGTGATATTTTTCTCCCGGCTTTATCCCGGTGAAAGTTTCTCCAGGTTCTCCCGGGTGAGTGGCCACCCTGCAGTTGATGAATGTGGTGTATTCCATTTTTTAACCTTTCGAGTTCACACTGGGTCAATTTGACCTACAAAATTTTTAATCGAGAAAAAGTTTCCATATAAATTTTTAGCTTAAAATATTAACAATTAAAAAAGATACCATTTTTTTCGTAAAATTCAATTTTTTAAATAAAAAGTTTTGTTCGTGAATTTTTTTTAAGTATGTTAAAGTTTAAAGACACTTATAACACTTATAAATTACTTTAAAATACTTGAAACTATACCTCTAAATTTTGGTGAGTAAAAAGGTTCAGTAGTTGTGAAGTTATAGATGATCAAAAAGTGAACAGGGTCAGATTGACCCAGAGTGTAGAAGATGTTCGAAAAAATAGGTGTGTACACGAAGGGTTGATTAGGTATTTAACTTTGTACGTTTCAAATAAAAAGTGATCACCTTCTAATACTTATTTAAAAAATACTACATACTTTGTGACTGTTCCAATTTTATATTAGATAACAACTTCTGTCTCCAACTTTCACATTTTCAACATGCTTTAAAATGTTTCAGGTTCAAATTTTTTGTAAGGGTATTTATTTTGAATGGTTCAGCACTAGGGTGGTCCAAAATGGCGACTTTTAAATAAATGCAAACGATCCCCTCAAAAAGTTTCGAAATCCAAAAAAATAAAGGTCCTATTTTTTCTTTTTTCAAAATTTTGATTTTATATGGTGCCTGTAAACTTAATTAAATCAGGGAGCAACTTTTTTTCAATATTTCGTTTTTATTATTAAAAATAAAGTTTTGCCAAAAAAAATTCTAATAGGGAAAAGTTTCATATACTTATTCTCTACAATTCTATACTTTCAAACAATTGATTTCTCGATTTTGAAAATTTTCTTTTTTCGAGACGATCAGACAATACTTTTACGCGTTTTCGAGCGTCGGGCTGGTTCTTGCATCCGGCGGGTCATTTGTACATAAATAGACGTAGTGCTGTTATGATATCCTATCCGCGGAGATATATATTAGGTTAGGTTACGTATGGTTTTCGGCAAAATGTGTATATTATTAATCACGGATAACAGGCAATGATTGTAATTGCGAAGGTCGTCGACAATCAATTGGTATATATTCATCAATATTTATGTTTTAAATTATTTTAAGTCATCAATGATTCATAATTTAGGCACTGTCTAGTATCACTGATTTTTGGTAAGACCAACTGGTCACGAGTGGATGCAGAGCACTCGGCTCCCAAACATTCCCCCCCCCCCTCCATCGACGCACGGCTCTTCCATGGTTCATTTCAATCGTTCCAATTCCAGGATACTAAGGTCGATCAAAATACATTCATGGCATTATGAAAACGCGAACCGTATGTTCACGTCCCTGGATTTTTATTTTACAATCAAAATTGTAAAACTTTCTGGAAATTTTGGAAACGAAATCTTTGACAAAAGTCCTCCAATATTGCGTATTTGAGAAAATAATGTTTAAGATTTTAATTTCGCATTGCTTTTGATTTTAGCATTTGAACTGTTGAAGAAAAAAATAATATTTTTTTTAAATTTGATTAATTAATTAGAAAATAAATAACTATATACATAACTAAACCTTCCAAATAATAATTATTCCACTGTTTTGTGGAAAATTCGTTTATCATGTTTTTGATCATTTATGTGTGAAAACTGATATCTTAACTTCAGAATTAATATACATAATATTTTTGTTTAATATATAGGCAATCAAACCGCTGCCTTTTTCAATTTCCAACGAAAAGACTAATTGCCGGCGAACACTGTTAACATAACCTAAAATTGTTCGCAAATTGTAAATCTTCTGGAAAATCTATACCGATTTCCGGTGGAAAACACGAGCATAATCTAAAATTGTTTATCAATTTTTTATCTTCTTTGAAATCCAGCGATTTTTTTATTAAAAGCACCAAAACTTCCAGTATAAAACGCTAACATAACCTAAAATTTTTGAAAATTGGAAATCTTGATGATGATTCTTGTATAATATTGCTCATTTTTGGTTCAAAAAAATCAACAAAAATAAGATTTAGAAATTTTAAGTCATTTTCGAAATTTTATGACTTAATATTAAAATTCTTTAAGAACAATATAATACTAGTTTTCAGCAATCGTTTCAAGAATAATGATAGTTTGAAAAAACTTATAATTTTTCTTAATTATTAATACCAATTTTCGTCGAAAAACACTATTATGACATGACGAAAAATTGTTTCCAAATTGTTGTTTGAAATTTAAGATTTTTCAAAACTGTGAGACACGTTAACATAACCTCAAATTGTTTTCAAATTGTTTGAAATCCAATGGTTTTTTTTTAACATCAGCAAATTTCTATGAAAAACACTAACATGTCATATCAAAAAATGTAGCCTAAATGTTAAAATGCGTTTTTTGATTTGCTTCAAATAACCGATTTCTGGTGAAAAATGTCAACATAACCCAAAAAATCTATACCAATTTCCGGTGAAAAACGCGAATATAACCTAAAATTGTTCAAACAATTTTTACCTTTGAGATTTCATAATTTTTGAAGTACCGACTGTAAATTTATATTGCTTGAAAATTGATCATTTTAAAATTGTAAATTATACTTTCTAAAATTCAAACAACTCAATTTTGATTGAAAAATTAAAATCTACAAAAGAAAAACATTACAAATTTAGCGTTCATCATGAAAATTTAGAATTCTAAAATTGTAGCCATTTAAAATTACCAAATTTTTCCATTACTGATTATCTATTCAAAAAAGTTTAATTTTATCATATTTAATTTTTAACTCAATTTTGAATTTTTTAATTTAAAATAGTTTACTTTTTAACACTTCTTTTAGAATTATTATTCATTCTTGAAATTTGCTAATAAAATTTTTTTAGTTGGAAATGCTTTAGTGGTTTAAAATCTTCAACTAAAAATGAAGCAACTTTAAGATTTTATGTTATAAAAATTTAAAAATGAAAAAAAAATACAAAACAATTAAGATTGCTGTAATGAGATTCCAATTTTTCAAATTGTAAAAATTTAAGCCTTTCAATTCGAAATGGCTTTATACTTACATCTAAAATTATTAAATTGAAAGCTATCAAGGCTTTATTAATATGAAATGTTGAAATATTTCATAGCGGGGATTGTCCTGACATTTCAAATACTTGAATTTGATACTACAATGAGGAAATTTGAGATTCAAACCCTCCAAAAATTAATCTAAAATTTAATTTTCCTAAAAAACTTTAAATTCAAGGCTTCAATAATAATCTGTTTTAGAATTGCGCATCTAAAACTATAATTTTAAATTGAAATTATATATATTTCAAAGATGATAAATATATTAATAATGAGTATCATACTGTAGCAAGTCACATTTAAAACATCTAGATACATTTTTTCACTAAAAAATGTGATTTCTGTCAGAAAAAGTCACTGATGTCATTTTTACCATTCAAAATTGCACAATTTTAAATATTGGTGGCGAGTACATACCTCACAGGTTGTGCGAATTGATAAATTTATGTATCGAGATGAGACAAGTCCCAGACGATTGAAGAAACGCGATTATCGTACCAATATACAAAATAAATGGAGATAAAAACAACAATAATTACAGAGGTATCAGCTTACTAAGTACCGTGAGTAAAATATATTCAACAATACTTATTCGTAGGGTTAGGGAAATGGAAATAGAAGTAAACTTTGGGAAGTCCTTGAAGAGTACGGAGTCCATCGGTGGCTCCTACAAGCAATACAAATAATATGTGCAAACAGTAAAGCGAGTGTGAGTGTTAATGGAAAACTGAGTGATTGGTTTGATATTATGCAAGGTGTAAGGCAAGGATGCGTTATGTCCTCATGGCTATGATATGTTAAATAAACTTAATACAAGAATGAAGACCATAGGCTCAAAATTAACGTTGATAAAACGAAGGTAATTGTGTTTGACGGAAAAAGTGAGAAAATAGTGTGCAATATTGTCCTGAATGATGAGGGATTTGAGCAAGTTGAAATACATATATCTAGGTAGCCTATTCACTAGCGACGGTAAAATAGATGGAGAGTTAGATAGGCGCATTATTGAAGGTAAGAAGGTTATCGGTAGAGCAGGGTCCATTCCCAGAAATAAAAAAAAAATTAAAAAAAGCTAAAATGACCTTCATATAATACTTCATTTGGGCCAACTGTACTATACAGGAGCGAGACATGGGCATGTCAAGAAAAGGACAAGAGTAAAATTAACGCGATTGCCATGAAACCTCTGCGCATAATATGCAGAAACACTGATGGACAAAGTCTGAAGCGAGATAATCTTTATGGAATGTGGTACAGGGGAGACACTAGTTGATATATGGGAAAGAAATCAGTTAAGGTGGTTTGGACATCTTGAAAGAATCAAAAACAGTGAAATTTTTAACCAAATACTTGAATTTTCTATCAACAAAATACAATTTTCAACCAAAAAGTCGAATGTTAAAAAAAAATAAACTTTACCCAAAAATAATTAAATTATTAACCAAATACTTGAATTTCTACTTTCAAAGATCAGTTTTTAACCAAATAGTCGAATTTTCTAAAAAAATAAACTTCAGACAAAAAAAGTTAAATTATTAACCAAATACTTGAATTTTCTACCTTCAAAGATCAATTTTTAACCAAAAAGTCGAATTTTTGAAACAAACTTAAACTTCGAGCAAAAACAGTTGAATTATTAACAAAATACTTGAATTTTCGAACTTCAATCATAAATTTTTAACCAAATAGTCGAATTTTCAGAAAGAGAGTTGAATCTTTGACCAAAAAGAATGATTTTTTAACATAATAATTAAATTTTTAAGAAAATAATATTACTTTTAACCAAATACTTGCATTTTTTACCTAAAAAGATCAACTTTCAATCATATAATCGACATTAAAAAAAAGAAAAACTTGAACTTCAACCCAAAAAAAGTTAAATTATTAACCAAGTACTTTAATTTTCTACCTTTAAAGATAAATTTTTAACCAAATAGTCGAATTTTCAGAAAAAAATTGAACCTCAACCAAAAACAGTGAAATTATTTACCAAATACTTGAATTTCTACTTTCAAAAATCAGTTTTTAATCAAATAGTAGAATTTTCAACAACAACAAAAATCGGACAGAAACACTTATATTTTTCACGGAATACTTGAATTTTCTGCCTTCAAAGATCAATTCTTAACCAAATAATCGAATTTTCAACAAAAAAAACTTCAAGCAAAAACAGTGAAATTTTTAACCAAATACTTGAATTTTCTATCAACAAAATACAATTTTCAACCAAAAAGTCGAATGGTTAGAAATTCCTCTTTCAAGTGAAGGTCCAGTGATTTTTCTAGTGTCTCCGGCATAAAAGAGGTCAAGTTAATCGGTCTTAAGGATTTTGCCTCATAGTAGGTATAATAGGGATCCAATTTTTTACTTCTTATGTAATTGTCAATTGTGTGCAGTATTTTTATCCAATTCTGTGATAAAAAATATCTTCGGGATATGCTGTGATATCTTCTTCTGTCTCTATTTCTAGACTAGTTTCTTATCGAGAGCAAGAAATATTATTCCTAAAGTCCCAGGCATTTTCTCGAAAATACTTCAAGAATAAACGAATAATATGTGGGGTCCACTGAAAAAGGGCTCACCGTGTCAAACGCAGTTTAGGAGATATTCGAGTTTTTGTGGACACAGGTCAAAAGTATCGATGTTGAAGTTTTAAAGAGAAATCATACTTTAATTGATGTGCTATATCTCACGACATTCTATTTTTATCCCAAAAGTGAACGGAAGTGGATAAACGTTATATTTGGAGAAAAGATATACCACCGAATAAACTCACTTTATTACAAATGTCACATACAAATCTGAAACAGACATAGATTACGCGAAATAATATAATTGATAATGAGGACAAAACAATCACATGCAGCAACCACGCCTATATCAAATCTTTTATCTTCTCTACAATCTGTAAAGTCTTCGTAAACGGAAAAGAATAGTGTCTCTGCTCATTCTAAAAATCTATCACTTCCCTTGTAGCAATAACGAACTACTTGCTATAAGTCACAGATTATACAAGATTTCAATACTTACTCTATACCTACCAGACTGCATCTGAAGCTATCGATCTTGCTGCAACGTTATTTAATACTTGTTGGTAGAATCCGAATGAATTCAAAGAAAAGAAAGATTGCTACATTATTTGATCATTTCTGTTGCAGAGCATATATATATTTCGGCAATCCACAGTATTGCTAGGAAAATTCTGAATTGCGACATCACCATTAACAAACATTAAAAATGCCAATTTTTGCATGGAATTCAAACTCGAAGAAAATATGATATAAGAAAATTTTAGTGTGATCGATAAATATTGGACCTCAACTCAACGTCGGAAGGTAATATTGAATCAAAAATAAATTATGATGAATATAAGATATTCGATAATGTTACAATGTCAACCGAGAAAGACTCATGGAGAAATTTCATAAAATATTCATCTTCCGATCTATTATTTCCTGTAACTTCATGAATCCTTTCCTTATGTCTTTTGAACTTTCTGCAAACGCGATTGACCCTGCAGAAACTACATTTTTAAGATCTTTATAGGCTAATCTAGTATCTTTGTAGTACTCAGTCTTAGCATTTTTCAAAAAAAAAAAAATATATATATCCGCGAGATTGGATCCGTCATTTCGAATTTGTAATTTTCGACGCGAAATTCGAGATTAGGAGCACTGAAAGCCCCTTTATACCAAGCTTCAGAGAAATATAAAACAAATTAACAACTTCGGCCGCAATATTAGATCCCTCATTTCGATTTTTTAACTTTTGATATTAAGTTTAAAATTGGCGACAAGAAAACTATATATAAATACGGTTCTTATATGACACAAGAAAGAGAATACTGAAGAGGGAGAGATGAATCAGGCAGAATCAACAGTTTCTCGCTGACCCATCTTGCCTCTTCAGTGATCACACTCTTTCTGCAAAAATTCACCCAAACCTCATAACACCTGAGGAGGAATGTCCATCAATCACTGCAGAAGAGGTGAAAAAAGAAATTGGAGGCACGAAGAACTTCTCCGGTGCTGGACCAGATTGTATCAAAAACTTCTGGTGGAAGAAGTTTACTTCTACACACATAGAGAAATGTTTACCACTTAAATTCAATAAAATGGATATATATATATATTAATTGCATAATTGCAGATCGAAAATAATTGAAAAAATAAAAAAAAAACAGCCTAACAAGGCAAAGTTTAATGTTCCCAAAGTTCCTTGTAATTTAATTTTTCTTCTCGATTTTTAATGTAAATTCTATCCTGGTAATAAATACAGTTACGCACATGGGGCATGATTTCTGAAGTGTACCCACCTCGAAAATGAAAGTTGTCAGATCGGGCTAAAAATTGGCCGAATTGTAGACCTATTGGACAGTACTCCTCACACCAAAAATTAATTAATTTTGATCATTATTTATCATAGTGGAGAGGGTGCAATTTTTTGATTATTTAAGCAAAGCCTTACTTCCCAACATTTGTAACTTTTTTCCCATTGCCTTAAACAAAATTTTAGAATATATATTTTTGATAGATTTTTTCACAAAATTCCTGGTAGTCATAACGATTTTCAATAAAAGTCTGAATTTGACCCTAATTTTTGAAAATAAAAATTAAATTCGACTTTTTTTCAAATTTCGACACTTTTTTTTCTTCAAAATAGTTTTAAAAGAAAGCTGAGATTCTTTTCCATAGGACCCCCAATTTTCAGAGTGGCCAATTAATTCGTCTTTAAATAATAGAACGAAACGTAAACAAGATGCCATGATAGAGCGGGTGGCGCGCGATTTCCCCTAGTGCTCTCACGCCGAGGATCTTTCGTAGACCTGTTACGTCGCTGGTGCTGAAAGAGAATTTAATTCTGTCGTAGCCCAACGCTGATTCGTTGGAGAGTGGAATTCGTTGCTGCCGTTGAATGGTTGAAGCCATAACCGGGAGAACAAATAAGGTTTTGAAATTAAAACACAATTTGAACTGGTCACTTCATAAGTATATTCTTTGACCGAAAGCGAATGGTAGCAGAGCGACCTCTCAGTATATGCAGCCTTATCTTTGCACGCTGGGCTCTACAGGGATGGATGAACCCGTTCCCTAGTTGCTCGTGGGAACAACAATGACACCACCAAAACATTAAAAAGTTGTAGATGCGGTTCAAAACGATCGAACGCGCAGGGCACCCGAAAATGAGTCGGCAAATAATGCCGATCATCTGAGAGTTCGGGGTGTTGAAAATAATTCAGATGGAAACACGACGAGGAGCCGGCGAAACGCCCACATTGAGTGGACGAATCAATTCAAGGATGCCTTTCTAGATTGCTGCGATGCCAGCATATCCCTGTTCATCGAGGTTCTATGGCGCGTATGCATACTCTGTGGTGCCAAAAACACCCAGAGCTTCAGCACGTTTTGATTCAATCCTTAAGAAATCAACGTGCCTACCTCTCGAAAAATGGATATGTACGTGGAGCGTACATATCCATTCTTCGACCTTTTTTTCCGCTTTTTCCCAACCGCTGCTTGATCAAGCTGCAGCCGAAGATGAGGAAGCAACATTAAGACCAACTGTGGGAAGCAGGCACCTTCTGAGAGATGAACACCATTTCAGAACAGCAAGCGACATTAACATGCAAGTTCCTCCTGAGACCCAAGATCTGGCTGAAATGGATCCCTTCGTGGAGAAATCTCGAAAGTTTCTGACCTCTGGACCATCAATTGCTCAGTTTATGGTGCTGCGAGAGCTTTGTTTGATTCAAATCAAAGGCTCAAGCTGACGATGAATCAAAAGTCCAAAAGACGCTTGCATCAACTGAACAAGAAGATTGGATGGGCAAGATAGAATGCGTCTCGTGTTCAATGTGTGATTGACTACATAACATCTGGTAGACCATTTACGGAAAGGGTTCGAAAGTTCGCCCAAGAACTTGAAACAATATAATTTAAATATCTGGGGTCTGAAGCTTATCGTTATATGTCACTAAATTGCCTGCGAGCATTTTTTTAGTATGTCTCAGCGAAATAAGATCCAGAAGAAAGTAAGTTTAGCAACCTGCATTTGTTTTTTTTAATGTAATAATAACATATATTTTTGCCTATGTGTATGCATTTTTATATTTATTTTGAATTACATAACATTTCGAATCAATAGTTAAAACCTACGTGTTATCGATAAGTAGAATAATTTGCCATTTTTTCTTTTCAATTGATCATTATATTATGAAGTTTTAAAAAATGTATCTCTTTAATAATATTATCATCTTGAAATATTACAGCTAACTTTACTTCAATTTTGTTTCACATTAGTATTTAATTAGGTTCTAGACCAAACTTCATCTCTTAAAAATTCGATATAAAGTTTGCTATTTTAAATTTCGCGGGGAACCAGGATGGCAGCTTGCATATTCCCATCTAATATAGTACCTTATTTTGAGAAACGGTGTGTTACATCATGACGCGAAATGATTTCATCGTAGTTATAAAAGCGTCTCTGCGTTGTCATATTTTGTTGAACATATTTCGTACCCCCAAGTGGCGGGACCATCGTTTGTTGGATCATGGGAATAGGGATGGGACTGACCTAGGATTCATGATCCAATAAATACATGGTCTGGCCACTTAAAGGCCCCGTTTCGTCCAAGTCACGCAACCGCTTAATTTGACGCGTACTTTGTGTACGACAAACTATTATAGGAAAATGAGTATGTAGGAAGAAATATTCTAAGAAGATTGAAATAATGAATTGTAAACAAACTTGGAATAAGTACCTTTTGTTAGTGGATACCGGGGCGGAATGGGACAAGTTATTTTTTTATTAAAATACTCGCCATCTGTTGCGAAATACCTCAAGATTTCTTAGTCTGCAGATTTCCCTTTTTTCAAAAGTTGTTTTCTACATTCCCCTATTTTCAATATTTGATCTCTAAAGTCCCCCATTTTAATATTTGGTCCCTAAAGTCCCCTATTTTCAAAAGTTGTTTCCTGCAGTCCCCTATTTTCAAGATTTGATCTCTAAAGTCTCATATTTTTAATATTTGGTCTCTAAAGTCCTCTATTTTCAGTATTTGGTCTCTAAAGTACCCTATCTTCAAGATTTGGTCTCTAAAGTACCCTATTTTCAATATTTGATCTCTAAAATCCCCTATTCTTAACATTTTTTCTTAAAGCCCTCTATTTTTCATATTTAGAGTCTAGACTTACCCATTTTCAAAAGTTGTTTCCTACAATTCCCTATTTTCAATATTTGATCTCTAAAATCCCCTATTTTGAAGATTTGTTTCCTTAAGTTGCCTATTTTCAGGATTTGGTATCTAAAGTCGCCTATTTTCGGGATTTGGCATCTAAAGTCCCCTATTTTCAAGATTTGTTTCCTAAAGTATCCTATTTTCAATATTTGATCTTTAAAGTAACCTATTTTCAATATTTGGTCCCTAAAGTCCCTTATTTTTCAATATTTGGTCTCTAAAGTACCCTATTTTTCAATATTTGGTCTCTAAAATCCCCTTTTCTCAATATTTGGTCCCTAAAGTTCCCGATTTACAAGATTTTATCTCTAAAGTCTCCCTATTTTCAAAATTTGATCTCCAAAATCTCCTATTTTCAAAATTTGATCTCCAAAATCTCCTATTTTCAATATTTGATTTCCGAAGTCCGCTATTGTAAGATTGGTTTCTGAAAGCTCCCTGTTTCCGAGATTTCTTAGTCTGCAGATTTCCCTTTTTTCAAAAGTTGTTTTCTACATTCCCCTATTTTCAATATTTGATCTCTAAATTCACGGAAATCTAGGAATTCACTGATTTTAAGGGATTCGCGGGACTCAAGGTATTCACGGAATTCAAGGAATTCGCGAAATTCAAGGAATTCACCAAATTCAAGGAATTCACCGAATTCGAGGAATTCAACGAATTTAAGGAATGCGTCGAATTCAAGGAATTCACCGAATACATGGAATTCAAGGAATTCACCGAATTTAAGGAATTCTATGAAATCATGGAATTCATGGAATTCAGGGAATTCAAGAAATTCAGGAAATTCACGGAATTCGAGGAATTAACGAAATTCAAGGAATTTGAGGAAGTCAATGAGATCACGAAATTCAAGAAAATTAAAGAATTCAATGAATTCACGGAATACAAGGAATTCACGATATTCAAGAAATTTATCGAATTCGAGAAATTCACGGAATTCAAGGAATTCGGGGAATATGCGAAATTCCCGAAAATTAAAGAATTCAATGAATTCACGGAATACAAGGTATTCAAGGAATTCGTGGAATTCAAGGCATTCACGGAATTCATGGAATTCACGGAATTCAACGAAGTCACGGAATTCAAGAAAGTCATGGAATTCAAGGAAGTCACGGAATTCAAGGAATTCACGGAATTCAAGTAATTCATGAAATTCAAGGAATTCACGGAATTCGAGGAATTCACGGAATTCAAGGAATTCGCGGATTTCAAGGAATTCGCGGATTTCGAGGTATTCGCGGAATTCCCTGAATTCAAGGAATTCGCAGAATTCACGTCATCCTATGTAATCATGGAATTAATGGGATTCACGTAATTTCAGGAATTCAAGAAATTCAAGGAATTCAAATAATTGGAGGAATTGGAGAATTTCAAGGAATTCGAGCAATTCACGGAATTCAAGAAATTCAACGAATTCAGGAAACTCAATGTATTTGCAAAAGAGTGATATTTTTTGTCACAGACAATTTGCGATGATTTAAATAATTAATACCACTTGTTTCTTTTCATAGGAAAAATGGAGGAAATTCTAGTTTTTTTTTAATCTCTTGCACTATATATGCCGCTAATTAAACAGTGTTTTATTTCATTAATGAAGCCGATCGAAAGAAAATTACCATCAATAACGTAACTAAAAAATTGGTTAAAAAAATGATTTTTTTTTATTAGTTATGAGTTCTGAAATAAGATAATACTGAACAATAAGCTACTTTTACTGTTAAAGATTCACAAGGGAAAGAAATTGCTTCAACTAATGCGAATTGTTTTAATAATGACCAAATGTCGTTAAAAAAATATATTACTTTCAACATTTGTTAACTGTGTAATTATTTCCAGAAAATAATACCTTTTCAGGATTAAAAATAAAACAATTGTTTAAACAAATGAAAATGATTTAAGTAATTACTGAATATGTTAAAGAAGCAATATTATTTATTCTTTAAATTTATCACATGTATCATCAATCCCGAAAAATAATAAATTTTCACGTTTTACAGGCGAAACAAATTGTTTGAACAAATAATAATTGTTGAAATCACTTAAAATTAATTAGGATATATTTGAAAACTTGTCGTTTATTGAATAAAAATAATTCATGTTGAATTAATGATGACCAATTTAAAAATTAAACAATGAGACATTTTTTCCGGAAAGCGAACAAATTGAGGGGGGGGGGGCATCTAAAAAAAAATTGTAAATCAAATCTTTCACATATATTGTAGAGTTCACTCACATCACATCATTTATGCAGAATATGCCTGTGTTGAATATCTCCGCTCAGAACATTTGTCATATAGCAGCAACAATATTTAAAGTAAAATTATAATCATATTATTTTGTGTAGGATCTACTTTGTGTAGAAATATTCTCTTAGAATAGTGCTAGAAAGTTGCAGTTTTTTCTATAATTTTCCACTTTTGATCCACTTTTCAATTAGTATTAGGTAATAATGAATGCGATTTAGCAAACATAATTGCTTAAATAAATTGCTGTAGGAGAAGATAGTAATAAACAATAACGATTTGTTAAGAAACATTAGATCTGTTAAATTGAATCCATTATTACCTCACACTAATTGAAAAATGGAAAAAATGTTGAATATTTCATCAAAAACCACAACTTTCTAGCATTTTTCGAAACAATATTATTAAAAATAATAATAAATTGTTTAAACAAATATTTGTGTCAACTTGAATTAATTATTACCTGACTCTAATCAAAAAGTTGAAAATAAGTTAAAAATTTGGACAAACTGCGACTTCCGAACTCTATTCTGAGTGAAAATTCCTAAAAACTATAATTAATTGTTTCATTAATGTATATAAACATCTAATTAGTAATAGAAAGTAGTATTTTATGCATTATAAATAATTAGAGCCAAAGACTCGCAAAACACAATTTTTCACTTATTGGAATTTTTGAGGCCCAATAAACAGACTTCTGGGCACGATCTTTAAAAAATAAGTTTTGATTCGTATTTGAAATGAAAAAAAATTTCAATGCATTTTTAACTATTTTTCGAAAACTAAGGGAGATCCTATTTTCACATTGACCGGTCTTTTAGAGCACATCATAAACTATATTTAAACATTTGTTTCAAGAAAATCAAAATCAATCAAAAATCACCAAAGTAATGATGGTTTAAAAAAAAAGAAACACAGCTCAAATGAAGAATATTTATTACACACTTTGCCTGATCTCTTCTGGGCATTATATATAATGCCTAGGCAATATGTATAATAGAGAGTATTACATACTTTGCCTGGACTCTGTTGGGCATTTCTGGGTTGGACAAGTCGCCTTTTTTTCGGTAGGAGTATAGTGCGTCCTAACACCAGCCACTGCGGAATGGGCGTCTTGACGTCTCACTTGTTTTATTCATTAATAATTATTGTACATTTTTAAAGTATCATAGGAAAGAGTTATTTGTAAGAACATTCTTGATTGATTCCGTAAACAAAAATTGAGCCTATTCTTAAAAAAATAGCCAAACTCTTAATTTGCTTATCAAAATTGTTTAAATAATAATTCATTCTTGGAAATGTGCAGAGCATTATGGCAAAAAGTCACCGGAAAGATATTCTTACTTAATTCTGTAAAAAATGGATCCTACTAGTTGAAAAATAGCCAAACTCATAATTTTTTGTGTCGAAATTGTTTAAATAATTAAAAATTCTTGTAAATTTACAAAGAAACATAGAAAAGAGTCATCGGAAAGACATTCTTTGTTGAATCCGTAAACAAATTGTGCCTATTCGTTGAAAAATAGCCAAACTCTGAATATCTTTATGGAAATTGTTGAAATAATTAAGAATTACTGTAAATTTGCAAAACAACGTAGGAAAGACTTATTACAAATACATTCGTTGTGGTTCTGTAAACAAATTGAGCCAATTCGTTAGAAAATACGTAAGTAGCAATGGCTTAAAAAATAAGTAATAATATAATATTTGTCAAAAACTGTGGTTTAAGTGTTTAAAAAAATGTGAATATTACAGATGGATGTGTGTTTAAGAACGGGGTTTGAGTCAGACAAGCATTCAGTTAATTTTACACTGATGACTATTGAAAAAGGGAAACAATTGGCTGAAACTAATGTAATTAAAGTTCAAGAATTGAAGTCTGACGGCATGTCCAGAATATGCAGCGACGTCATAAGACAGACATCAATAAGTGCACCAGCGTACAAAGTAAAACTTGATTTCCAATTCTGATATTTCAAAACTGGGCTTCGCTGCAAATCTATTTATGAATTCTAATTTTATCAATTCGCCAAACTATAATATTCGATATTACCATATGTGACCGTCCGCGAAGAAAGAGACCTAACGCAAGAAAGGGACCTAACGGGGTAATGTTCTAGGTTCTAGGCTACAGAGTCTGCAGTCATATGTTCGCGTCCTCGTACTTTTTTGAAAATTTTGTTATTTCTAATTCTTTTATTTTAATATATTACTGTGAATATGCATAAATATTATAAAAACAATAATAAAGAGTTTTTGAAATATATTTTAGGAATACAAAAATTATTATTTTTTACACAAAAATATTTTCATCAATCTATTGATTTTTTTTAATCAATCATTTCTTGGATTGATGCATAAATTTAGGGATTTCCGAAATTATAAAAACCAGTTATTTGTAAAATTATGACAATTTTTTGCTAATAAATATAAATCTTTTTTTAATAGGGTGGAGCAACAAAAATCTTTTTTGTGATAAGCTTTTGGAGGGCGGGGGTGCAAAAAAATTCCCATTATCCTGTAATAAATTTATTGCTGAGTGACTTGATAAATTTATGATTTATAAAGAAAAGTGAATTTTTGCCAGTTTCGTAATGTTGGAATTATCAATGTGGAAAATTTTCTAATATCGTAATTTATATGGGACAAAACTTTATTTATGTTATACCTTTGTAATAAGTAATAATTATTGTCATTTTATTATTTCATTGAATATTGTTAACAAAAATAGAAAATAATTTCCCCATGCCATCAGTGCCGTACCTATAAGAGAAAATATTCGAAGTCGGATTTAACCAACACCCTTAAGGCCATGTGACGAGTGGGTCACGTGACCGGCTTCCTACCTTACCGACACTTTTTTTATTTGTAAACTTATGGCACTAAATAAGCACTAAATTATGGCATAGTGCCCATATCGATATGACAATGTTGTAATTCCAGCTTCCGGGACCTGTAATTTTTATTTAAACCAGACACATATTTTTTATTGATCTAAGGAAATGAATTCTTTGGCTATATTTTCTTGATTCAAATAAATATTTCTTACATTCAAGAAAATGATTTGCTTGATTCAAAAGGTCTAGATTCGTTGAAATCTGATTAGTCGTTCAAAGAAATATTTATTTGATTCAATGAGTACAATTCTTTGAATCGATTCGGATGCATTTGAATCAATTAATTGAGCATACTTGAATTAAGTCTTTAGGTTTATTTAAATCAAAAAAATTATGATCTAATTCAAAATAATAATTAAATTAAAAATATATTTCTTTGTTACAAAGAGTTCATGCATTCAGACCAATAAAGCATTTCTTTAGATGAACAAGATATTATGCCGACATAAATATTTATTTCTTTAGTTGAAGGAAATATTTAATTTTCGTACTAAAATTAAATTATTCACAGCAAAGAAACATTTATTCCAACGAAGTATTTATTTTTTCAAATCAAATATTTAATAATTTGGGGTAATTTGTTTCAATTAAATACTTCTTTAGATTAAAGAAATATGTTGTTAAATTCAATATCCATGTTTTCGACTTGAAGAAATATTTCTTTGGCATTTACGGTACGGGTTAAATACGGCTTTCCACCTTAGCATTTCCATGTTGCGACAGCGTCGTGGTGATCGCTACGGACTTTACACTCGACGCAGCAAAAACAGAAACGGAAAGGTTAGATTACTGGGAAGATCCAAATAAACTTGCAGATAGATTGAGCTTTCTTTTACAAGCTCAATTAGCTGGAAACATAAATAATGTACACGAAATTATTTCAATTGTTAATGAAATGCGACCGCTCTGGCCAATCATGGGCATCGTAGAGAATCTATATAAGAGCAACATAACCTGAAACTTCAGTTTCAGGTCAGCCCCAAAGAACTGAACTGCAATGTGCACGAAACGTCCCGGCAAGATTCGTCGTTTTGCACATGATTGAAATCCGAAAAAGCTTTAAATTTTTAATTCAAATGTATCAGACTGAATCATCGTGAAAGCATTAAATCCATGTTTCATATGTCAAGTGCCGTGTAGAAATCGGTAAGGAACCGGTCAGAGACGAATTTTGGTGTTAGTCAATATATAATTTCAGGTTCTAATTTGTCAGATAGAAACCGGTAAAGACCAGTTACAAAGCCTCCAGTATCGAATGCCGTGTAGGAATCGTTTGGGATCCAGTAATGAACGAACTTTGGTCTTTGAAAATATTCAATTTTTGGTTTCATTTGCCGGATAAAAACCGATTAGAACCGGATAGAATATTTTGACAACATTTTTTTTGCCATTTCGCGGATAAGAACCGGCTAATTTCCGGGTACGTTCGAAAAATTTAAATTAAGACCAGATAGAAACCGGTTAGAACCAGGTAAAACCCGAATTGTTTTTTAACCGGCTTGTACCCGCTTTGTTATCTTTTCTAACCGGTATCATAAGCAGGTTTGGAATCGCTAGTCATATTTAAAATCAAACACAATTCTTGAAATCCTGTAAAGTCTCTTAAAATCCTATAGGCGCGATCCACAAATGACGCCACGCACCCATGGGAAAGGAGGGGTACATTGTCAAGATTTTTCTGTTTCAACACAACGTTAAATGTAAATTCCTTGAAATCTATTGAAAACTTGTGAAATCTTTGAAGTCTTGAAATCTGGTGTATATGCTCAGAAAAAACTTGAACCACACCAGTTTCATTCTCCGCATATTTCTATGACTGTATTATTGAAATTTCAATGTAAGTTTTGAAACTATTTTAAGAGATAGTGCATTGCATTTTTTGTAAATGTTCATGAATAGCCTATGGATATTTAATGTAAATAGTGAAACTTTCTTAAGAACAATTCAATTCTGTTCATATTTTCATTTAGGTTTATTAAATTTAAAAAAATGTTACTTAATTTTCAATGCATGTTTATAAAACTTACGTAACCCACAGTGAAATTTATTTAGCCACCAATAATATTTTATGTACAAGCAATTGAAACAGATTTCAGTAAATTTTATGAAATTTCAATAACTTTTGCCTCAAAATTAAGTTTTGTGCCACTGAAAATTAATGAATATGGTCTCAAATTAATTTTCAAAGCCAAATTTATGTTCAGTGACATAAGTGATTGAAAACTGACTGAAATTTCAGTTTTCTAACAGTGTTTCATAATAGGTACATATAGGTCGTTCCGCTTTTTCATAAATATAATAACTTTGCTTAGACTGAATTAAAATTTTAATAGGCATTTCGCAATCAGAAAAGATCGGCCCATTCATTGATATAAACATTTTGAAAATATATTCTACTATCATTCCAAAATTAATGAAAATCTCAAAACCCGCTCAAAATTTGTTTCATGATAGGCACCTTTACCTTATTCTAAGAAAAGGTGAAAATAAGTTTGTTTTTTTGTGTGCAATTATCAAGATTTGCGGTAGCAAATTTCAGTCAAGTACAATAACAAAAAAAATGCCGCAAAAAGCTTTTTTTTTTTATAGAAGTATGGGTTTTCAAGAATTATGCTGGATAGCATCAAAAGCAGGATGGCGACTTGACCGGGAATTTACTCTCTGAATGCGAATTAGTAGAAATTTTACTAATGCAATTAGTAGCATTGTATCTGACTGTTAAATTAGTAATTTTATCAGTTCGAGACAGTGCGAGTACGTGGGTTAGCTTTCGCAGACGATAAGGTTGTTATGGCAGAATCAATCGAAGACTTGTGCATCATTGTCCTAAATAATGAGAGATTAGAATAAGCCAAGAAAAGAAAAAGAGCAAAATTGTCGCTATTGGCATGAAATTCCTAAGCAAAACATGCGGGAAAACGCTGATGGACAAAGTGAGAAACGAAATAATCCTCAAAGAATGTAGTGCAAAAGAGACAGTAGTTGACATATGGGTAGGAAATCAGTTAAGATGGTTCGTACTTGTTGAAAAAATGAAAAATGAACGACTAACGAAACAAGTGTATAAAGGTAAAGTAAATGGCAGTATACCAGAGATATTTTATTTTAAATTCCTGTATTTGATTGAAAATTTGAATTTCGTGAGAGAATATTTAATCTTCTTCGTGACTAATTCATATTTTTGGGTGAAAATTCCTTTGAAATTTCTAATATTTGGTTGAAAAATCATGTAGTTTGTTAAAAACTGATCTATTTTGGTAGGTAATTCATCCTACTAGTTGAAAATTGATCTCTTTGGTTGAAAATTCGTTTTTTCGTATTTAAAATTAATGTTTCAAATTGAAAATGTAACTGGTCCATTTTTTGTCGAAAATGTATCTTTTTTGATGAAAATTTAATCTTCTTGGTTAAAAATTATACCATATCGATAAAAATTCATTTTAATTTAAAAGGGTATTCCAATGTGAACGCATAAAAAAAGCATATTTTCAATCATTTTTTTCTGAGGAACCATTGTATATAATTAAACGAATTTTTTTACATTCTCATCCAGAGAAGGTGTTAGATTTGTGTAAAATTTGACCCCCCCCCGGTTTTTGTCGAATGTCCACGTTTTGAGACCCCCTGAACCCAAAAAACAGGTTTTTACGAATGTGTCTGTTGTGAGTGCCAAAACGTAAAGATCCGTTAAAAACCAGATATCGCAAATTTGGACGATTACATTACACTCTCATGAATAAGAATGTAAAAATGAATTTTTGGCAAAAGAGCAGCACCTAAAAGATGATTTTTTAACCTGGAAGAGTAATTTTCTAGAAAATGAAATATTTAAGTTTTTAATCAAATACTAGAATTTGTAAATAAATAAGATGAATTTCAAACCAAAAATATAATAGTAGACTTTTTAATTAAAAGAAGTTGATTTCTCTTGTAAGTTTTCAATAATTTAGTTCGCATTTAAGAGAAAGCCGGAGGAAAAGGGGTGATATAGTATGTTTCTTAAAAACGCAGAGAAAAATAGAAGACTTCTTCAAAATGAAACATATTAAATGTTATCTAAGTTCGTAGCGTTACTTCAACTACCCACCCCCCGCCCATCTTTTTGTTACCAACGTAGTTTTTAACGTGACTCCCTCCCACCTCAAATTACGTAACAGCTGAAGATGGACGGACGGATCGAGAGATTTTGTTACGATTTGTTACGTTAGGGGGGAGGTTCTTCATTTATGTTCGTAATTTTTCGAAATTCGCAAAAGAAACAAATAACTAGCAGTAATTGTACAGAAAGTAGTTAGGAATTTAACTTTACGCGTCGAAGAAACCTGGTGAGTGAAAAACGATCCTATAGTCAACAACAATTTTTTTTTAATTCAGGGAATTTTATTGTTCAGGGAAAAGTCAAGGATTTAGACAAAAATCTTGCAAAGGTCAGGGAATTTCTATTATTATTATTATTATATCATTAACCCGTTTCCCTTTCGGTGTAGGCGTGAATTGCTCGGTGGTAAAGTAGTGATGTGTGGATGGGTATATAGGTTAAGGGTAGATAGGTATATAGGTTTAAGGTATAGATATTTTAGAAGCATATTCCGGGTGCATATTGACCCAACGTTCATGTAACCTCTGCATGAATCCTCTTCGTGCCGGTGAACTTCTTCACCAACAGGTAAGGATGTCCCTCCGGAGTTGGTACGACCACTTAAATCTACGTTCTCGCGTTTGTCCGGAGCCATTGCCTAGTCGTCGCCTCGGTTCGGTCCTATTGCCACTCCCAACTGAACCATGGCTTCCATCCGAGAGAGGCCTATTGTGGGTGGCACTGTGTGATACTGGTGACGTAACCGCATAGTTCGTTGCGTTGAGGAGTTAGCCCAATGCAACGTGGCTGACAGGAAGAGCCGTAGCTCTTGGGTCGCCACATCCCTACGCCAATATTATGTATTATATATTATTATTATATATATATTATTATATATTATAGACATTCTATAAAGTATTGTTTCTTGTCACGCGTGAAGTGAGTAATTCGTATTTACATATAATTGCATAGGACAGCCTGCATGCGCTTTGAAAAGCGTACGAGAAAATTTAATTTAATTTGAAATAGATTGGCAGTGCCGGCCGAGCAGTCACCTTCGCCTGCTTTGCTACAATCATTTTTCAATTTTTAAATCAAATGAGTTCTAGCAATTTTTGTTGTTATAATTTATAAAGTACCAAAAATTAATATAATTTGAAAGTGCAGTGCATGAGTGCATATTTGGACCAGCTGCCACTGTTGTCGAGACTTGTTGTGGCTGTTCTATCTTGCATTTAGCCTCTTCAGGGTGGCCACTATTTTTTAAATCATTGCCTCCCGGTTTTCTCCCGTTTCTCCCGGTAAATATTCGTGATTTCTCCCGGTTTAGAAAAAATATATACTCAATAAGCATCAGCAAACTTTTTTGCAAGAAATCTCTTGACTTTGAATCATATAAACAATTTAAATATCTTTATTAAACATATATATATATATATATATATATATATTTTTTCTTCACCCTGAAAGAAAAAACCGAAATTTCACTGATAAAATAGTGAGAAATCTTTCACTTACTGTTTGTCACTGATTTTTCATGAAATTTCACTGATTAATTTTTTTTTTAGATTATTATTATTATTACAATACGAACCGAAAACAAGTGCACTTTCTCTGTCTTTCACTTTTTCAATTTCTCGAATTTGAAGCATAGCAAAATTCGCGGATTTTGGAATTCGGCGAATCTCAAATATTAGATGTTTATGTTTTGTTTCACTTTTGTACCGTTTGTCTAAAAAATAGAACCAATATGAAATAAATAAATTATTTCACATTGCGCAAATTTATTTATTCATTCATCATACTTTGATGTTACCTGATTTCTTGATTAATTTTTATTATCTAAAGCAACTTTTTGGAGCGAGATTCCAAGTGGTTTCTACTTTTTCTTCGATCATTAACATAACATTAGAATTAACGTTAGAATTTTAGCAAGAGAACAAAACACTTATAAACGGCGAATCATTGAATCTATTTTTATAACAAAGTTTACAAAAATTTCGATCAATCTTCAGATTGAAGTATTGAATATTAATCAGATGCATCAATGCATTATACATTAAACTTAATACTAAAATAAAATTCAATTCACAATTTTGAATCCAAGAGCTATGGCGCGCTTTTCTCATCTGTTGGTTCAATGGAAATTTGACGTGTGCTTTATCGTCCATTTAGTATCATCTATAGTATAAATGTCAATGTCAATTCATTGTCTGTCTTTTCATCGTCCTATTTATTTAGAACTTTCTCCGTTAAAAATGTAGGATATTGTATTTTAGTTTTAATTTATCATAAAAATAACATTTATTTTAGAAATGGAAACTTTCCTGATGAAGGCCCGCAAATTGAACAATTATTCAAATAAAATAGAAGAAAACGTTTATATAAGTACTAAATATTTGAATGTAACATACACGACTATAAATACTTAAATATTAAACTGCAAACGGTTCTGCAAACTGGTCTTAAGTTTAAGGCCTTTTAAAGTTTAAACCTTTTAAAGTTAAAACCTTTTGAAAACCTTTTAAAAACTTTTAAATTTAAAAAAGTTTTAAACCTTTTAAACTTTAAAGTTTAAATTTTACAATTTTGGAAGAAACTAAAAAATATTTTATAAAGTTTCGGAAATCTTTGAATGTTTTAAAATATTTTTAATCTCTTCAAAGTTCTAAAATTCATAAATATCGTTCAAAATTATATTAATTTTGTCTAACATTTTTTAAGACATTGTTATGATGTTTGTTTATTTAATATATTGTTAAATTGTTATATTGTTAAATTATAATGTTAAATTAAAAAAATTGCCTCAAAATCTACCAATGTGTTTTTTGTTTGGAAATGTTTTGAAATGTTTTGAAATCTTTTTTCATTTTATCCTAGATTTTATGATTTAAAATAAAAAATCGTTCTAAATCTTCCCATGAATCTTAAGAACAATTTGTATTCTCTCAAATCCTTTCAAAAAATTTTAAACGTTGTAAAAAATGTTCCTAAATCCTCAAAAATCTACATTTTTTCAAAAAAACGTTGAACTGTTTCCAAATTTTTAAATATTTTTGAGTCTATTTAGAAACTTTGAACCTTTTAGATAAATCTTTTAAAATGATTCGAATTTTTCGTATATATATATATATTTTTTTTTTTTTTAATTTGCGTGATTAAAATAATTACCTTACAATCTTCAGAAGTCTTTTCGACAATGTTAGCAATCTTTTTTAATGTTTTGAAATATTTTTAAATATTCTCTTTAAATTAATTTTTATTTAATATTGTGAAAAAAATTAATCAGCTAATAATTAATCAATCAGTTCAAAAAATAAGAAGTATTAAACTATAACTTCCATTAAAACATTCGAATCATTTTTACTTTACATTTTTTTTTTAATTTTTACTTTCATTTCTTCAAATTTTATTTATTTGTGACCTTTTATACTTATTTCCAAAAAAATGAAACATATCTAAATATAGTTTTGGAAATTAAATTCAGATACTTATTTAACAAAAATCAGGCACAGTTGAAAAATTATGTAATTGTAATAAGGGTATTATAAACATAAATAAATTTTCATTATACAAATTATATCCAAGTTTCAATTATATAACCTTAAATTAAATGATCAATTTATGTTACTTAATTAAAAAAAAAACAACTAAATTTTAGTCTTTATTTAATTTAATATGGTGAAAAAAATTAATCAGCTAATAATTGATTAATCATTTCACAAAATAAGTAGCTTTAAACTTTAATATTCATTAAAACATTCAATTAATTTTTACTTACTTTTTAAAAAATTTGAACATTCATTTGTGAAAATTTGAGTTATTATTAATCCTTTAAAGTAATTCCAGAAAATGTAAGTTTTATTAGAATCAGTTAATAATTAATTAAGCAGCGCACAAAATAAAAAGCATCAGACAATTATTTTCATTAAAACATTGAAATAATTCTTACTTTATATATTTTTAAACTTGAAATTTCATTTCTGAAAAATGAAATGATTAATAACCTTTTATAGTAATTTTCGAAAAAAATTAAAACATAATGTTTAGATATAATTTTGAAAATTGAATTCTGTTCATTCGAACATAAATATAATTTTTACTACACATGTTTTTAAATTTTCACTTTTATTTCTGAAAATATGATTTATTAGATAATCATTTAACAACATCACATTCATTGCCTATTCCTTGAAAAATAGCCAAACTCTGAATATGTTTATGAAAATTGTTAAAATAATTAATAATTATTATATATTTTCAAAGTATCGTAGAAAATATTTATTGGAAATATATTCTTTCTTGATACCATGAACTAATTTATCCTATTCGTTGAAAGAAGGTCAAGGTCTTAATTTGTTTAGGAAAATTATTTAAAAAATTAATAATTCTTGGAAATTTTCAAAGCATCATAAAAAAGTCTTTGGAAAGATATTTTTAGTTAATTCTGTAAAAAAATTGAGCCTATTTGTTGAAAAATACCTAAAACTCTATTCGTGGAAAAATGGTCAAACTCTGAATTTGTTTATGAAAATTGTTTAAATTATTAATCATTCTTGGGAATATACCAAGCATAGAAAAGTCACCGGAAAGATATTTTCAGTTGACTCCGGTTTCTTTAAAGATAGATGAACCAAGGGTAAACACATTTTTTTAATTTTCTAAACTTCTTTAAACTCCAAAAATAATTCAAATTTTAATGTTCTCTAATAAAAATAGCACAGCTAAATTCATATTTTCAATTGTTTAAGATTTCAATAATAGCTACAATTAGAAGGACGTTATATTCCTTGAAAATGTAATTGAATGTTAAATAAAATAAAATTATAAACGTTCATAATTTTTATTGTTAGTTAAAACTATAAGTATGTTATCTCCTTCGAAATAGATTAAATCCTTTGAAATAGATTAAATTTGAAAGAAGTCATAGTTGTCGAAAATGTAACTAGAATAAAGATAAAATGAATTTCTAAATATTCATAAATTTGAGGCTATATAATTTTGAAAAGAAATATTAATAAATGATCCAAAATATTAATTAAAATTGTAATTTTTTCTTTAAAAATAATTAGCCCAAGATGAAATCATTTTGAATTGCTTAAGTATGTACCCGTAACGTGCATACTTTGAGCATCCACTCAGAACATGTCCAAGTGTTTCCGGCTCTTGCTTGCACGCTCAGCAGTTAGTATCGCCTACAGGTATATTCATAATGCGCTCGTGGTAAACTAAGGTGTCTATAATGCCGTCTTGATAGGCAAAAAGAAATCCCTCAGTATCCGATCTCAATCCAGCTGACTTGAGAAACATGTTGGGCAAACCTATCGAAAGTTCTTCTCTATGTATGATGCCGCAGAGTTTACCATGAAGGAGCTTGTCAGCATGTCCTCTTAGTAGGAGCGTATGTTCTGCTTCCTGTACACGACTTTTATGCACCAAAGGTGTTAGTGATGCTAGGCCATGTGCAGTGTCGCTAGAATCAAATGTGGGTCAAGCTCCTCTGCGGCACGGTATAGAAACGCCGCAACATTGACGACTTCATGTTGATCTACGAGTCGTATAAGAGAATCTGCACTATTTAGAACTGAGCAGGCTGTAGCCAGAAACGTTCTTCGCTGAAGATACTCCAAGCTTAGCAAGCCTCTACCCCCTTTATCTCGAGGTAGGCATATTCGAGGTAGGATGATGACTTCAATGGATTGTCGTCATCTTGCGTGTGCTCCGGTCAAGTTGCTTCAACCCATCATTGTTCCATTTTTCTGCACCAAACGTGTATAGCAGTATAGGAACGGCCAGCATATTAGTCGCCTAGATCTTATTCTTTCCAGATAATTCGGAAGCTCAAATTTTTCTGAGAATTTGGCGATACCTTTTTACAAGGGCTGTTTTTAACATATGCACATTTTGGGTTTCCGCTTGCGGTATTCCAAGATATGTATATGTTTTTCCATCACCAAGATGTTGAATGGTACTTCCGCCAATGAGTTGAATACCCTGATCGTCACGCGATGGTGCAGTTTCTAATCATTTTTACTCAAAACTTACAAAACGCGCGAATTATGAAATACGGGAAATCTCCCGGTGCAATATTTTTCTCCCGGTTCTCCCGGGTGAATGGCCCCCCTGCTTTTCTTTATAGTGAATTTCCTATAATCCGGAGAATCTTTTGTAATCTCATGCAATATTTTTCAGTCATATACTTGCAATTTTTTACATTCCTATGCTATCTTGCAATCTAGTGTACACCAAAAAGTCCGAGTAATTAACCCGTCGAAAAAAATATTTTATAAAAAAGGTTGCATACTTTCGTCTTGGAAAATGAAATCCCATAGCCATATTGCTGTGAGGAGAGATGTCGTCGTTATGGTGACAATTTGCCAGGGTTCTTTTTCCTTGAAGGCATCGTTTACGAATATTTTTACGGTACCGACCAGCGGAATAGTTATCATATCTGAAATCAATGATTAAAAATCCATATTTGAATAAAAAGTAGGAAAAAAATTACATAAATAACTTTCAGGCGTAGACAGATTAGATTATATTTAAAATATGTATTTCTTTCGTATTTTAAAAGGCAATTTTAAAAAGCATAAACTTAAAAAAATCTAACTGTTTAACAAAATTGTACAAGAAGAATTTAAACAAAGCAGGTTTACAAAAATTAGTTTCTTAAAAAACATATATCAGGGAGCACAGTCTTCCCCTTTTTTTCTTAGTTTCCCCTTTTTTTCATGAAATTCCCTCTTTTCCCCCTATTCTCAAAAAACTTCCCCCTTTTCTCATTAAATATACGATATTTAAAAATACAATATTTGAATCATGCGATATCTTTAAAATAATAGTTTCAAATTTTTTGAATATACAATAAAAAAATTAGTCATTTTGATGATTTCCATTCGAAATTTCTTCAATTTGGACGATTTAGAATTAAAAACTTTACATTGATATATCCGCGATAAGGTCTTGTCAAGGAGGCCACTTCACAAAGAGTGTTGCTCTTTGTAATATCTAAGCCTTGTCCTCTCCTTATAGGGAGGGCGTTGGGGTCACGCAGAGGCTCGCAAGGGGACGCAACGGGATGACCCAAGTGGCAGGGACTGTTACGGTCTCAACCCAACTAATAAAAACAATAATGGGGTCAAAGTTTGAAGTTTTGATGTTTCAAAAAAATTCCAAAAATCGTTATGATAATCTTGTAGGACTCGAAAAATACATCGTTTTTCTTTTCTTGACTTTTTTGCATGAAATAGATCTTAAAAAATTTTTAAATGCTCTAACTTTCTGAATTTTTATCAAAAATAGTTGGCTAACGAACTCGTCTTTTTCTTTTAGGGCTTGAAAAAATGTGCCAAAGTTTAATACAATCTAATACCTTCTCATAGGATGAGGAAGTAAAAAAGAAAAATTTAATCCTCTGTTTCTTGTTGCAGACTTGAGTTCACATTTTGACTGTTTGCCTAATGGCGCCCCTATTGTGTATAATCCTCATTCCAGACCCTTTCATTCACCTGACAGATATCGTTCTCCTGAAAGGTCTCTTCCATTTATTTATTTAATTATTGAAATTTATTATATAATTATAACTATTTTAAATACATTTTATTTTAATAGTAGGGTATGCAATTCTAATTTATTACGTAATTGATTACGTTTTATTATTGAAATATTTATAATAATAATAAATCATATTTCCTCCTGACAGACCTCTTTCTTCAGTCAGGTCTTCATCTCCGGCCAAGCCTCTTCTTCATGCCAGATCGAGGTCTCCTCCTGTCTGGAATTCTTATTCACGCATACTTGGATATAAACTTGAAGAACTTATATTTATTCGTCTTATTCCCAACACGAATCCGAACGAGCGATAGCACGTCCAGCCTCGCTTCCTGCTTTGGGAATCGAACCCGCGCCAGCGTGGCTGCCAAGGCTGCAGTATTGAAACAATGGACAATCACTATACCATCTGAGCCACGATGACTCCCTATAAAAATATTTGTTTAAATCGTTGAAAAAGCTTATTAAGTTCTGCCTAAATGAGCCCTAGTTGACGTAATTTGGCTATGTGGGTATTGAGTTAGCACTTGAGAAAGACAAAAACAAAATTCCAATTTTTACAAAAAGTGCTCTTTAGGATGTTACCTTTCATTCGAGCAATTAAAAATTGAAAGATCATCACGGGTTTTTGAAATGATAATTTTTTTCTGTGCCAGCCTGCGAAATACGTCCATTATGGCACCGTCGAACCACGCTGCGGTAATGTATTTTAAATGTAGCAGGCTCGCACAAAAAAATTAATATTTCTCGAACCCGTGTAAATTTTTCAATGTTTAATGGTTCAAATGAAAGATTCAATTCTGCATATAGAGTGGAAATTTAAATAGAAAATACCTTACAAATCGAAATTTTGTTTCTGTCTTTCTGGCTTGCTAATAATAAAGAAAATATTTTTATGTACTAGAAGGTCACGCCCGCACTTGCAGTGAGCGCCTTTGTCACTTTCTGCCTGCCAGAGATTTTAAAATGTTATCTTAAATAATCCGAAGGGTAGTTGCCAAAACGTTGACCACTTTAAGTGTCTATCATTATACACTTTTTAAAATCTTATGAGACTTCATTTAGAAATTATAAACAAAGTACGCAAAATATCTTGTTATTCACCTGTCCCAAACTACAAATTCAAAATGAAAATTGCATCGCAAACGCGGACATGAATTGTCACCAAACTTCGCATACACACTCCTGAGACACCCCTACTGCATATACGTTAGTCTCAGACGGGGCGGGCGGTATCGTGTAGGCACGATAACTTTCGAAAGATTGATCAGATTCGATTGTGCTTTGGCACACTTTTTGAAGGCCTAAAGAGAAAGAACAATTTCGTTAACCAGTTATTTTGGATTAAAATTCAAAAAGTGAGCACATTTTGAAAATTTTCGAGACCACTCTTTTTTAAATTTGAAAATTCTATGTGCGGTTGTTAGTAGTACTCCAAAAGCAAACAATTTATCACAGTGAAATTTTTCGATGAAATCAAAATTATCAAAGTTACAGTATTTTTAAAATCTCAAAAAACAAACGAAATTTAATATTTTAAGCCGAAAAACGCATGATATGAAGAAAAGTTGAGAATAGAAAAACGTTTCTTTTCGAAAGCCCTACAAGATTATCATAACAGCTTTTCCAATTTTTTCGAAAAATTGAAAATTCAAATTTTGATTGCACAAAAAATAATGAAAAATTAACAATTCCATTTTGCGATCAAACTATGCAAGATGCAAAAAAATATGAAGATACAAAAATCGGGCACTCAAGAAAGATCCACAAATTTGTTACAAATCACGTTTTGATAGGACGCGTAGTTTTTGTTTTATTCGTGAAAAATTACATTAAAAAACAAATTTAATGTTTTGGAAGACGACACAAGGAAAAAAAAATAATAGGCAAACTTTTTCACTCAAAGAGGATGTATCAATTAAGTTAAATTTTGAAAAAATGACACAAGAGACGAAAAAAAATGAAAAGACAAAATGTACTTCTGCTATTAGATATCCATTACTTACAAATCTTTACGCTTCTAGTTTAAGCGACTTCCATTTCCGTTTCCTTTTTCTTTCACTTCTCTTGCACCACCATTTTTCCACTTTTTTGCATCCATTCTTTCAATCTTTCTCATTCGCTCTCCTAGCCTCCTCTAACTCCTTCATCCAAATTCTGGATGGTTCTTTAGACCATCTAAAAGAACGGACTGGCTCTCTAAATTTTGACCCTCTCACTTTGACCATCTATTTTTCTCCGTGCACTCTCTAGATCAATGTAAGGACTAAAAAACAATTAAATTGCTTTCAATATTTGTATTGCTCAATATGAAAATATTATGATTTCATTTTGTAGCAGTAGATTTTGACGCCGTTTCTTTGTTAAAAATGAAACTTTATTTTTTTCTGTCTAGTCTAAACTAAATAATTCCTTTGCAATATGCAATATTTTTCAGTCCCATATAAGCAATCTTCTGCAATCCCATCTAATCTGGCAATCTTGCATTCTATTGTACACCAAAAATACGAGTAATTAACCCCTAGGATCCAGCCGACCCTGGACCACGAGTCGAGCTTAAATTGAGACGTTAGGTTAACAAGCTGAGTCGCATCGTTGAGGTGCAAAAGACGCGGTTCTTTCTCTTTTTCTCTCGACAGTGCAGCATGAAGGCACAACCTTGGGGGAAAAAATTAAAAAGGAAAAGGAAAAGAAAGACATTAAATAGCCGTTCGGAGAAAGGGAACCTCCTTCTTGGGTGGCTACCGGTTCCTACCGGCACATGATTTACCCCTTGCCGCGAAAATATCATGGAAGTGGGAGACATGGAATAGGGCGTATAGCGAAAAAAAATTCTTTTTGAATACTGTTTCGGGAGCGTCCACGTTAGGGTGGTCCAAAATACGCTTTTCGAGCTATAGGACCAGCCCCCCCCCCCACAAAGTTTCCATTTCCGGAAAAAGAAAATCCGTAATTTTTTTTTGTCGAAATTCAAATATTAACATGTGCCACCGGGGACTTGGAAATCCCATTTAATGAACATAGGGAAATTTTGGATTTTCGAAAAATTGAACTCATACTTCAGGGTTTGATATTAAACTTGAAATAATTATAAATCTCTTCATATTCCTTAAAATCACTTTAAGTTTGTTAAATTATGTTTCAAATTTATAAAAGTCATTAAAATTCTTGAAAATTTGTTAAAGCCGCTTCAATTTTTTTAACTTGTCGAAAAGACCTCAAGTCCTAATTAAGATTGGTCAAATATTGTTAAAATATGGACCTCAAAGTTGGTTTAATATGCAATTTACATATATAACTGTAATTATTTTTGTTGATTCACATGTAAGTAAAATTTAAAACAATGAAAACTTACGGCGGGTATCCATTGTAACTGCAACGTAACTGCAACGTATCCCAAGAGTATTCGAAACAATTCTGTACTCCTTTTCAACACACCCCCTAGACGCGTCGTACGAACTCTACAGATACCGAAAGAACTGCCGAAGTCAAATGATGTGGTAACAAGTGGTGACGAGTGGATACAGAGCACTTGGCTCCCGAACATTGCCCCCCCCCCCTCTCAACGACGCACAGCTCGTCCATGGTTCATTCCTATCGTACCAATTCCATGATACTTAGGTCGTTCAAAATACATTCATGGCAATATAAAAAAGCCGGAAAACATTTGAAAAATGATAAATGAATTAATTATACAATCAAGAATATTTCCTCTTCTAAAAATTCCTTAATTAATAGTAATTTATTCGTGACACTTAAAGTATAATTAAATATTACTGCCAAAGATAGCACTAAACTCACGCGCGCGAACCGCATGTTCAAACCCCTGGATTTTTAAAACGTTCTAAAAAATTTTGAAACGAAATCTCTATAAATTCTTTGTATTAAAAAAAAAAGAAGAAAAAATTAGAATAGTACAAAAGTCCTCCAATATTGCGTATTAGAGAAAATAATGTTTAGCATTTTAATTTTGAATTCCTTTTCATTTTAGCAATAATTCACTTGATTTTGTGGGTGATTCTGAAACCAATCTATTCAGATTATTAATTTTTCAATTAGGAAAAGAAAATAATCCAATACATTTAAATGCATTTCTAAATAAGTTTCTGAAATTCAAAACATTCTTCTTACAACAATTTACGTAAAAAGAAGACTTATTCTTACAAGAAAATTGAGTTAAAATATGTGAACTCAATTAAAGGAAATCTTAAAAATTATTCATGAGCAAACCCTGCAGATTGAAAAGAATCGTGAGTTTAGTGTCTCTATTCAAAAATTGTTTAATTAAGATTAAAAAGAAATCCATTTTATCATGAATAATTTTTGCAGAATCAGCAACAAATTGATTCTCAATTAAAAAATAAACTTCCAAAAAACCTCACTTTTCAGCTCATCAGAGACAAGAATAACACAATGAAAAAAGAGGGAGAAAAGGGGAAAAAGTCAACCAAAAAACAGCCTCTCACTTTTTCCTTTCGCCGTCCTTTTTATACTACGTGGGGACCAACATGTTTCGGGGCCAATTTAGACCCACTCATCAGGCATTATTTATAGGAAAACTACAAGGTCTAGTTAAAAAATTCTTGTGCTATGTAAATAATCAAAACATAATACCTGCAATTAAAAGGAGACATATACATACATAGAAAACATATATTTATATACTTCCCCTTTTAAAGGTTACTTTATCTAATAATGCATTCATTAGTGAAAAATGAAAAAGATATGAAAATTGTTCTTTATATTAAGAATAAATAAGTATTTAAAATTCTATCTATTCAAAGAATTATTCAGAATCAAAAAAATTGTAATCCTTAATTTCCTGTATATGGATATATATATATAATTAAAAACTAAAGGTTAACAACCACCGCAGGGTGCCACTGGGAGCAACTGTCATCTAAAAAATGACGTTTCAAATTGTTTCGAGTAATTTCGAGATGGATCGAGAAATAATCGAAAATGGCGCCATGCGCTTTTTAATATATAGGATATAATAAGGAAATAAAAGAATTATCTATTGCAGGATCATTATCTACTGTAGGGTGGTCTCCTCTGTACAAAATCGAATTATTTTAAATTTAGCAATGTTCCAAAGTGAATAAATTATACAATTTAAACTTGCAATCATAGTGATATGTTTTTATGTTTGTATCTTATTAATTAAGAATGCAATGTTGCCCGCTCGCGTATATTATTGTCAATTGTGTAATAAGTGCGTTTGGCGCGCTATTTTTGCTTGTACCAAATAAATCTTAATTTTGATCAAATTTTTTGTGACCTTTTTCTCTACTTACATCTATCGCCCTTTTCTGGGTGGTATCGCGTTCAACGTGATACTGTTCAGAAGTTACAGCTTCGCTGTATTGAATACTGGACAAGAATTCATATCTCGAGGAACTTCTCGCTTTCACTTGAATAACTTTCGGTGGTACTTTGTACACTACTGATACCACAATAACCTTATTTGACTCAGGCAATTGTACAGATCCTGAAGTCAAGCTGAACTCGTGAATCGTTCCGTCAACTTGAATCCTAAATGGAAATTTAAATTAATAACAGACTCTTAAACTAGGGTGGGTCAAGAAAATAAATAAAATTGCAGGGATTACAGCGCAAAAGTTGATCAAAAAAGGGGAAATAGGGTCATTTTCTCACGAAAAAGGGGAAAATAGGGGAAAGATTAAACATTTATTTTTAAATGTAGAAAAGAATAAACTTTTTATGACAAATTGTATATTTTAAAATAATTTTCAATGATTTTTCAATGATTTCTGCCATTCAAGAATTTATTTTTGAAAATTGGATATACTTAGGTCGTTGGAAATCCATAAAGAAAGAGCGTTGAGTTTATGGTGTTTTTAATCAGTCAAACACTTTTCAATTTGAACAACTAAAAGCCTTTACAACCTGCTCTCGACACCCCATCGCAAGATGCTATCTTATCTTACCTGAGCTGAGATCTTAATCTCATATACTTTCGCATGCAAGGATGGTTAAGGAAAATAGAAAAATATCATATTAGCTAAAAGCATATTTTTTATTCCAGTTTCAGAAAAATGGTTGCCGATAACAGTTTCAAAATTTGTTTAATAAACTCTTGTTATATTTCCATTTAAAATGCATACATATGCATACGAAGAGAGATATACACATATACACATACTTTTGATTGGTGATATTAAATCAAGACTTTCATTTTTGAACATAAAATATCATACAATGTATCGTTGAAATTTTTTCCTAGCTATTGTTTGAAATGTGAAAAATGTTTTTCTATAAAAGAATTATTATAAACGTATGGTAGACATATTTTAAATTAAATATGTGGACAGAAGGTACGAAAAAAGTTTTTGACTGACATCAGTCTTTTTTTAATATTTTACACAGATTATCTTTCATTTCGTTTGTAATTTGAGTATTTAAAATACATGTTATTTCGCCGAATACAAGTTCAAAATGTGAATTTACAAATTCCGGCGACAATTTGGTCCTTAGTTGTTGCTTAAAGTACTAAAATTTAACATTCACAATTTGACGCAGAAATGCACTGGATGGCCTGTGTATTTTCTCTACCAAAAAATAAGCACTCAATTCTTTCACGAAAATATCCTTGCAAAGCTTGACATTCGATAAAACCAGGTCCATACTTCTTATGCGTTCATCGATGCAAAGGACAATGTTGACGAGGCCTTGAAACGTAGGTGCTTGAAGAACAATGCCGGGGACATAGAGTTTCTCATTTTTTCCTTAGCATTACGGAATTCTTGGACGTTGTTCGTCCCACTCCCCACTTACAGGGATACCACTCCTTACTATTCCTTCGTGGACCCAACAATAACTAAAAGGTCCGTTCGCGCTACCCGAAGTAGGAAAAGTCGTGTGGTGAGCAGAAAGTGAATGGTCGTGGCCATGTCGTGGCTGCCCGAAAGCTAGGCCTAACTGCAATCAGTGCTCCTAATTTGGCTTCCCAACCACACTGCTCATGCGTCGCACCAGCAGCCTCATTGGACGTTGATCGCGCGCTTATTTAAAATGATTATATATACAAATCAATTTTTGGCAATATATAATTATTGTAAGGTGCAAAAAAATGTTATGAATTATTTAGAATTTACATTGGTGAAAAGATTCTTCCTTTTTTTAAAATTTAAAATCAATAATTAATTTTTAAATAGTAATATCAAATCATTAATTTATTTTTTACTCTAATAAATTATTTTGTGATCTGGAAATTAATTTAATTAGGTCCACAATGATGATTCATAATAAAAAATTGATTTACACATCTAATAACTTTAAAAAAGCGCGCCGTATTTATCGGACTTTTTCCATCAGTGTTTTTCCGCATATTGTGCGCAGAGGTTTCATGCCAATCTCATTAATTTTACTCTTGTCCTTTTCTTGACATGTCCATGTCTCGCTACCGTATAGTTCAGTCGGCACAAATAAAGTATTATATAAGGTCATTTTAGCTTTTTTTTATTTGTTTTCATTTCTGAGAATGGACCCTGCCATACCGATTACCTTCTTACTTTCATTAATGCGCCTATCTAACTCCCCATCTATTTTTCCGTCGCTAGTGAATAGGCTATTCAGATATATGTATTTGTCAACTTGCTCTAATCTCTCACCATTCAGGACAATGTTGCACATTGTTTTCTCACTTTTCAGAGCCCCGCGTGCAAGGATAAGGCTGCATACTCTGAGAGGTCGCCCGGTATCCCAGAGTCACCGTTTAAGATACCTTACCAAGGTGCCATTCAGCTTTCGGCACGGTTGCTATGCCTCCGCTTAGGGGTTACATGGCGCGACTGCATACTCTGTGGTGCGACAAGCACCCAACGCTCTCGCATTTTTCGCATAAACGTCTGCCAAACTGTGCCGAGGAACTCCGAAAAAGGGTTATATAAGCGGAGCGCCTACTCCGCCGCAGCCAGAACAAGCCGGCAACAGAGATCTGGCTAAACTGGATGACGAGCTTCGTGGAGATTTTTCTGAAGAATCCGACCTCTGGACTATCAGTTGTAGTGTGTATAATGCGCGAACTGCGGATCTGTCATCGCACGCTCAAAAAGTCAAAGCTACTAACCATCAGGCAGCTTATTGTTGACAGAATACGAGTGCTATCTAACGCTAGGAGAAGTCTAGAGCGAAGAGAGTGGTGGGTCAGAGTAAATCAACAGTTTTTGTCTGACCCATGTCGACTCTTCCAGGACCCTCCAGTTACTGTCGTCCACCCGCTCAAACCAGAGGAGGTCGACGCTTTTTTGGAGAGAAGTCTACAAATTCTAGCATCCACTGCAAGAAAACTCAAAGAATATAAATAGCTTCAAGGAGCTGTTCAGTGCTCTCATAACACCTGAGGAGGAATGCCCACCTATCACCACCGAGGAGCTGAAAAAATTATTAAGAGGCATGAAGCACTATTCCGCTCCGGAACCAGATGGTATCAAGACCTTCTGATGGAAGAAGTTTCCTTCAACCCACCAGCAATGTCACCAGCAATGTCACCACATTGTCAAAGAGTACACTCAAAAGATTAGAATGGAGTTCGGGTTAGAAAAATGCGCCAAGGTTTATTTGAAGAAATTTTTAAAGCAACGTTTTGATTGGCTATTTCGGATTTAACAGCCATGACGGCGCCAAATATCTGAACGTACCGTGAGAGTCCAAGTTAGGTTTAGTTAGGTTTTCGATGTCGTCATTCTACGCGAGCGTGCGAGTTAAAACAGAAATTTGGTACGTACAAAATCATAAATATTTATTGCACGAATATTTTAATTCCCATGGTAGACCGCAAAGAAAATCCAATCTAATATTGGCAGAACCTTGCTTCCGTATATCCGAATCTCAGTATTGTTGCAAAAAAATATTTGGCAATTGTTGGAACTTCGGTACCCTTTGAGAGATTATTTTCAAGAGCAGGGAACATTTTAACTGATTCCAGGAACCGTCTTTCACCTCAGCATCTACAACAACTGTTATTTTTAAACTCACTGTCAATTAAAGATTGGCAAATAGGAAAATAAGACAATAAGTCAAACGTTGGTGTTGGTTTCTTTAAAAATAACAGCAAAACGTTTTTCCGAGTAATTTTAAGGTTAGAAAATTGACAACATTTGCTGTACGATTTAAATTTGCGATACTTTGTTTAAACAGAATACATAATATTGTTAAATTTACTCAAATTAAGCTTAAACATTAAAGGCTTTTTTTATCTAAAAAATATTGACATCTTTGTTTTCAATTATTTCCCAACTGATTTTTTAGTAGTTTGAAGAAGTTTGAGGCTCCGGAAGCTACGATCATCGTTCCTAAAAGCAACCAATCCCGACGCAACTGGAACGTGTACGTCAACCACTTTTGCTCCTTCTGTCCTAGAAGGTAAGCAAGAACGGGAAATTTACGCGAGAAAAGATCGTTCAACACTCGTTCTTGAAGTCAGGTCTCTAGCCGCGGATGACCTTACGCGGCAGACGGGACAGTTGGAGATGAAAATTTCACCTCTGCATAGATCTTCAGGTCATCCATATAAAATACATGAGTGACCTTATGCTCGCGCTAGTTAGTGTCGCCACAGAGGTATTCAGAAGAATTCCGCAGTGCGAGATATAGAGGCAGAAGTGTGGTGCAAAAAAGCAAAGGGCTCATGGTATCGCCCTGAAAGATGCCCCTCTGCAAGTTGACGTTGTTCTTTATCACACGATAATTTCCAGATGAGTTAGTAAATCTAGCTTTCCAAAGAGGCATCAATTTCTCTATGCATCTCACTATGTGTGGATGCACCTTCAAGCTTTCCAATAGACAGGTGATGAGTCTATGAGAGGTTGAATCGAAAGCTTTCCTGTAGTCGATTCAGGCCATTGACAGGACACGTTGATTGGCTGCAGCGTCTTTACAGACACACCTGTCAATTAGCAGGTTCTCTCGACAGCCTGCTACATCTTTTTTTGAGCCACGTTGTTCGTACATCTCACGCCACACAGGCTCGATTCGCCGAACAATCCTGTTGTTTAGGACAGCGTTTCCCAAACTTTTTTCGCACTTTCTGGGGAGCGGAAGGGTCGCCACCCTTACATTTTTTCACAATACTAGACCCCAAGAGAGACACTGGACGCCTGTCTTTCGGGCGCCGTTGCTTGCTTCGCGCGACATTCCCACTGTTAGAGAATCAGAGCCGGTTAAGGAAAATGAAAATTTGGTAAAATATTAATCAATTGAACTTTAATAGTCTGCGTAAGATTTGTTAGATTACATCGGCACACAAAAAAAAGTGGTCTGCCCGGCGGACTACACCGGCATATCCATATGTTTTTGGGGTCGCTGAATCCGAATCCGGGGTTCAAATACCTAAGTTAGCTCGTATTTTTCCAAAAAACGCAAAAATAGACGTAAAATCAACGAAAACAGCGATTTTTCTTGTATATTTAGATTTCCCCTTGGAGGAGTGGGTTACCATTTGCTTTCCACAGATCCCTGCTTGGGATACAGACGCGGAAAGCTTTGTCAAAGTTGAAGCGTTTCGTTATTTTATCTTGCCTCATCTGTAGAATCGGCAATGCAATGATATCACTCGGGAGCCTAGTGTGCCTAGTCCCTCGAGTCCATCTATTTACTCTTGCCAGGCGGCACATCGCGTGTGCCGCTGTAGCGGTTATCGCAACATGTAGGGGTTCTTCACAGAGCATGAATCCTATCGCCGCTTTGGGCGTAGTCCTCATTGCTCCAGTCAAACCCCTAAATGCTAGCATTTATAATCTTCGCAGCCTGTCCTGCATTGTTTTGAGTTCCGCCCGTGGCCACCAGACCACGGTCGCATGGACGAGCCTGGGTTTTAGGACAGCAGAGTAGAGCCATGCAAGCATTTTAGGCCCTAGACCCCACGGCAATCCAGAGGCTCTCCTGCACATCCAAAAAGTCATGACTTTCCAGGATTTACCGAGAGCCCTGAGCTATCGCACCAGAGCTCTACAATGCGCAGCACCGATCTCATAAGACCCATCAGTGTCTCCAGATGAGCCCCCCTGACTAGAATGAAAAAATCATTTGCATATCCCTGAGTATAATACCTCTCTTTATTTAGCCTTCGAAGGAGGCCGTTCACAACAATGCACCACAGGAGGGGTGACAGGACACCCCCCTTTGGGCATCCCCGCGGAGCTATGCCCCTTACTAGGCCCTCACCCCATCTGGTTTCGACTCTTCTCCGACGTAGCATGCTTTCTATCTAGCGTACAAGCTGGTCTGGCACGCCGCATCTCAGAGCCTCTCGACAGATGACTTCTGGAGGAGTATTGCTGAAAGCACCCTCTATATCCAAGAAAGCGCCCACAGCATACCCCTTTTGTTAATGTTATTGTTGTTATTGAAGCCGATAGCGCTTTTGACATTTTTGGGGAAAAATTTTTTCTTCAGAAAATTTTTCCGCAGGAAATTTACCATCGAAATTGTCATTGTTATTGTTGTTATTGAAGCCGATAGCACTTTTGACATTTTTGGGGAAAAATTTTTTCAGAAAATTTTCCATCAGGAAATTTAGTATCGAAATTTTCAATGTTATTGTTGTTCTTGAAGCCGATAGCGTTTTTGACATTTTTGGGGCAAAAATTTTTCTTCAGAAAATTTTTCCTCAGAAAATTTACGATCGAAATTTTCAATGTTATTGTTGTTATTGAAGCCGATAACGCTCTTGACATTTTTCGGGAAAAATCGATTCTTCGGAAAATTTTTCCACAGAATATTTACTATCGAAATTTTCAATGTTATTGTTGTTATTGAAGTCGATAGTACATTTGATATTGTGGGGGAACAAATTTTCTTTCAGAAAATTTTTCATCAGAAAATTTAGTATCGAAATTTTCAATGTTATTGTTGTTATTGAAGCCGATAGTGCTTTTGACATTTTTGGCGAATAATTTTTTCTAAAGTAAATTTTTCCTCAGAAATTTACTATCGAAATTTTTCATTGTTATTGTTGTTATTGAAGTCGATAGTACATTTGACATTTTTGGTGAAAAAAAATTTTTTCAGCAAATTTACGATCGAAATTCTCAGTGTTATTGTTGTTATTGAAGCCGATAGTGCTTTTGGCTTTTTTGGGGGAAAATTTTTTCGAAAGAAAATTTTTGCTTAGGAAATTTACCATCGAAATTTTCAATGTTATTGTTGTTATTGAAGCCGATAGCGCTTTTTACATTTTTGGGGAAAAATTTTTTCTTCAGAAAATTTTTCCTCAGAAAATTTACAATCGAAATTTTCAATGTTATTGTTTCAAATTGAAAACGTGCAAAAAATTTCAGCATTCATTGATGATGCAGACAGTAACGAGAAGTGGGATATTGGTTTCTGAATTCACTCCAATGTTTGAAATCTTACAATTCAGTGTGACACGGTGCCGTGTCTTTAGCCTCTCTCGCTTCAAAAAATATATTGTCAATCTGCACTGTTTTTGCATATAAAATTATGTCTCATACACCTCACTCTTCACAAAGAATAAAAACTGCTTTCAGAATTCATGTATTTCTTATAAATTTTCAGATTTTATAGGGGTCACTTAATATTATAATGTCCAGTCTCTTATAAGAGAGAGACTGGAATAACTAGGAAAAGGACAACAAATATAGAAAATGTAGGATAATAAAATCGACCCCCTAAGATGGTCAGGTCGCCTGTCCGAGGAAATCAAGTCGACCAATATGATATGACTAAACCGACCCTTTATGATGAGCAATTCGATCCTTTATAATGATCAGTCCGCCCTCTGTGATGATCGGTTCGACACTCTATGACGCTTGAGTCGACCGTTCGAGATGACACCAAGTCGACAATCTCAGATGATCGATTTGAACCTCTTGTTTTAACCTTCTAGAGATAGCCGCTTTAGCCATCTTCAATAAGGGCTCTCCTATCGTTGACCCTGCAATATAGTCTGCCTGTACGTCTAGATGGCCCAACTGACCTTCCATTTTTCTCCGTGTATTAAATAAGAATAATTTTCTACTAAAAAAATGAATTTTTAGAAAAATACATGAATTTAATTTCAAATCAATATTCGTATAATATTGATGGCTTTGTAAACTAGAAACAATGCTATAATATTTGTTTATTTAAATATACATGTTAAAAATAATAGACTATCAAAATAAACTTGTGATGCATTATTTTAAATTATACTTCGAAGAATATTTATAAATTCAACTCTTTTGTTGTAAATTTCGTCTTTTAGTATTGAAAATTCATCTTTTGGTAGAAAAGTAATCTTTTTTGATGAAGATTTTACTATTTTTGGTTGACAGTTAATTCTTTTTAATCGAAAAGTCTACTATTGTAGTTTTGGTCCAGAATTTATCCCTTTTGGTTAAAAATTTAATTATTTTGTGGAAAATTGAACTTTATTGTTAAAAAATCTTTTTTTTTTAGTCGAAAATTCATCTTTTGGTAGAAAAGTAATCTTATTTTTTGGCTGAAAATTCTAGAATTCATCCTTTTTGGTTAAAAATGCTATTTGGTTAAGAATTTAATTATTTTGTTACAAATTCAACTTCATTGTTAAAAAGTCATATTTTGGGTCGAAAAATCAACTGTCTTGTTGAATACGTATAAAATTCTAATATTTGGATGAAAGTTAAATTATTTTGTTAAAAATTCAACTATTTTCTTAAAAAGGCATCTTTTTAGTAGAAAATTCATCTTTTGGTAGAAAAGTAATATCTTTTTTGTTGAAAATTAGTCTTTTATTGTTTAAAAGTAATTATTTTTAATTGAGAAATCTACTATTACATTTCTGGTCTAGAATTCATCCTTTTTGTTTAAAGAATTTACTATTTGGCTGATAATTTAATTCTTTTGTTGAAATTTAACTGTTTTCTTAAAAACTCATCTTCTTTGGTCGAAAATTCAACTCTTTTCATTCGAAACTTCTACTATTATATTTTGGATTCAGAATTCATCTCTTTTGGTTAAAAATTACTATTTGATGAAAAGTGTAATTAATTTATTAAAAATTCAACTATTTTGTTGAAAAGTATTTTTGTTGTTGTTGAAAATTCAACTCTTTTGTTGTAAATTTCGTCTTTTAGTATTGAAAATTCATCTTTTGGTAGAAAAGTAGAGCAGTGTTGCGGAATGAACGTGTTATTTAAATAATTAACACGAGAATTCTAGATCAATCTAAAATATCTATACCTGAAACCTATATACCTATCTACCCTTTATCTATATACCCATCCACACATCACTACTTTCCAACCGAGCCGTGCTTTTTTTTCAATTGCAAAATATTTCAAGCTGAAAAGGTTCTAAAAATATGTGCAATGCAAATTTCGATAGAAAATCGGTTCAATCATGTAGATTCGAGCAGCATTCGACCTGTGTTTATTAGAAAAAAAGTCATTTAATGAAACGTATGCCGATGGGTACCCGGGTATCCGGATGACAACACGAGGGTTAAAAATCTGAAAAAATCATGAAGAATCATTTTGATATGTAAAAAAGATTTTTGCTAGCCATAATAAAAATTCAAACAAAAAATTTTGATCGGTCCACCGTATTGTTCAACCTATTTTTTAATGACTGGCTGACGAACGATGTTCTTTTTCAAATAACATGAAACACGTATTTCCAGGAAATTCGGAAAAGTAAGCTTCTCGTAGTGAAAATTGTTCTAAGCTAGGCGTGCTTGTAAATTTTATATATTTTTGCATATTCCATACTGAAGAAAATTCAGCAATTATCAGGAAAATGTCAGGACTTTTAACCATTTCGGTCAACTTCATAACGTGGTACATCATTTACGTCACTTAGCTTCCCCCTTTCCACCACGATGACTGACTTGGAGTAGAAGCGGCAAGATATAGTAAGGTGACAGGATAACTAGATAGTCATCACCGACTCCGGGGTAGCGGAGTGGTAGCGCATAGTGATGGACGTTTACCACCTTGCTCGTGTTCGAGCATGAGCAAGACCGAGCAGAGCGAGCAAGAGCGGTCATTATTTAATTTTAAGCAAAGACAACGTGTTTAAACTATAACTCTCCGTTTAAGAAAGTAGTAAATATACGAGCTAGATGTTGGTGCGTAGAAGTGAACTTCTTCCACCAAAAGTTGTTCTAGGCTAGGCGGAATTTTCCTGAATCCATGTTACTCGCCGTTCAAGGCGCTGTTTCACTGTTGAAAAAGATCTAATTTTTTCCGTCCAATGCTGCTTGATGGTCAACAGTTTGCACTTGTTCAGCGTATGATTTGCTTTTCTCAAGTTTCGAGCAAGTGCCCTAACTTTTGGAGTGAATTTTTTATTTGACGTCATGTAGCTAATCACGCACTGAGTACTTAATGCATGCCGTTTCAATTTTAAACTGAAGCAGTGCAATGCGCTCGCGAGTCTCACTCAGGCGTACTGAAGTTTCGTTACTTCTATTGTCGCTAAGCAGAGAGATCACCTTCTCGTGAACTATACAGTTCAGATTCCAGAGATTAACATCTTCAGGGAGCAAATCGGCGAGAGAATTATTAGCTTCAGATAATTTTTCCATCCTGAGAAAGACTTTTTGGTGGATAGATCTCCTACTTCTCATGTTGGCATTATCGGCTATCTGTAAAGGTTGTCTTGCTAGAATGGGTGGCATTCTCGCTGGAGGATGTTGCTCATCTTCTTGCGCATAAAGAGCTACATATCCACTTAAATCGATGTCCTCGCGTTTGTCCGGGGCCATTGCCTGGTCGTCGCCTCGGTTTGGACCAATTGCTACTCGCAACTGAACCATGGCCTCCGTCCGAGAGAGGCCTATTATGGATGGCACTGCGTGATGCTGGTGACGTAACCGCATGATTCGTTGCGTTGTGGAGTCAGCCCAATGAAACGTGGCTGACTGCAAGAGCCCGAGCTCTCTTATATTATTATACTATATTATATTATATTATATTATATTATATTATATTATATTATGATATATTAAAGATTTGTAAAATTCCCGGGAAATAAATAAATTCACTGTCATCTCCCGATTTTTCCCGGTCTCCCAAAATTCCTTGTCATTTTTCGGTCCAGCGGCCACCCTGTATAAACCTGCAAAATCGTAATTTATAACTGACAAATGCTTTAAAAATCGTAGACATTAATCGCTACCTTCGTAAAAATAATGTAAGCTTTAAATACTGAAATATTTGACTTATTATGAAGTGTCTAATTTGTATAAGAAAAAAACTTAATAACAGAAACTTCACAATTTATGAGTACAGCGCTCACCAGCTTAATGTATTTTATACTTTAAAATTTCTATGTCATCACATACTCTTTTAAAATACAGTTTCTAACATACCTGAAATAAAATGTTTCGAACTAATTCGTCCATTTTTAAGTTCACTTTCAGAGAAATCACGTTTCAAATCTCTTATCCAAGCACTTCGTCTCTCATGAACAATGATTTTCAATTCATCCGATTTATTTTTTCCACTCAAATTCGGAAATGGAAAGAAAAATAATCCTACTTCTTCTTTGAAAGACTCTTCAAAAATACCATGACGCAATTTCACGGCATTTTCAATTAAAAATGCCTCTCTCAACAAATCGAAAAGTCCTACAACTTATTAGTCGCCGGCAATTGAGGTTATAACCACAGTTACGGCACATTATGATTTTTCGTGATGAATTGCCAAAACGCACAATTTCCAAATTTGCAACAATAATTAAAGAAATGGCTTTTCTAACCGAAAAGCAAAGCTATATCACGATTTTTCATTTACTTTCGTCAAAAAATAATAATTTCTGTCAAACTACTATCTAAAAAATACTTTGCACTCCACCAAGTGGTAAAGCCTTATAGATTTTGACGTTACCGACTGAGAGTGACGTAATGTTAGAATACTCTATAGGGAATATAATATCACAATATACTAATCTAGAACCCACTCTATATAGGTCACCAGATCTAGATACAACAATATTATACGCGCAGTACAATTTAAGTAAAACAAATGCTTCTTAACATTTCAGTACTATAAATTATTGACAAAGATATTCTTCCTTTCTCCATATGCCATGTCACGTTTTTGAGCCAGATTGCGACGTATACGAAACTGTTCGAAGCTATTCATACACAAATTTGGATACACGTAGCCACGCTCTTTCATTGTTTTGCTTCTAAAATTAAGAATATTCACGAAAGCGAAAGTATTACTTTCAACTTGAGAACAGATAAAATTCTTACCTTCAATTATCAAAAAACTATGTGAGATGGTTAGTGTCTTTTTGTTTTGACGTCTAAAAGAAATCAGCGAAGGCGGAAAATCAAAAATTTGATTAAATACAATTCGGTATAAAAATTAGTGTTACGTTTCGGGGCTAGTCTGGTCTCACCATCAGAGCTTACTTATTACATTTGAGAAATTTATTAGAAAATTAATAGGTACATATACTGATAAATAGAGAAAAATGTGCATGAGGGCTCATATTTATGTTAAAAGTTCGTAAAAATTGCTTCTTTGTTTTTGAAGAGAGAGTAATGTTCAAAGACTATTGTATATATTGTTGAGAAAAATAACATTTCGGCCTGGAAAGGTAATTCATAATGTAGTTATGTTAACATTTGAAATACGTGGAGTTATTTAGAATTTCAAAAATTCCATTATCAAAGAATTTTACATAATCAATGTCTACGTTTGATCTAGAACGTCAAATCGTAAGATTTTTTAGAATTCAATCACGAAGTATTATTTTTTCATAAGATATAAAAAATGTATTGACTAATTGAAATCGATTTTACTATTCAAAGTTCAAGTGTACATAAAATCTTGTAATAATAATATTTGCTTATTATTAATAGTTTCTAGACACAGACTATCATTTTTTTATAAAAATTTCCACAGTAAACGACATAGTTAACTGTTTGTTTATACAAATTAGCTTCAATATTAAGTAAATTATTTATATTCTCTAAGTATATCTAAATCTAAGTAGCATCGTCTGAACAGTGATTTTCGATCTCAATTAATTAATATTTCAAATGTCAATAACAAATTTTACAAACGAAACACCTATTAATTACTAGCTCTTTCTTACTGAACAGTTTTTTAAAACGAGAGTATAAGTATAATTTACACGTATATTGTATCATTTTTCATCAAATAAATCAACAATAAATAATTATTGTTTTTAATAATATAATTATGACAAATAATAGACTGGTGGCTAGTATGGAATATGTATAGTCTGTAAATTGGCTTTAAATAATCGGCTTTTCCTGAAAAGGCTTGAATTAGTGAATTATTATTTACACTAAAGAACAATAAAAAAATTAAAAACGAATTATTTATGTTTTCTAAGTACAGTCCAAGCTCCGAGCAGTGCCGCCCCGAGCAATGCCGCTGCTCCGATTTCTCGCTCGAGCGCTACCCCCACCACTTGAGCGTCGGTCGCGATTGATGCATTTCATAGCTAACGCTCCGAGGAGTGCGGGGAACGAAACGGCCGAATCTGCAGTTTTTTCTCGGGCCAAACCTTGAAGTTGTTCAGTCTAACAAATTGTTCATTTTATTATACATATAAGAAATTAAATATTACGGAAACTGTTCGTTATTCAAAATTATTTTTAATCCACTTTAACAAAATTTGCTATGATATAAAATCAAATGTATGTACTATAAGGCTAACTAATCATTGTTTATTTTACATTTCGTCAAATATTTAAAGGCTTTGGATAAAGATTGAAGTTTAAGGCAGATGCAAACCGTAAAACAAAACCAACGGTTGATCATAAGACCAAAAGACGAATGCATCAACTCAGCAAAAAGACAGGCTGGGCAAGGCAGTACGCTTCCCGCATTCAGTGTGTGATTGACTATATAACATCTGCTAGGACTTTCACTGCCAAGGTTTGATAGTTCGCGCGTGAACTGCGGTTCTGTCATCACACATTCAACAAGTCAAAGCTACTGACCATCAGGCAGCATATTGTTGACAGAATACGAGTACTATATAACACTAGGAGAAGTCTAGAGCGGAGAGAGAGGTGTGTCAGAGAAAATCGACAGTTTTTGTCTGACCCATCTTGAATCTTCCAAGACGCTCCAGTTACTGTGGTCCACCCGCCCACACCAGAGGAGATCGAGGCATTTTGGAGAGAAGTCTACGAAGTCCAGCATTTACTGAAAGAACACTCAAAGAATATGAATAGCTTCAAGGAGCTGTACAGGGACCTCATAACACCTGAGGAGGAATGCCCACTTATCACTACCGAGGAGGAGAAAAACATATTGAGAGGCATGGAGAACTATTCCGCTCCAGGACCATATGGTATCAGGACCTACTGGTGGAAGAAGTTTCCTTCAACCCACCAGCATCTTGCCCGAATTTTCACATCATATCCAAAGTCTGAAGAGCCCATTCCGGAGTTTTTGGTTAAAGGGCGAACAGTGCTCCTGCCAAAGACGGGCAAATTAGCTGACCCCAAAAAGTTACAGGCCAATAACTTGTCTGAACACACTGTATAAGATCTTTACAGCTATCCTGAATGATAGGATTGTTTGGACGATTGGACCTGTGAGGCGAGAAATGTACGAACAACGCGGCTCAAAGAAAGGCGTAGCAGGATATCGGGAGAACCTGCTCATCGATAGATGTGTCTGTAAAGACGCATAGAGAGCTGAATATTGTTTAATGTATCCGAAAATGTTATGATGCAATAATAATAGTGATATAGTTTTTCAAGCATGTAACCGTAAGCATAAGCTTGATGTCGCTGAAGTAGTGCAGAGGTGAGGTGCGTAGTGCCAAACATTACCGACATTACAGTTTTCGCAATGATCGTTTAGAATTCGATTTTTCTCTTTATAATAAAGAATATATATTTAAAAATGGATTAAAAATGTTTAACTATTTAGTACGAGGTCATCAATTTATAAATAAATAAAAATAATTATATAGACCATGCGCGAAACAAGAAAAGACCGGTAGTGACCACTGGCGGCAAATTCAGGAACTAAAAAACCGGGTTTTCGCAGAATTTTTCTTGCTTTATTTTGCTTTAGTTTCAGCAAAATGGTGTTTCAATAAATGAATAAATCAATCTTTTTTACGCGTATCATGTTTATTATTAGTTTCCGCATGATGGACTTCTCCTATTTTGAGCATCAAAAATTGTTAGAATTAAATAATCTAAGGTTTTGTTAATAAAAAAAAAAAATTGTTCAATACATTTTATTTTCAAGAGAAGCCAACCATCGATATCGGTCTACTTTTTACAATGCAGGAAACGAAAATTTAATTTATGCATTATTTTGCGAGAGTTTTGGCAGAAACTGATCTGAGGAAGTTACCGTTTCACCTTAAATATGAGGTGAATATGCCGGCAAAATGTTGGTGTGTAGAAGGAAACTTCTTCCACTAGAAGTTCTTGATACAATCTGGTCCAGCACCAGAGAAGTTCTTTGTGCCTCTGAGTGCTTTTTTCACCTTGGATGAATTTTTGACAGAAACAGCGTGTTTACTAAAGAGGCGAGATGGGTCAGCGAGAAACTTTTGATTCTCCCTGATCCACCTCTCCCTCTTCTGTATTCATAATGCCGGACATTTCACGTATTAAGAACGTCATTATGTCGTTATTTTAACGATCTACAAACGTTAAGATGAACATGTCCAGAACCTCATGCAGACATCCTGAGAACATGTTAACGTTCTATAAACAATTTTAACACGTCACCTACACAAGTCCTAAAGACGTTAAAAAAAATTCGTCCTTCGGACGACTATATAACTTGTGTGCCCATTGGGAAGGCTCGAAGGATCAACTTTTCTCAGGGCATTGTCTCTAATATCGCCGAATTTTGTATCTTTTGTATATATTTTGTATGTGTATATCATATGGAATAAAAATTCTTGACTTATCAAAAAAAAAAAACATAATCGTATTAATTTTTTCATTTTGACTTTTTTTGTACCGCAATTCTTTATAACAAAAACTTCAATAATTTTCAAATTTTTCATTTTATTGATTTTATCCGGCTCAAAAAATGTCATCAATTTTGATACGGAGAGGGGGGCGCCGATTTCCTCCCTCGCCCGGGGTGCCGAAATCCCTAAGGCCGGCCCTGTATACAGGTCGGTACAGACCTATACGACTGTGTGTAATAGAAATGGCCGAAGAGTAGACTTAGGCGGGGCACAGAGGAGTGCAGATTAGTTCAAAAAGTGGTGGTAGGTGGCGCCAATTGTTTGATGATGAGGGACGTAGAGAGGCAAGAGGATTGCGCATTCATAAAAGTGAGGTTATGTTTTGTTATGGCTTGATTAAAAAATTTAATTCAATACAGCCAAACCATCAATGCATGCATACATACGCATCCAGATAGCAAAATGCCCGCCGACTGCAAGCGATCTGCCGGCCCGCGGTCCGATCGATTGGACCGACGTGCCGGCAGATATGCACCGTAATGTGCACACCATTGATGGCTATATAGCCAGCCCGACAGGCGGGATCCAATTGTAGTCCTATTAGAGAGTACTCCTCACACCAAAAATTAATTAATTTTGATAATTATTTATCAAAATGGAGGGGGTACAATTTTTGGTTTTTTTAGAAAGTCCTTACTTTCAAACATTTGTAACTTTTGTCCTATTTCTTTAAACAAAATTTCACTCCAAATGTTTTTGATAGATTTTTTCACAAACTTTTTGGTGTTCGTGACGATTTTTTAAAAAAGTCAAAATGTGACCATAATTTTTGAAAATCAAAAATAAATTAGACTTTTTCTCAAATTGAGACACTTTTTTTTCTTCAAAATAGTTTTAAAAGAAAGCTGAGAGTTTTTCCTATAAGATCCCCAATTTTCAAAGTGGCAAATTAATTTGTCTTTGAGTAATAGAACGATACGTATACAAGATGCCAGGATAGGGCGGGTGGCGCGCGATCTCCCCTAGTGCGCTCACGCCGAGGATCTTTGTGCAACGCTGTAATGCCAGTTTTAAAGTTTAAGTCTCAGAGGACAAAAACATTTTGAGTTGAAGTTTTCCACATTGAGTGGGAATGTAAGTGTAGTACTGTAATTTACCTGGTATCGTAACAGCTTTCTCAAATCTGGCTTTCAGTAACTCGGTGGTTAAGGCATGATTTTCTTTGCTGCTGAAAAAAACTTTGGTTTCCTTAACGTTACTCTTTGCCCACTGAAACAAAACATGGGGAATGAGTAAGTGATGTTCCGGAGAACATTGTAAGCTCGAACATGCTGCTTGTATCTTTATATTCGCTCCTATACTATCACATGCACCCTTACCATGAGATGTACCATGGAAATGACATTCAACTTGGATACCAAAATCTTCCTCATGGGCTCGGAGATTAGCAAAGCTACTCTTATTTTTAAAATGTTGCCCTGCACCATCAGTGAAATAGTGGATTTTGAGTCGACGATCCGGGTGCACCGGGTCGTGCACCAGGTAGTCTATCACGTACTCTGCGAGAACTTTTTAAAAGTTTAAATTGAGACAACATCCAAAATAACTAACAATGGTGAGTCGACGATCCGGGTGCACCGGGTCGTGCACCAGGTATTCTAGCAGGTAATCTACGATAACTTTTGAAAAGTTTAAATTGTGCCAACATCCAAAACAACTAACAATGGTGAGGCGACGATCCGGGTGCACCGGGCCGTGAACCAGGTAGTCTAGCACGTACTCTGCGAGAACTTTTTGAAAGTTTAAATTGTGACGATATCCAAAATAACTACTAGTGTTAAGTCGACGATCCAGGTGCACTGGGTGGCGCACAAGGTCGTTTAGCACGTATTCTACGAGAAACTGTTTGAAATTTAAATTGTGCCAAGGTCCAAAATAATTACTAGTTGTAAGTAGACGATACGGGTGCACTAGGTCGCGCAGCAGGTCGTTTAGCAGGTATTCTACAAGAACTTTTTTAAATGTTAGATTGTGCAAACATCCAAAATAACTCAAAATGGTGAGTCAAAGATGCGGGTGCACCGGGGCGTGCACTAGGTAGTCTAGGACGCACTCTACGAGAACTTTTTACAAGTTTAAATTGTGACAATATCCGAAATAACTACTACTAGTGGTAAGGCGACGAGCCGGGAGCACTGTGTCGCGCACCAGGTCGTTTAGCACGTAGTCTACGAGAACTTTTTAAAAGTTTAAATTGTGTCAACATCCAAAATAACTACAAGTGGTAAGACGACGATCCGGGTGCACTGGATCGCGCACCACGTCGTTTAGCACTCAGTCTACGAGAACTTTTTAAAAGTTTAAATTGTGCCAACATCCAAAATATCTACAACTGGTAAGACGACGATCCGGGTGCACCGGGTCGTGATTAATTAATTATTAGCTGATTAGTGTTGTTACAATATTAAATTACATAAAGATCGAATTATAATGTTTCTATATTAAGGGACATGAATTAATCATTCATTTCAAGGTTATGTAGTTGAGTATTGGCTATAATTTGTGAGATTAAAGTTTATTCATATTTAACATATCTCTGTTACAACTATATCAATTTATTAAATGTTTGTGCTACTTTGGAATGATTATCTCAATTCCATTCTCACAATTATATGTAAATATGTTAGATTTACTTCTAAAATTAATTATAAACATTAATTATAATTATAACTTTCACGAAAATATAAAGTAAAATTTATTTGGATGTTTCAATGAAAATATTTGTTCATTAATTTTTCCGTTGTAAACTCATCTTTTTAACAATATTGAACCACATAGTTATTGAATTTCTCTTTTGTGTGGCAACAGGAATTGATTATTGACATTAATATTATATTATTTGATATTAGCTATGATCTGTACAATTAAAGTTTATTTATGTATTCATACCTCTGTTACATTTGAGTATTCTAGCATGACGGCAAGGTTATGGTAGGATATACGGAAATGTCAGGAAGGTTAGCGTAGTTGGTACATATTCACAATAAAAAAATATATACTAAAATTTCAGGTTGGAGTATCAGATCGATTTGACCAGAATTGGGCACTATAACTTGAAATTTTAGATAATTGATTTTATTTCGTGAAACTGAAAGGTCTTCAACCGATAAAAGGATAAAAAATAATTGCTCAAATGCATTTTACACTTAAAAAATATTACTATTTATACATTTATAACTTCCTTTTACGTTTAGAATATTTTTTCCAAGAAGTCGTAGGCATTCCCATATAAGTATGTACTAAATATGCTAATCTTCGTGACATCTGCGCCTATCCTATCATGATTCGGGAAAGTTCTGAAGTCGCGAGTGTGTCAAGTGAGGATCAGGTCCCGTCAAAAATCGAATTGTGGCACAAGCGATTTGGACATTTAAATGAAAAGTATCTCAAAAGTATTGTCACTGAAGAAAAAGGTGTTTGTGTCGAATTCAATGTACGGGATAAGCTGTCAGTATGTGAGTCGTGTTTAAAAGAAAAGTTCTGCCGAATGCAAAAGTGACCTTTTAGACGCATTTAAAGTTTTTAAATTTACTGCTGAAAACCAAGTGGAAAGAAAAAATAATGTTGCTCAATCGGACAACGGGGGTACTACGAAAATTCAAACTAAATAGAAAATCCATATCGTGGTTATAAAGTGGAGGGTTTAAATGAGAAAATTGCATACACGATTCGCAGATATGTCAAACAGATGATATGGGAACCGAGCGAAAAAAAGTGTTCCATCTCTCCCCGACTTACCTTATAAGTCTACTGCGCATCCGGAACTGCAACCTAGCTTTAGTGCGCAACTAAAAATGCTACAGGAGTCTATTGCGCAGGCAGAGGTGCGACATATCTCTAGGGCACAACCCCGAAAGGCACAAAAGTCTACTGCCCATCCGCAAGTGCAACCCAGCTTTAGTGCGCAACTAACAATGCCACAAAAGTCTACTGCGAAACCGAAAGTGCGACATAAGCTGAGTGCACAATCAACAAAGCAACATTAGTCTACTGCGCATCCGGAACTGCGACATAACTCGTGCATATCCACATATTTCACATAAGTATACTGCACATCCAGAAGTGCAACATAACTTTAGTGCGTAACCACAAATACGTCATAAGTCTATTGCGCATCCGGAAGTGCAACATACGAGGGTGGTCCGATAAGTACTTAGCCTCACCGCCCGATGGCGCCAATATCGCAAGAGAAATTTACTATCGTGTCTTATCGAAGACGCCAAACTATCGAAACATCAATATGAGATTATTCGATTACAAGCAAAGGCTAAAAATGCAGACATCTATGTCCCGTTTCAGGAGCTCTTAGAAGCAAAAAAAAAAATGTTATCCTCCTGCTTCTGCAATCATTGTTTCCGATAAGAGTATTCATATTAAATTAAAACCACTACTAGACCACACAGTAAAACGTTTACTGCAGATTTCGAGTGTTGAAACCTCCATAATCCAGGAACATGTCAAATCAATGATACTTTTCTTAAAGTACGGTTGTGATTGGGCATCAGACCAAAGTGCATACAAACAAAAGCTTGCAGATGGTATGCAATCCGATGAAAGCATTTTCATGGTTTCGATGGTAACCATTAGACTTGAGTCAAAATCTAAGGAAATCGAGAAGGATCCTCATCCTGGATCTACAAAATTGTGCATACCAATATCTTCTCAATACGCCAAAGAAACACCGGAACTTACCAGATTTGAGATGTATCGAATAAGAGACGAAATAGATGGACTTTTGCCCACAAAAATTTCATTCGGCAAGTTTAGATGTCAGGTGAGCCATGCAATGCTATTAACTATGGTGGATGGAAAAGCAGTCCAGAATATTATCAAAACACCAAGTGCTGCAACTTGCCATTTGTGCAAAGCTAATCCTTCTGAAATGAACGATTTAAATAATGTCATGCAGAAACATGTCATTGAAAAGGACTATGGGCTTGGACTTTCACCCCTCCATGCTAAAATGCGTTGCATGAGCCTTATTTTAAACATAGCTCATCGCTTAGATTTTGTAATTGGCAAGGAAAAACAGTAGAGCAAAAGGCCTTAATGAAAGCTGCAAAGTCGAGGATCCAGGAGGGTTTCCGGAGAGAAATGGGCCTGATAATAGACGTACCTAAGCATGGTTTGATTATTTGGATTTTATCTACAACAGTCTAAGAACGGAGTTTGGTTTGGTTTCCACCAACCGATATTAATTGTTGTTAATTATTTTCAATACTGATGTTTTTCTTTTACTTCTTATTATTTATTTGTTTCTTAAATTTTTAATAAAGTTCTCTTGTCTAAGAAATAAGATTATTTATTTAAAAATATAGAATAATCATTTATATTCAGGAGAAAAACGATATAAGTGAAGAAAATCGGCCGCGCAAAGTGATCCGCGCGCCCCGCCGGTGTGAGGTACCGCGCTCTTCAGCGCTAGATACATTAAATTTTTTCCGATAGTAATAATAATTTCACCATTTTGGAAAAAATCGTTTCCGATCGGAAATTTGACGTAGAATACGATAAAAATACTAAGAACTTAATTCATGGGGGTAAAACTAGTTAACAATCGATTTAAAAATTTTAATTGTTCATAACAATTTTAATTTGTTAATAAAATTTTTGGGATGATTTTTTTAATTAAATCTCGTTCTTTCATCTTTCAAATAAAAAAAATAAGGTCTATAGCTTGAATACAACAGGAGTTATGCATTTAAAAAAAATAGTCTTCACTTAAATTATAAATTTTTCAACCCTTCCTATTTCCCAAACAATTGCGAAAAAAAATCCTCAAATACGTATCTTCTCTTTTTCGATAATGAACCCGTAAAAAAAGTATTAGCTCAATCAAAAATGGGTCGATCAATTCTCTGTTCGATTTGTAAAAGAATACGCCATATTCATAAAAGCTTGCATATCAATTCGTCAGTTCCGCGATCATCTATTTCACGCCGTCAAGGCGGACGCGGACTTCTGAATCACCAGTGTCTTCATAACCGAATTGTTTTGAGTACAGCTTACATCGTTGCAAATGGAAAAGATCCTCTCCTAAAAATGGACAGATCCTCGGGGCCCATTTTATGGGACCAGAGGAAATTACAACGCGATCAGTAGTCGACATACTAGGCTTCGTCAGGAGGTCTGGGGTCAACTGCTGAGAGCGAATAAGCAAGGGTGTAGCACAATAGGCTTTATAGCTTGAGCGCCAGAGGAGCTCTCCATGGGCTACTCGCTCGTCCTAAAACTAACTAACTAGTATATGCGGTACTGAAGACTCAAAACTGACATCCATTTTCACCTATCTCTCGCGGTTTACGAGATAATTGTTAAAAATAACAATAATGGAAGGTTCCCCTTAGGTTCCAATGGAACGTTCCTGAAACGTTCCCAAGCGGCGGTCATTTTACACGTTCCGAGAACGTTCCGCTGGAACGTTCCGAAGGTGCCCGCGGAACGTTCCGTGCTATGACACTCTAAAAACAGACTATTGTCTGTCAAAAGATTTCTTGCACTATTAAAGGATTTTCCATTTAAAATTAGCATGAGAGGAAATCCTTTCATAGTTAAAGGATTGTCGTTTCAAATGCTATCCTTTACCTGTGAAAGGATTTCCTTTGATCTTGAAGTGAAATCTGTTGTCGGACTAAAGAAAGAATAATTTGTACGTTAAAAGAAACCTTATTGCATGGTATTACGTGCAAGGAATGAACAAAAGTCGAGCTTTGGTGAATGTAAATATATAATCGATAATTATTAATTCTATAACAATAATCCGTTCTGGATTTCAGCGTTAAAAAATTTTAAGGTACAACTTTGTGTGCGGTACAAATTTTTCATACGTCAAAAGCGTAACAATCAATAATAAGTGAGGTTATGTGTACACGCACTTTCCAAATTTTTTGCGTCACAACCTGGGATTCCTAATTTTTTGAAGAAATCCATTTTCAACATCATTTCGCACGTTTTTTCACTCACTTTTCAAACCTTCCAACAAATTCTTTGGAGAGAAAGTCTCGACCAAGAGGTTCGAACATATTACTTGAAAACCGTCACTTCTGGTTTTACATCTTCGCCGTATCTAGCGATACGTACTCTACTTCAGTTAGCAGAGGATGAGGGTGATAATTACCCCCTCGCTACTGAGATTCTAGGAAAAGAGATATACGTCGACGACGTACGCTCAGGGGTGGATGACTTTAGCACAGCCCAAAAAAATTGCAGATAGGTAGACTTGTTGCTGCAAGCAGGAGGTTTCACACTGAAAAAGTGGGTGTCGAACGCAGAGGAGGTTCTACACGGTGTTCCCACTGAACATCGCGAGGACGCTACATCTTTTCGACTCAACCAGGATACATATTATCGTTCCCTTGGCATTTTATGGCAGCCGTCTTCTGATTGCCTACGTTTTCAGAATGACTCATTAACGGAGATGAGTCGGATCACGAAACGAATGGTATTCTCAGAGATAGCCCGTATATTCGATCCATTGGGATGGCTAGTACCAGTCATCGTGAAGGCTAAGGTGTTCATGTAGAGTCTATGGGCTCTCAAGATAGGTTGGGATGAACAACTTCCAGCTGAGTAGGTTGCTAATTTGACGAAGTTTAGAAATGAGCTACCTGATCTCTCTACTCTAGCCATTCCCCCTTGACTAGGCTCTACACCTGGTAGCTACTATGAACTTCACGGTTTCGGAAATGCCTCGGAGAAGACAATAGGAGTCGTGGTGTATCTTTGGGTCTCACAACAATCGAATCTAACTCGTCTGACTCTCGTCACACCTAAGACGAAAGTGGCTCGATGAAAGGAGACCTCAATTCCTCGACTCGAATTGTGTGCCGCTGTCTTACTGGTAAGGTTGGTATCACATGTAAGATCGGTCTTGAGTCTCTCTAGCTGTTATTCTCAAGTTCAACATTTGGGTCCTTTCAAAAGTAAGGACTCGAGCGGATGTACTTGTAAAAGAGAAAACTTTAAAGCTGAACTCATCGATGTAATCTTTCACGCTAGTGGCGTGTATCACTTAAAACTAAAAAAGTTGAAAAAAAACTTATTTCTTATACCTGATTCTTAATTACCACGAGATAACCAAATTTTCAATGAATTAACATTTTGAAGTGCACAATAAAATTTTGTTGTGTTTGAATGACGTGGGCATACATTAGTAGATGACTCATCACATAATATTTTTAATGAAGGACATTCCATATCATGCATGTCAATAATAATTTGCGTTGATTTCTGAGTAACAAATTTTTTAAACAAATTTTTCTTTTCCAAGCCTTTCACATGAATTTTACTGGCATCTTTAATAATAGTTTCAAGATTTTTTTCGCAAACGTATAAGCTACATCGACAGTATTCCACGGTAGGCCATGGAAATTATATTTCAACCAGCGATTCATACATCTATACTTTGACGGGATGCAGCTCCATTCGCAAGGAGGTTGAAACAAAACAGAAAAAGGTACCGCATCATCATTGATTAAAACTATAGCTAATTCTTCTTCAATATCAATTCATTAACTGGACACCTAAAGCCCTGCATATCCACCACGTATTTCATTTCGTAAGCAACTAAACTGATTTAGTCTGCTTACAATAGTTCTATACCAACTTTTTCAATGAACCACTTATTGCTTTATATTCAATTACGCGATCATGTAAGATGAGGCAATATGCTGATGTTTGAGCAGGAAAATTTTCACTAGTTTCAAATTCCAACCGAACGTCAATAGGTTCATATTTCAATGATTCATTTTGTTTCGAACAATCAATAACAACTAGAGGCGCATACTCTATAAATTCTCCTTTCGACTAATAAAAGTTTATTTGTCTTTGAAATACTTCTATTACAATTACGTAATTTCGGCCAATGCTTGTGATGTGAAATGATTATTTGAATTTAATTTTCAAAATTATATGTAAATATGTTTTAATTTTTTTTCTAAATAAGTAAGGTTACGAATATATAAAAATTCTTGAAATAAAAGTAAAATTTAAAAAAAAATTTAAAGTAAAAATTAATTGAAATTTCGAATAAAAATGATAGATTAATGCTTAAAAGAGTATCTGAATTCAATTTTTAAAAGTATATCTAAATATTATGTTTGAATTTTCTTGAAAATAAGTATAAAAAGTTGTTAACAATTGAAATTTACAGAAATGAAATTTCAAATTAAACAAAATATAAAGCAGAAATTATTTGAATGTTTCAATGAAAATAATTGTTTAATGCTTTTTATGTTGGGAACTGATTAATTGAATATTAAATGATTAATTTTTGTCGCAATATCAAATTAAGTAAAGATTCAATTTTAATTTTTCTCTATTAAATAACATATATTGATCATATATTTTAAGGTTATGTAATTGAATATTGGCTATAATTCGCATAATAAAATTTTATTCATATTTAACATATTTCTATTGCAATATTATAAGTTTTTGAAAAACTTGTGCTGTTTTGAAATGAGTATCTGAATTCCAGTTTCAAAATTATATGAATATGTTTAAATTTTTTAGAAAATCTGCAAGTGGTAGTTCGATTTTAAGGAAAACTTGTGAAAATATAGTGCTATATAAGATATATTTTGACCCCGAAGGATTTAAAAAGAAATGAGATTTTTGGAGTTACGTCATATTGAATTTTTGGTTGGCATATTTTTTTGAATTCTCGACATTTCCGGAACCGATGCTTGAATTTTGTTGAAATTTGGAGATACCAGAGATGAAATTCATGCCGCACAGCACACAGCACACTCTCGCTCCAGCCGGGCACATCGAACCCCACTGTTCGGTTGACACTTTATTAGTTTAATTAAGCTGTCGGCTGGAATAATTGTGCACTTGTATTTTAAGGAATCACTTATTTTTCATTTCTTTTGTACATAACATTATGAAAAACAAATGCGCATTGTTGAAACTGCCCTGTAGTGAAATTACGATTCCTGTGAAATTACGCGGCACACCAAACGAAATAGTTGAAAAATATTCACGAAAAAAAGTTGCAAAAGAATGTTAGTATTATATCTATATAAGTAAATTATAGTTTCCAGAGTTCATCACGAGGAGGTTGCGATAGGATTTTGAATTCCCTATGGAGCTGCTTTTCGAGTGTGTGTCCCCTCGCCTCTTACAAAACGGGCTGCTTTTTTAGTGTGTATCCCCTTGCCTCACACAAAACCGAATACTTTTTATGCAATTATTTATTTCAATCTTCATCACTGTCACTTTCAATTACTGGAATGTAATTATTTTTCTTGAATACATCACTTAGTATTTCCGCTAATTCAAAAACTTCGGATAAGTATCTAGCATGAGATAAATGATACTCTATTGCAGCAATCTGAGAGAAAAAATCAACAGTCCGTGTTCCATTGGCACATTCGCTTGTGTGATGCGTCAAACCAGAAACACTAACAATGTTAAGCCGATATCTCAAGAAGCATCTGTATGCTGTGCGAGAAATATGACGAGATGAAGATTTCAATTTAAGTACATTTGACTGGGCTTTAACGTACTGAATCTTCAGTTTCCCATCTTTATCCATCATTTTTGTCAAATATAATATCGCTTTGCTCAGTTGGTATGAACCAGTGAATAAGATCTTTAAATCTCTTACCGTCATTTCTGGGTAATCTAAAATGTCATCGGATTTCTTGTTTTTAGAAAAAGGTATCTGGACAAATTATTGTGTTAACTGGATAATTAATATTATATATATTCGCATATTCTACTGCACTGAATTTTGCTTATTCCATTCGCATTCAATTCCTGCACCCTTACCACATGAATGATTGCTAAACTTTTTCCCGTATTCAGTGTTTCAGGGTGAAAATTGATTCCCTGCCGATTGAACGGCACAGAAACGGCACTCAAACAGCACTGCCCAGTGCCGTTTCAGTGCTGCTCGTTTAAAGCTACTCAGATTCCAGATTTAAATGCTTGCAGAAGTTTCCTTTGTACCTGCGACTAGGCTACCAAGTAGACCAGATGAAAGGGATCAAAAATTAGAAATTAAAATTTGTAAAATTTTGAAATTACCGCTGCGAAAGTTAGAAATTGAGAATCTATGGGTTTCGATAATTTCAGATATCTAACTTTTGTTTTTAGAAGTTTAAAATTGGAATGAATATAACGTATCTCGTGAATGGAATAAGATACGCTAAAACAGACCAAGTACGTGAGGAATACAATAGCACTATTATATGACCGTCGCATCACTCTCAGTGCCGTTTAAGTGCCGTTTCATCGGCAGAGTTGAATGACTTATAGCTTGAAATCCTGTTTCAATTAAAATAATCATCATCAATCCGCTTGTTGACATTCGACCGGTAATTTTTAAGGTTATGTTCATAACCAACAACGAAACGAAAACAGGTTTAGCTGGAATGAAAAGACAAATTTTTCACGAAATATTTTTGCAGGAAAGTTTCCTCTATTATTTTCCTTCGTTTTGAAAAATGTTATATACGTTTTTGAAGCAATCATTTATACATTTATTATATTTCGAAACAATGCACACATGCTATCTTATGTAAATTTCAAATTTCTATCCCTCAGGGATTTTAGGCTTCGGCTATGTTGGCTGTAGCATTGCTACTGACAGGGTTTCCCATGCCAGACAGACAGAGAACGAAGAGGAAAGTGACTGAGAGGAACACCAAAACCCATCAATTTTGATGGAGAGTCTTTTGAAAATTTTGAACCGCTTGTCGCTTTCCGAGGATCGTCGGGGCACCCCTGGAGCCACCACTGGGGGCCACAGCATGCGGGACGGTTGTGATGGTGAGCTGCGAGATGGTCAGGCAGAACTCACTAGACAAACAGCTGGTCAGCAAGAACATCTACGACGTACGGTAAGCAGCAAAACATCAACTGTGCCTGTTGAGGATGCTTTGGCCAGTGTTAGCTATTTACAGCCAACCACTTCAACAGAAATACCGTGGGAAAGCATCTAGTGAGATACCACAATGAATGAGGAATCCGTGCGTCTCTATTATGAAAGTGCGAAGTTTGAAACCCCACGCGAAGAAGGATACAATTTTAGAACGAAATTTGCTGCAAAGTATCCTCAAATAAAGAAAGTCGCACTAAGAGATCTCATCGCTAAGGTTCAGGACATCGGGACTAATCTACATATCTCAGAAGATCGAGCAATAGAGATTAAATAACAGGTTGATTTGGCGTAAAAAAACGACGGCAATGAACATCAGTTGGAGGAAGCCGCATCACGCGAACAAGCAGCGGCAATTGATGATCTTCCTCAACCTGGTGATGATCCAGCACCACCACATTCTCTAGAGGTAGATGGCCTAATACAACCAGTGCCAGAAGCAGAGGTTCAACAAGCAAGAAGGCGATTAAAATGGACATACCATATGAACAGAGATGTAATGCGCTTTTATATTTTTTGCACAGAAAAGTGGGCAAAGTGTAAGAAGAGAACATCATCGACTCTTCTTACTCAAGTACCCAGAACTAGCCACAAGAATAAGGATTATAGAGGAGTGACACTAATGCCAACACTGTATAAAGTATATGTGACAGTTTTATCGGAGAGGTTAAAAAAAGAAGTTGTGGAAAAAGGATAGAGCCTCCGAATCGGACAGGGTTTAGAAAAGAGATGGGGGTGATGGACAATATATATGTTCTGAACTATCTAGTGAATAAGAGGATTTAAAGGGAGAAAGGGGCAATGATAGCAATGTTTGTCGACTTAAAAGGCGGCGTTTGACCCATTAGATCGAGGAGAGATAGAAAAAGTTTTGGTGAAAAAGGGGATACGAGAGGGATTAATAAAGAGAGTATCGGAATTTGATACGCTGGTTTGGCCGGTATTAGGTTATGGAGCAGAGATATGGGTATGGAAAGGAAGGAAAAAAATTGAGAGTTTACAAGAAAGGCATATAAGGTGGACGCTGGCGGTAGACTGGAGGACGCCGGGATATATGGTAAGAGAAGAAGGGCAAAGGGATACATTGAGTGCAAGAGCGGAAAGAGGGCATGGAGTTTTGAGATGAAACTGAGGGAGGTAAAGGGAGGGGAACTGGCGAGAAACTGTTTGATGAAGGTAGAAGGGAGAAGAGAGAGGAAGACGGAATTAACGAGATTGCAAGAAGAAAGGAGGGAGTTCTTTAAGGCTAGAGATACAGAAGACTGGACTGGAGTAAACTATGAAGTATTGATAAAAAGGGAAAGGGAAAGACAATTAATAGGGAGATGAAGGATGATTGAGGAATCAAAACATAATAAATGGTATAAGATGATAAGAAAGGAAGAAATACTAAAGTATTTAGAAAAGGGATGGGGAGAGAAAAGATGGACCAGAATAGCAATATTTAGATTGGGAAACGAAGTAAGGGAAAGTATGTATTGGGAAAAGAAAGAGAACAGGAAGTGCAGAATCTGTGAATCAGTCACTCAGTTTCCCATTCACCCTTACACTCGCTTTACTGCCTGCATATATTGTTTGTATTGCTTGTAGGAGCCAACCATGTATTCCGCACTCTTTAAGGACTTCCCAAAGTTTACTTGCCAATGATAATACTGACAAGTTTGGTTATATTATTATTTATTAATCAGAAATAAGTTAAAAGACCCAATTGAACTTATAAGTTATAACGGAGAGTTTTGGAGATACAAAAGCTTTAGGAGTGTTACAGGACATTTACTCACTTTTGAGCGTGAGAGGAATCTTCTTAGGAGCTAACACTGTAATCCCAAGGTTTAAACTTCTCACACGCGAATCGAGATTTTTATGTTACAGTCTTTCACAATACAAATTTCGTTTCCAATCGTTGGAATTCTACAGAATGGATGTTTTATTACAACCGTAAAATGTGACAGTCGGATGACAGACCGAGGTAAAAACTATCTAAAAAGATTAGTCGCGACTCAGCTAGGACTGTACTAAGTCTGAGCTAAAAACACACTGCCCGCTGGAGATTATGGGGGTTTTATATATGAACCTTCCTCCACCAGTGGTCTCGTATAGTGTTCTTCATCTAGGTGACCCGACGACAGGAAGTGGACCTGGTAATTAATTGTTTTGAGGATTCGTCTATGTTTTATTGGTTGCTGTTTCCTTCAACATTTATGCTTCGTACTTGGAAATTCCGTTTGCTTAGTTGACCTCGCCGGAAGTGGAAGTTGAAGAGTTAAAGCATTCTTAACTCTTGGTAGCTGATCTTCACCGGAAGTAGTACTGTTGAAGGGTTAAATCATTCGTTTTCCGTTCATTGGTCACTATTTTCGTTAATGGTTTGGCTTGTAGTCGAACGATAACAAATAGATTTTATAATGAGTTTTCGGCGAGCTTCTCCCAAATAATAATTTCACATGAATCAAAAACTTACAATTTATAAAATATAAAAACTGCATTTTAATAGGAAAATTAATTGCTTCAATTTTCTATATGTAGTTTAGAAAGAAAAAGATACATAAGAGTGATAAAGTTCTTATAGCTGTACTCAAGTGTGGGAAATACAGATATATTTAATCCTAAGTATATAAAAGTGATTAGCGAAATGAAACTCTTATAGGGGATTTTTCAAATAATAGTAATCATGTTAACGAAATAATGACAGAGTTTTTAATTGAGAAAAATGAAGTTTCAAATCATAAGAAAATTATAGTAAGGCATGAAGCATGTACTAGAGAGAGAACCATGTGATGTAATTCACTTATAACCTATAGATCAAATTAATTTTTATATTCCAAAAAATCAAACTAATAATAAAGTGACAGCAAGGTATGAAGCATGTGTGTGTGTGTGTGTGTGTGTGTGTGTGTGAGGGAGAGAGAGAGAGAGAGAGAGTCAGTCAGTAAGTGAGTGAGAGCTATGTATTAAATAATTTCAATTCTACAAAATAATTTTTTAACATTTGCAAGATTTCACAAGGCTTTGTAATTGAGCGACTCAAAAACAATCATTAATCTCACAGCATGCCTCTGAAAATGAATTAAACCATGTAAAAATTTTGCACGAATCTTGAAAAATACCAACGGATTCTTAAGAGATTTTATTACATCCAGTGGATCACAGTGAGAGATTTGGAATCTTATATCGATACAGCTCTGATGCCAAATAAATTATTAGCAATTAATACTTGGTAACCTGGTAATAATTTTGATTATTATTGATTCAACTATTTTGGAATGAAGAATATTCAATTCCAAAGCTCTTGTTAGAATTTATGAAATAAAATCAGCTACATAAATATTATAATGGACTGTAAGGAACGTTGAAATCATTCTGTCTCCACTTTATCTTGTGTTAAAAGAGCCAAGTGGAAAATTTGGACCCATTGTGCAAGAAACCATTTTTCAGCCTATAAATGTTTTTGTAGCTGCATCCAAATCTGGAAAACTTGCGTCTGGTAAATTTGTTTATTTATAATAATTTTTAGTAATAAAATAAAGTTATCAGCGTCATTAAATTTTGCAAATTATTTTGGCTACAGAACATTTTCAGAGCTGGTTGGAAAATGTTTTTTCCCCGAATGTAGGGCCGACAAGCATGCTGCTCATAGACTCTTGGACTGGACATTACCCAGAAGTTGTACGGCAAGCAACACCTGCTGGAAGGAATATAATTCCTGTGATTATACCAAAAGGCACTACTAGAAAAGTTCAGCCCTTTGACGTATACGGATTTCGCATATGGAAAAATTATGTGTGACATTTTTCAGATTCAGTTATACTGTTAGACTATGATTTATATCTGCACATACGAAATAATATTATAAAGTTACAGTCTTTAGTACATAACCAATTATCTTCACCAAGGTATCACAGTCTTTTTAAGTACTCTTGGTTTAAAAGTGATTACGTTGCAGAAAAACCAGGAGAATTTGAGAATCTGGCAGACTTTTCCTTCAAAACATTTTCAAACACAGTATGTGAAATTGAAGGATGTCAAAATGTAGCCGTTATTAGATGTTCGTGGTGCAAAAAAGCTTTGTGTTTTAAACATTTCTTCGAAGAGTATCACTATTGTACCATGTACAATGAATAAACAAGTCTAATGATGGTTGTTGGTCTGATGAATTTTATTTTGTTTTGACGTGCAACATTTATTTTTTTCAGATTTTTCAGCTTGAATTTACACTCACTTGGTAATTTTATTGTATACTCGTAAATTCCTTTGGGGTAGTTTACCATCATAAAAAATGGTTATTCTTTTTGAATTCTAGGGAATTCTCGATTGATTTTAATGGTTTGAAGGAAGTTTCAAAGCTTTTTTTTCCTCGTATAAAAATCATGGCATTTTCAGGACTTTTTGACAGGTTCCAGGCATTAATTTAATGGTTTTCAATGAATTTTACAATAATGTTCGAATATATTTCGAATCAATTTATAGTGATTTGAATTTGAAATTGTTATTCTTTTTGAATTTGAGGATATTCTCGATTGATTTTAATGGTTTAAAGGAAGTTTCAAAGCTTTTTCTTCCTCTTATAAAAATCATGACAATCTTAGGACTTTTTGTCAGGTTCCAGGGATGAATTTAATTGGTTTCACTGAATTTTATAATAATTTTCGAATATTTTTCTAATTAGTTTTCTCAGAGTAAATCAAGACCTTCACAGTATTTTGAGTTTTAGTTTTGGTTCCCTGCCTAGAAGTAGGCCAGAAATTGGCAGATGGGAACATTTGAACTTCTATCTATTATAAGCCTGCTGAAGACTGGTGACCTTCTCATCATAAAACATCAACCAATTGCGACTCGCGGTTTCCTTTCGTTGCCCCCCCCCCCTACCCTGTAACAGAAGTTTTGGTGGGACTGAAGTTACAACAATGACTCTCCACCGTACAACGTCTTACTTCTTAACTAGGACCTGATTTTCGACTCGCAAAACAAACTACACATATAAAGGTGGTAGTTGGATGTACAATATAAACCATGAATAATACAAACAATAAAATAGCCTCAGAATGGACTGAAACTATGATTGAGGATATGCATACACACGGTAAACGTAAAGGTCGAGTTTCAGGCGATGAATGGAGACTGAGTGTTTGGAATGCTAGAGGAGTGAATGATCTTAAAGTAAGAGAACTACGAGAAACTATGCACGTAAGGAAACTAGACATCTAGTCCATGTCTCCAGATGACAAAAGTGTCGTCAACGTAACGGCACCAAAATTCCGGTTTGAGCTTGGATTTGTTGAAGATTTTAGTTTCTAGATTTTCCATAAAGATGTTGGCTATTACAGGTGTGATTGGAGATCCCATCGCTGCTCCTGAAGTTTGTTCATAGAATTGGTTACTGGAAAAGAAGTAAGTATTATTGAGACAGTGTTCTATCAAAGGTATGTAATCAGAAGAAAAGTTTACAAAGGATTTAACAATATCGATTGTATCAGAGATTGCTACTATCGTAGAGAAATACTATGTGGAAACTCACTAGGATGTCTTGGAGTTGGATGTGAATCTGTTGTATCTTTCTGATAAAGTCAAAAGAGTTTTGGACGTGCGTGATACGGTTTCCTGTGAAAGGATTCAGTTCTTTTGCGAGAAAGCTTGCTAGGTTGTAAGTTGGTGAGTTTATTGTGCTGACGATCAGTCTAAGTGGAATGTTGTTTTTGTGAATTTTTGGGAGTCCGTAATGCCTTAAAGAGATTGGATTAGTAGGTATTAAATTAGCTATTGTTTGGCTGTCAAGTTTAGAGTCTTTCAGGAGGGTTTTTGCTTTACTGACTATTGTTTTTGTGGGGGCTTTCTCAAGTTTTTCATATGTATCGTCAGTTAGAAGGTCCATGATTTTTTTGTTATAGTCCTCTCTATCCATTATTACTGTTGTGTTGCCTTTGTCTCCGGGTAATATTATGATATCTTCAGTCTGGTTGAGTTCTTTACTTGCTGCTTTTTCTTTTTTTGTTAAGTTTGAGAAGGGAAGTTGGGTTTAGCGTAAAATTTTGGCCATCCTACGGAGTATGTCATTGGCTTTTTCGGGTGGAAGGCTATATATTGTGGATTCCAAATTACTGATGATTTCTTCTTTCGGGATTCGGTTTTCCTTTTACGGTTAAGTAACTCATCAAAGAAATTAAGTCTCTGGTTTTTAATTTGGCAAATCCAACATCCCAACGAAGAAATCAGAAGACAAAGATTGCACAGAATTTTTCATTATTAAAAAAGTTTTGGAGCAGTTATACCTATATGTAAAAATAAAGAGACAAAATATGGTTAGCTATAAATTAATGTCATTGATTGAAAATTCATCTTTTTGACTTAAAGTTAATTTTTTTTATTTAAAAAGTCTACTTTTATATTTTTGGTTCTGAACTCATCGGTTTTGGTTGAAAGATCTTCTATTTGGTTAAAAAATTAATTATTTTGTTAAAATTGTAACTATTTTGATAAAAAGTCATATCTTTGTGGTTGAAAGTTAATTATTTTGATTCAAATGTTTAATATTATATTTTTGGTTCAAAATTCATTTCTTTTGTTTGAAACTTCAATTATTTTGTTGAAAATTAAACTATTTCTCCAAAAATTTGATAGATTTTATATAATTTTGGTTAAAATTAAGTCTTTTTATTTGACAAGTTTAATATTATATTTTTAGTTCTAAATTTTGCTATTTGATCAAAAATATCATTATATTGTTGAAAATTCGTCTTTTTGGATAGAAAATCCGTTCTTTTACATTAATAATTCATCTTTTGGTAGAAGAGTCATCTTTTTTTATCGAAAATTAATCTTTTTTGGTTGAAGTTAATTATTTTCATTAGAAAAGTTAACTATTATATTTCTGATTCAGAATTCATCTCTTTTGTTTCAAAATTCTACTATTTGGTTAAAAATTCAATTGCTTTGTTGAAAATTCAACTATGTTTAGAAAAAGTCTCCTTTTTGGTCGAAAGTTAAATATTTTTATTTGAAGAGATTGCTATTATATTTTTGGTTCAAAATTAATCTCTTTTGATTAATTCCGTGAGTTAATAATTTTTCGGATATACGCTCGTGAAGGTAAAACTCTGTGGAATACTGTGCAATTCTTGATTTATTGTAATCAGATTCTTAGAAAAAGTGTTGAAATATTATTCTGAAATTCAGTGGAAAATCATTATAATTAATCCCATTACTTAAGAATTTTTCGGAAATGAACTCTATAGCCTAAAGATCTGTGGATTACTGAGCAATTCTTGATTTATTGTGATCAAATTCTTTGAAAAAATGTTGAAATATTATTATAAAATTCAGTGGAAAGTCATTATAATCAATCCCATGATTTGAGAATGTTTCGGATATACTCTCGATAATGTAAAAATCTGTGGAATAATGTGCAATTCTTGATTTATTGTAATCAGATTCTTTGAAAAAGTGTTAAGATATTAATATAAAATTCAGTGAAAAATCAGCATAATTAATACCATGATTTAAGAATGTTTCGGATATACTCTCGATCATGCAAAAATCTGTGGAATAGTGTGCAATTCTTAATTTATTGTAATAAAATTCTTCAAAAAAGTGTAAAAACATTATTATAAGATTCAGTAAAAATCAATATAATTAAGCCAATGATTTAGGAATATTTCGGATATACTCTCGATAATGTAAAAATCTGTGTTATACTGTGCAATTCTTGATCATTGCAATCAAATTCTTTGAAAAAGTGTTAAAATATTAATATACAATTCAGTGAAAAATCATTATAGTTAATCCCATGATTTGAGAATGTTTCGGATATACTCTCGAGAAAGTACAAATCTGTGGAATAATGTGCAATTCTTGATTTATTGTAATCAACTTCTTTGAGCAAGAGTTAAAATATTATTTTAAAATTCAGTGAAAAATCCTTATAATTAATCCCATGATTTGAGAAAGTTTCGGATATACTTTCGATATTGAATTGTTAAAAAAAAGCTTTACTTAAAACTCAAGACAACTAATAAAATACTCAATGTCATTTAAATTAAAATGAAATATACTCCATAAATATTCTGGGATAATTAAACTTTCTAGCCACAAAATCTGACAACTAGCATTATTTCACACAAATAATAGATCGTATAAATATGCGAATATATATAATATTAATTATCCAGTTAACACAATAATTTGTCGAGAAACCTTTTCTAAAAACAAGAATATTGAAGTACTCCATGTGATATTTGTAATCCAATAAATCTGCTGTCATAGACAGATAAATTCAAAACTCAACTGTGGTCAAACCGTTTAATAAACTCAAGCAAAAGTTTTTTCTCCGAAATCGAGATTTTATACGTTTTCCTATAGACACTCTCGTTATCTGACAGTTCAACTCTTATTTTCAGCATAACATTATTTATTTTCAATCGCATGAAAACAAGTGGAATTCATCACTCAGGAATTGCCACTTTTGGAAAACAGATGGCGCCAGGCTGTTTCCAAGCTCGGCAAACCTCTATCCCCTTTATCTCGAGGGAGGTATATTCGAGGTCCGGAAGATCTAGGATGATGACTTCGGTGGCTTATCATGATCTTGTGTGTGCTGCAGTCTAGTTGCTTCAACTCATAGACGTTCCATTTTACTGCACCAAACATGTAGAGCAGTATAGGAACAGCCAGCATATTGGACGTCCGTATCTTATCTTCCCAGATAATACGGAAACCCAAATTTTTCTGAGAAATTGGAGATACCTTTTTTCAAGGTCCGTTTTTAACACACGCACATTTTGGGTTTCCGCTTGCGTTATTCCGAGATATATATATAATTAAAAACTAAAGGTTAACAACCACCGCAGGGTCCCACTGGGTGCAACTGTCATCTAAAAAATGACATCAAGTCCATCGCCTGCGATTTCCAATTGGAGGAATTTGCAAAATTTCAAGTATTTTCTTTAGCTTTATTATTGATTTTTGATCTTCGGAATTCAGCTACAAGTCTTCCACTTCTTAAAAAACTACGTCTTCTACTTTATTTTCTGAGTCATTACTGAGGTAATTTTCATTCTGATCCACTGGAGGAAGATCATAAATACGGTTTGGTAAAGAAGAAGGAGGTGGTGCAGAGTTGCAATAAAAAGTTCTGTTGCGAAGTACTGACATACACACTTTTTTGCAGTAACTTAAATTATAATAAAGTGTGTTTGATTGAGCCAATTATGAAGTTAATTGAAGAATGCTGTTACTTCTGTGTAACTAGTTACAAATATACGTGTCAGAAATAAGTATAACATATAATAATACCTACTTCATCTCCATCACTTGAAACTTTGACATCATTTCCACCACTTTGTATCGAGAATCTTGCTCTCCGTTTCTGCGTTAAACGCCTGCTTACATTTTATATACAATTTGCCTAAATACGAACACATAACTTCATACAGACATAGGGCTGGTGTGCTTAATGTTGCCAAGAGAAGACAATTTTTTATGGATAATTTGCTCTATACTATTTTTCAAAATGAAGCTCCTGAGTATCTAATTAATCTCTTCCAATTTGTAGACAGAGACCTTCCGAAACAGCCTAAGCTTGGGCAAAGACATTAAATCCTTAAGATTTCTTTTCACAGAGCATGTCAGCTTCAAAGATCATTTATAGTAAGAGGTGCCCGGTTATGGAATAAAATTCTATACGATATTAGAAATGCACCTTCCCTGTATCATTTTAAGAATCTCTTTTCCAAATATCTGTACAATACTCCTAATCCAACTCTTGAAATTACTCACTGGTAAATTATAACTTTTACTTCTCGAATATTCCCAGAGTCACCGTTTAAGACACCTCACCCAGGTGCCATTCAGCTTTCGGCACGGTTGATACGCCTCCGCTTAGGGTTTATTCCTTCGGGACCATCCCTGGACAATTGTCCGCGGCCGGAACCCGGAAGCTAATAAAGCTGCGCGGGGACGGAAGTCCGGTGGTGGGTGGTATTACTAATGCCAATGGGCGTGGAGACGAGCCGGTGCAATCCACGACCACCGTTGAAACAAGGCTGACGACTTCCTGGGGAGGGAAGGTACACCGGAGTTCCTCTCTGAAGCTGGGTACCCTCAGGGGCAAGGGCTCCGTCCGATTTACTGGCGGACGACGCTGTCTCGAATCTCGGGTGCCGGGACGGCCTCGGCGTACCGTGTGAGTGGCAGGAGTGGCCTGGGGAACCTTCGCTGCTCCCTTCGGGGCGGCCCTTCCGGCCTGCTCCTGCACTGCGCGTCGTAAAACGACGACCTGTCGTCGCAACACTGCCTCCTTTTCACCGATGCGTTGAATGGCGGCGGCCCTCCGGGCCGACTCGTCCCTCCCCTGTCGCTGCAGCGCCGCTTCCTCCTGGGCGGCGCGGTGAACGGCGGCCCTCCTGGCCGGCTCGTCGTCGGGGTATCCACGTGACGCCACTCCCTCCTGGGTGGCGCGTCTGACGGCGGCCCCCCGGGCCGACTCGTCACTGCGATGTCCTCGTCGCGCCGCTTCCTCCCGAGCGGCGCGGGTGACGGCGGCCCTCCTGGCCGACTTGTCAGTGCTGGTGGCGGCCCTCCTGGCCTGCCGGTGCTCGTTGAATCTGGAGGCGGCGACCCTCCGTTCGTGCTCTCCCTGAGCCTGTCGCCGACGCTCCTCACTCCCACTGCGACGCGAGAAACCTCCTGCCGATGAATCCGACTCTCGTTCAAGCCGACGCTGTCCTCACTTTTCTAATCAATTCATAGTAATTTGAATTTGAAATTGTTATTCTTTTTGAATTCGAGGGAATTCTCGATTGATTTTAATGGATTGAAGGAAATTTCAAAGCTTATTTTTCCTCTTATAAAAACCATGGCATTTCTAGGACTTTTTGACAGTTTCCACGGATTAGTTTAAGGGTTTTCACTGAATTTTATAATACTATTCGAATACTTTTCTAATCAATTCATAGTAATTCGAATTTGAAATTGTTATTCTTTTTGAATTCGAGGGTATTCTCGATTGATTTTAATAGTTTGAAGGAAGTTTCAAAGCTTTTTTGCCTCTTATAAAAATCATGGCATTTTTAGGACTTTTTGACAGGTTCCAGTTATTAATTTAATGGTTTTCACTGAATTTTACAATAATGTTCGAATATTTTGCTAATTAATTTATAGTGATTTGAATTTGAAATTGTTATTCTTTTTAAATTCGATGGAATGCTGGATTGATTTTAATGGTTTGAAGGAAGTTACAAAGCCCTTTTTTCTTCTTATAAAAATCATGGCATTTTTAGGACTTTTTGACAGGGTCCAGGGATTAATTTAATGGTTTTCACTCCATTTTGTAAAAATGTTCGAATATTTTTCAAATCAATTTATGGAAATTTGAATTTGTAATTGTTATTCTTTTTGAATATGAGGGAATTCTCGATTGATTTTAATGGTTTTAAGGAAGTTTCAAAGCTTTTTTCCCTCTTATAAAAATCATGGCATTTTTAGGACGTTTGATAGGGTCCAGGGATTAATTTAATGGTTTTCACTAAATTTAATAATAATGTTCGAATATTTTTCTAATGAATTTATATTGATTTGAATTTGAAATTGTTATTCTTTTCGAATTCGAGGGAATTCTCGATTAATTTTAATGGTTTGAAGGAAGTTTCATTCAAATGAAGGGTGTCAAATCATATAAGCCTAACAAAATCAAAATTGTTCAGGAGATACAAAAAACTCTCTCAAAGAACAGATTATGAATTTAAAACTGAAACTGCTGGATTATTCTAAAAACATATATAAAAAATGTAGGCTACGTGCACGAAAATTAAAACCTTAATTCTTGAAAATTCAATGAATGAGTGGTGGCGAAGGCCACCACTCAATCAGGCAGACGAGAGACGTGGCCATAGGTGTGACTTAGCGCGGTTCTAATGGGAGCCAGTCATTTTTATAGATGGCAGTTGCTCCTAGCAAGACCCTAGGGAGGTTCTTCAAACTTCTTTTGAATTATATATATAATACATATACATATGTATGTGTGTGTTTGTGCATAAATAATTTGTAATATCTTGAAGAATCTGAAATTTATATAAGAAGAATTTATTTTACATTCTATCCCTGAAAATTTACTTCTCGTAAATCAAACTGATATTTCAGTATAGAATTAAAAAAAAGCACTTGAGAAATTATTTAAAAAAAGGAAAAGTAATTTTATTCCGTACTCTTTAAGCATAAGGAGGATAATTAGACGTATGTTTGAAGATTTTTTCATATTATGCACCGTATGATATAGAACACATTAGGGTCAAATTTCCAAATTTAAAAACATGCTTTCTGTATCCTAATACTTTTCTTTGAGAATATACATGATATAGTTGAGCAAATGTAAAACTTGCTATAGAGTTATTTATTGATTGGATTTTAAGGTGAACTCCAATAACCTTGTATTCTTTATGTTCTTTTCTTCTTTTATAGAAAACGAAAATGCTGTCTTCAAAATTGATGGTAACCATACTTGTGTTATTGGCACTAGTATATAGTTCAATGGCTTGTGACGGGTTCGACTCTCCATGTACCGGAGATAATGATGGACACGGTCATTAGCCGGATAATCAACTGCATCGCGGCTTTGCGGCCTTTGCGGTCGGCATAGATGCCCAACAGGATGCCGCCCACCGGACGCATGAAAAAGCCCACGCCAAAGGTGGCCAGGGCCATCAGCAGCGACGCGTATTCGTCTTCGGAGGGGAAGAACTGCCGGGCGATGATGCTGGCGAGAAAGCCGTAGACGATAAAGTCATACCATTCCAGCGCGTTGCCGATCACCGCCGCCACCACTTGGCGGGTGCGGGAAACGCCGAGTTTTGCAGTCTGCATGAGGAACACTCCATTCAACCGATACAGGGAAAGGGTCCAGCGGCAGAAAAAGGCGTTGCTGTAGGAGCGAGCTTGCTCGCGAAAAACGCGCAGGCAACACGGGCTACCTCAAAGCGCTGCGTCAGCGTTGACGATTTTCGCGAGCAAGCTCGCTCCTACAAGGGGTTGGGTTATCCGGCTGGCTTGAGCCAGCTCTCGGCTAGCGCCCCCCAGTAGGCTGCGCCGGTCAGCAGGATGTCGTCGTTGAAGTCATAGGCGGGGTTGTGCACCATCGGTCGCGACACACCGTTGCCGATAAACAGGTAACTGCCGGGGCAGCGTTGCAGCATCCAGGCGAAGTCTTCGCTGCCCATCAGCGTGCGGGTGTTGCCATCCACAGCGTCGGCACCGAGCAAGGCCACACCGACCTGGCGGGCGAATTCGGTTTCTTCGGCGTGGTTGACCAGCACCGGGTAGGCCGGCCGGTGTTCGATCTGCACGGTGCAGCCGAAGCTGGCGGCCTGGGTCTGGATGATCGCGTTGACCCGTTCCAGCATCTGTTCGCGTACCTTGGGGTTAAGTGCGCGCAAGCTCAGGCGCAGCAGCGCTTGCTGGGGAATCACGTTGGCGGCCTGGCCGGCTTGCAGCGCACTACAATTCATCCTTTCTAGTGAAAAATTAATCTTCTTGATTAAATATTTATTTTTTTGGTTAAAAATTTATCTTTTTGGTTGATAATGTCATTATTTGATTTTTAAATCAATTATTTTCTAGCTGATTCGTTTTTTTTTATAATAAAAATTAATTTGCATATAAATATTTAACTATTTTATTTTTGGTTCAAAGTTAATATTTTTCGTTTGAAAAATAATCAATTTGGTTGAAAATTTACATAACTTTTTGAAAAATCTTCTTTTTGGTGGAAAATTGGTCTTCTTGGTTAAAAATGCAACTGATTAGTTAAACATTTATTTATTTTGTTGAGAATTCATCCTTTTTAGTATGAAAATCATCTTCTTGATTAAATATTTATTTTTTTGTGAAAAAATTTTTTTTTTTTGTTTTGGTTAAAAATGTAGTTCTTCGAGTGAAAATTCAACTATTTTCTAGACGATTCGTTTTTTTTTTTTTGTATTAAAAACTAATTTTTTGAATAAAAATTTAACTATTGCATTTTTAGTTGAAAGTTGATCTATTTAGTTTGAAAAATGTTGGAAAAGTACGTAATTTGTTGCTGGAAAGTCTTTTTTTTAAGTAGAAAATTAATCTTCTTGGTTGAAAATTTATCTTTTTGGTTCAAATGTAATTATTTGATTAGGTATTCAACTGTTTTCTATAAAAACTTCGTCTTTTTTTAAACTCAATAGTTTGGTAGAAAATTCCACTATTTTGTAAATGATTTGTTTTTTTTTTACATTAAAAAGTAATTTTTTTACTGAAAAATTAACTATTGAATTTTTGGTTAATATTTGACTTTTTAGTTTAAGAAATCAACTATTTGGCTGAAAACTTACGTAATTTGTAGAAAAATCTTCTTTTTGGTAGAAAATTAGTCTTCTTGGTTGAACATGCAAATCCAGAGTGCTCATGAACACCCTGCTTTCGGCACCATCGCCAACGGTACGCGCAGGCAACTTGCGTCACTATGCCTTCAGGCCGGCAATAGAGATCTCGCCAGCAATATTTTTCAAGACTTGAAGGCACCATCCGTTGCCATGATGGACGATGCCATAGGTCTCGAGAACGCCCATCACATCATCCACGCGGCGATTCAGCACGCCACCTTGGCCGCCGCGCTAAGACTGCCTGTTCCTGTAACCGAAGCTTCGAAGAGCCGTTTACTGCGCCCCCTTCAGTATCATGCCAACACAATTGGCAACCTGCTGGGGCGGGCACAATCGGGCCAAGAGATTGCCCCTGGACAGGTGAATCAGGCGGCCAGAGGAATGCTAAGCTTTCTTGATAACGCTAGCGCGAAGGAAGGAAGTGAATTCTATTCAGCCCACCAACTCCGGGACCTTGATCCTGTACTTAGCAGGATGGTCGTCCGAATTGCGTCGATGAGTGGCGAGCAAGAATTCACTGCCGTGGTTGACCTCTTTGATGCTTCGTTCATTGACCGAATTGCTAAAAGCAAACTGAACATTCCCTCCCGCAGAGCCGTCATTGAAG